>OV651813.1:76660962-76730962 GCA_927349885.1 Psylliodes chrysocephalus
TAAATAATGGCTGACAGTGGGTTCCATATGGAGCACCTCCAATTATTCTCACTGCAGCTTTTTGACAGCTAAATAATTTCTGCAGAGCACTTGTCCTACCCCATAGCGTAATTCCATATGATAAGTGGCTGTGGACTAAAGCAAAATATACACATCTTAAGGCATTAATGTCTAGAATGAAACTCAATTGTCTAATAACGAAAATCTGTGAGGCCAATTTCCGACTGAGAGTGTCAGCATGTGCTACCCAATTTAAACTTGTGTCAAGTGTAACACCCAATAATTTAACTGGCTCAGATTTTATTTCATGTTTATCTGCGCTAAATAATATTCGTGTAGTTTTGCTTTCATTCAGCTTTAATTTGTTGGCAGTAAACCATCTTTTAGCTGTATCTAGATGATTATCACTTATAGCGGTGTTTCTCCTAGAAAGAAGGGTTGTGTCATCAGCGTACAGAATGCAGGTACAAGCGTCGAGTGTTGTAGGTAAATCATTAATGTAAATCAGAAAAAGAATAGGTCCTAGGACAGATCCTTGTGGGACACCACTTTTAATGGGTAAAATATCTGATTCGATGCTATCATGACTTACATACTGCACTCTTTCGGTCAGGTAAGATTTTAATAATTCGTAGCTATTGCCTCTTATTCCATAATATTCCAATTTGATCAGTAACAACTCAATGTCAACGCAGTCAAAGGCTTTGGTTAGGTCACACATAGTGGCATGTGTATTGAACCTTTGATCAATGCCCTCGACTACATCTTCGATCAACGCTGTTACTGCTTCAATTGTGGATTTGTTTTGCCTGAAGCCAAATTGGGATTTAGAAAGTAAGTTGTTGTTTTCCAAGTAAGAAATTAATTTCTTTTTAATAACAATCTCAAAAATTTTAGAAATGATAGGGACAATCGTGATGGGACGGTAATTGTCGATAGACTCAATGTCTCACTATAATAATAATAATAATAATAATAATAATAATAATAATAATAATAATAATAATAATAATAATAATAATAATAATAATAATATTAATAATAATAACAATAATAATAATAATAATAATAATAATAATAATAATAATAATAATAATAATAATAATAATAATAATAATAATAATAATAATAATAATAATAATAATAATAATAATAATAATAATAATAATAATAATAATAATAATAATAATAATAATAATAATAATAATAATAATAATAATAATAATAATAATAATAATAATAATAATAATAATAATAATAATAATAATAATAATAATAATAATAATAATAATAATAATAATAATAATAATAATAATAATAATAATAATAATAATAATAATAATAATAATAATAATAATAATAATAATAATAATAATAATAATAATAATAATAATAATAATAATAATAATAATAATAATAATAATAATAGATAGATAGATAGATAGATAGATAGATAGATAGATAGATATGTTTATTGACTTATTTACAAAACATTTGTATTTTACGTCACAATAATGGTAGTAGGTAAAGATAGATAAAAATATAATAAAACACTTTAAAAAGAAACACAATAAGATGAAATAGGATAAAATGAAATAAATTTAAATCAAATATTATTTTGTATATGTTAAAAAGTCTTGTATAGAGTAGAAACAATGCTCGAGAAGGAACTCTTTAGCTGTTTCACGGAATTTGTTAACATTCATAGTTTTAACAGAGACATTTCTATGATAGTTGACAAAGTTGTTATATAAATTATAGTTAGCTTTATTATTTTGCGTGATGTTAATTCGTGAAAAAGAGTTTACAAAATTCTCCCTATGCCTCGTGCCATAATTGTGAATACCCATGTGTGCAGGGATATGGTTTCTATTTTTGTGTATCCATATTAGTGATTCAAAAATATATACACAAGGTACAGGAAGAATCCTGTAATTTTTAAATAATGGCTGACAGTGGGTTCCATATGGAGCACCTCCAATTATTCTCACTGCAGCTTTTTGACAGCTAAATAATTTCTGCAGAGCACTTGTCCTACCCCATAGCGTAATTCCATATGATAAGTGGCTGTGGACTAAAGCAAAATATACACATCTTAAGGCATTAATGTCTAGAATGAAACTCAATTGTCTAATAACGAAAATCTGTGAGGCCAATTTCCGACTGAGAGTGTCAGCATGTGCTACCCAATTTAAACTTGTGTCAAGTGTAACACCCAATAATTTAACTGGCTCAGATTTTATTTCATGTTTATCTGCGCTAAATAATATTCGTGTAGTTTTGCTTTCATTCAGCTTTAATTTGTTGGCAGTAAACCATCTTTTAGCTGTATCTAGATGATTATCACTTATAGCGGTGTTTCTCCTAGAAAGAAGGGTTGTGTTATCAGCGTACAGAATGCAGGTACAAGCGTCGAGTGTTGTAGGTAAATCATTAATGTAAATCAGAAAAAGAATAGGTCCTAGGACAGATCCTTGTGGGACACCACTTTTAATGGGTAAAATATCTGATTCGATGCTATCATGACTTACATACTGCACTCTTTCGGTCAGGTAAGATTTTAATAATTCGTAGCTATTGCCTCTTATTCCATAATATTCCAATTTGATCAGTAACAACTCAATGTCAACGCAGTCAAAGGCTTTGGTTAGGTCACACATAGTGGCATGTGTATTGAACCTTTGATCAATGCCCTCGACTACATCTTCGATCAACGCTGTTACTGCTTCAATTGTGGATTTGTTTTGCCTGAAGCCAAATTGGGATTTAGAAAGTAAGTTGTTGTTTTCCAAGTAAGAAATTAATTTCTTTTTAATAACAATCTCAAAAATTTTAGAAATGATAGGGACAATCGTGATGGGACGGTAATTGTCGATAGACTCAATGTCTCACTATAATAATAATAATAATAATAATAATAATAATAATAATAATAATAATAATAATAATAATAATAATAATAATATTAATAATAATAACAATAATAATAATAATAATAATAATAATAATAATAATAATAATAATAATAATAATAATAATAATAATAATAATAATAATAATAATAATAATAATAATAATAATAATAATAATAATAATAATAATAATAATAATAATAATAATAATAATAATAATAATAATAATAATAATAATAATAATAATAATAATAATAATAATAATAATAATAATAATAATAATAATAATAATAATAATAATAATAATAATAATAATAATAATAATAATAATAATAATAATAATAATAATAATAATAATAATAATAATAATAATAATAATAATAATAATATAATAATAATAATAATAATAATAATAATAATAATAATAATAATAATAATAATAATAATAGATAGATAGATAGATAGATAGATAGATAGATAGATAGATAGATATGTTTATTGACTTATTTACAAAACATTTGTATTTTACGTCACAATAATGGTAGTAGGTAAAGATAGATAAAAATATAATAAAACACTTTAAAAAGAAACACAATAAGATGAAATAGGATAAAATGAAATAAATTTAAATCAAATATTATTTTGTATATGTTAAAAAGTCTTGTATAGAGTAGAAACAATGCTCGAGAAGGAACTCTTTAGCTGTTTCACGGAATTTGTTAACATTCATAGTTTTAACAGAGACATTTCTATGATAGTTGACAAAGTTGTTATATAAATTATAGTTAGCTTTATTATTTTGCGTGATGTTAATTCGTGAAAAAGAGTTTACAAAATTCTCCCTATGCCTCGTGCCATAATTGTGAATACCCATGTGTGCAGGGATATGGTTTCTATTTTTGTGTATCCATATTAGTGATTCAAAAATATATACACAAGGTACAGGAAGAATCCTGTAATTTTTAAATAATGGCTGACAGTGGGTTCCATATGGAGCACCTCCAATTATTCTCACTGCAGCTTTTTGACAGCTAAATAATTTCTGCAGAGCACTTGTCCTACCCCATAGCGTAATTCCATATGATAAGTGGCTGTGGACTAAAGCAAAATATACACATCTTAAGGCATTAATGTCTAGAATGAAACTCAATTGTCTAATAACGAAAATCTGTGAGGCCAATTTCCGACTGAGAGTGTCAGCATGTGCTACCCAATTTAAACTTGTGTCAAGTGTAACACCCAATAATTTAACTGGCTCAGATTTTATTTCATGTTTATCTGTGCTAAATAATATTCGTGTAGTTTTGCTTTCATTCAGCTTTAATTTGTTGGCAGTAAACCATCTTTTAGCTGTATCTAGATGATTATCACTTATAGCGGTGTTTCTCCTAGAAAGAAGGGTTGTGTCATCAGCGTACAGAATGCAGGTACAAGCGTCGAGTGTTGTAGGTAAATCATTAATGTAAATCAGAAAAAGAATAGGTCCTAGGACAGATCCTTGTGGGACACCACTTTTAATGGGTAAAATATCTGATTCGATGCTATCATGACTTACATACTGCACTCTTTCGGTCAGGTAAGATTTTAATAATTCGTAGCTATTGCCTCTTATTCCATAATATTCCAATTTGATCAGTAACAACTCAATGTCAACGCAGTCAAAGGCTTTGGTTAGGTCACACATAGTGGCATGTGTATTGAACCTTTGATCAATGCCCTCGACTACATCTTCGATCAACGCTGTTACTGCTTCAATTGTGGATTTGTTTTGCCTGAAGCCAAATTGGGATTTAGAAAGTAAGTTGTTGTTTTCCAAGTAAGAAATTAATTTCTTTTTAATAACAATCTCAAAAATTTTAGAAATGATAGGGACAATCGTGATGGGACGGTAATTGTCGATAGACTCAATGTCTCACTATAATAATAATAATAATAATAATAATAATAATAATAATAATAATAATAATAATAATAATAATAATAATAATAATAATAATAATAATAATAATAATAATAATAATAATAATAATAATAATAATAATAATAATAATAATAATAATAATAATAATAATAATAATAATAATAATAATAATAATAATAATAATAATAATAATAATAATAATAATAATAATAATAATAATAATAATAATAATAATAATAATAATAATAATAATAATAATAATAATAATAATAATAATAATAATAATAATAATAATAATAATAATAATAATAATAATAATAATAATAATAATAATAATAATAATAATAATAATAATAATAATAATAATAATAATAATAATAATAATAATAATAATAATAATAATAATAATAATAATAATAATAATAATAATAATAATAATAATAATAATAATAATAATAATAATAATAATAATAATAATAATAATAATAATAATAATAATAATAATAATAATAATAATAATAATAATAATAATAATAATAATAATAATAATAATAATAATAATAATAATAATAATAATAATAATAATAATAATAATAATAATAATAATAATAATAATAATAATAATAATAATAATAATAATAATAATAATAATAATAATAATAATAATAATAATAATAATAATAATAATAATAATAATAATAATAATAATAATAATAATAATAATAATAATAATAATAATAATAATAATAATAATAATAATAATAATAATAATAATAATAATAATAATAATAGATAGATAGATAGATAGATAGATTCGTTTATTGACCCCTATTACATACAAGAATGTACATTTGAAGTCCTTATAACTATGGATACTAAAATGATAAAATGGTAAAATGATAAAAGGTGCAGTGAAAAAAATACAAAGAGATAAAATACAAGTAATACAATAAAATTTAAAAATATTTACAAGGTACAATAAAGAACGACATATTTCGTCTGTGAATAAAATAAAATAATAATAATAATAATAATAATAATAATAATAATAATAATAATAATAATAATAATAATAATAATAATAATAATAATAATAATAATAATAATAATAATAATAATAATAATAATAATAATAATAATAATAATAATAATAATAATAATAATAATAATAATAATAATAATAATAATAATAATAATAATAATAATAATAATAATAATAATAATAATAATAATAATAATAATAATAATAATAATAATAATAATAATAATAATAATAATAATAATAATAATAATAATAATAATAATAATAATAATAATAATAATAATAATAATAATAATAATAATAATAATAATAATAATAATAATAATAATAATAATAATAATAATAATAATAATAATAATAATAATAATAATAATAATAATAATAATAATAATCATAATAATAATAATAATAATAATAATAATAATAATAATAATAATAATAATAATAATAATAATAATAATAATAATAATAATAATAATAATAATAATAATAATAATAATAATAATAATAATAATAATAATAATAATAATAATAATAATAATAATAATAATAATAATAATAATAATAATAATAATAATAATAATAATAATAATAATAATAATAATAATAATAATAATAATAATAATAATAATAATAATAATAATAATAATAATAATAATAATAATAATAATAATAATAATAATAATAATAATAATAATAATAATAATAATAATAATAATAATAATAATAATAATAATAATAATAATAATAATAATAATAATAATAATAATAATAATAATAATAATAATAATAATAATAATAATAATAATAATAATAATAATAATAATAATAATAATAATAATAATAATAATAATATAATAATAATAATAATAATAATAATAATAATAATAATAATAATAATAATAATAATAATAATAATAATAATAATAATAATAATAATAATAATAATAATAATAATAATAATAATAATAATAATAATAATAATAATAATAATAATAATAATAATAATAATAATAATAATAATAATAATAATAATAATAATAATAATAATAATAATAATAATAATAATAATAATAATAATAATAATAATAATAATAATAATAATAATAATAATAATAATAATAATAATAATAATAATAATAATAATAATAATAATAATAATAATAATAATAATAATAATAATAATAATAATAATAATAATAATAATAATAATAATAATAATAATAATAATAATAATAATAATAATAATAATAATAATAATAATAATAATAATAATAATAATAATAATAATAATAATAATAATAATAATAATAATAATAATAATAATAATAATAATAATAATAATAATAATAATAATAATAATAATAATAATAATAATAATAATAATAATAATAATAATAATAATAATAATAATAATAATAATAATAATAATAATAATAATAATAATAATAATAATAATAATAATAATAATAATAATAATAATAATAATAATAATAATAATAATAATAATAATAATAATAATAATAATAATAATAATAATAATAATAATAATAATAATAATAATAATAATAATAATAATAATAATAATAATAATAATAATAATAATAATAATAATAATAATAATAATAATAATAATAATAATAATAATAATAATAATAATAATAATAATAATAATAATAATAATAATAATAATAATAATAATAATAATAATAATAATAATAATAATAATAATAATAATAATAATAATAATAATAATAATAATAATAATAATAATAATAATAATAATAATAATAATAATAATAATAATAATAATAATAATAATAATAATAATAATAATAATAATAATAATAATAATAATAATAATAATAATAATAATAATAATAATAATAATAATAATAATAATAATAATAATAATAATAATAATAATAATAATAATAATAATAATAATAATAATAATAATAATAATAATAATAATAATAATAATAATAATAATAATAATAATAATAATAATAATAATAATAATAATAATAATAATAATAATAATAATAATAATAATAATAATAATAATAATAATAATAATAATAATAATAATAATAATAATAATAATAATAATAATAATAATAATAATAATAATAATAATAATAATAATAATAATAATAATAATAATAATAATAATAATAATAATAATAATAATAATAATAATAATAATAATAATAATAATAATAATAATAATAATAATAATAATAATAATAATAATAATAATAATAATAATAATAATAATAATAATAATAATAATAATAATAATAATAATAATAATAATAATAATAATAATAATAATAATAATAATAATAATAATAATAATAATAATAATAATAATAATAATAATAATAATAATAATAATAATAATAATAATAATAATAATAATAATAATAATAATAATAATAATAATAATAATAATAATAATAATAATAATAATAATAATAATAATAATAATAATAATAATAATAATAATAATAATAATAATAATAATAATAATAATAATAATAATAATAATAATAATAATAATAATAATAATAATAATAATAATAATAATAATAATAATAATAATAATAATAATAATAATAATAATAATAATAATAATAATAATAATAATAATAATAATAATAATAATAATAATAATACTCTCCCTAATTCACCCCCTTACGAGTGAATTTTAACCCCAAAAGCTGAGCTTGTGCGGGGAAAGGGACGGCTATTAATATTATTATTTGCCGTGGCGCTCCGGGGCGACTTAAAGATGATTGATGGTGCCATTTGACTTATAGGTGAGGAAAACCCGGAAAACCTCACCCACCATCATCGAGACGGTAATGTATGGCGAATTTTTTTAATCTGCATGTCATATCAACAGAAATTGAATTTCTATTAATACGGCACACATCAAATCCTATACCGAACCATGCAATTTAATTAAAAATCCACATGGTCTGGTCTGGGATTCGAAGCCCAGCAGTCTCTGACACATAAACTTGCTTATAAATGAATATAAGCGCGTTAGACCGCTACACCACCGTACCCGATATGTAGGTATAGAGTGGCCAAATAACAAATAAAATTTAATTTGTTGGAAAAAATTATTCAGTTAAATAGTCGAATAAAGTGAAAAATAACCATATTAATTTACTAATATTATAAATGTATATGTTTGTTCTTTCGCGCAGCAATAGCAATATATTTGAATTTTTTTGGGTTTTTGAGGAATTAGTTGGAATGTGGCCTGACTGTCACATTGTGCATGGTAAGCCGATACATTCACAATCACAAGGTTCAGTGGAGAGAGCGAACCAGGATATTTCACAGAAGAACCTAATATTTTTCAAGTTTAATTGAAAATGCTAAGCTCGTTATACTCTATAATTATACTGAAAGTTTTACTCAAAGATAACAATAAAATCTCAGTTTTAGTCGAAGATAACAATGAAACCTTAGTTTTACTTAAAGAACAAGCAATGGCAATGATTCCAGGTACTGAAAATGCTCTCAATGCACATTATGTTCTAAAGAAAATGTTTACATACCATTGTCAGAATAAAAACAATATTAAAGCGATAAGAGATGCATGCAACGAAAGTCTAAAAAGGCAAGCAAATAAAATGCTAGAAACTTCTGGGTAGAAGTTTAAACCAGGAACTATCGGCATGTCCGTGAGATTGCTCATTCCAGACGTAGACTGAAGTCGATCAGATTATTGAAACATTTTGGGCGTGATAATGAGCGTAGAAGATGAATTTTTACCGAATTGAAACTGTTCACGGTGTCCTTAAACAACTGTATTTCCGCAACGAATTTGAAATATACAAGAAACAGTTTATAAAGTTAGAAAATGTCAAGACAGACACGGAAATAACATTACGAAGCGCTGCAGGAAAATTTTCAGTCTCTGGTTCAACCCAAGGTTATGTGCACTGTCAATGTACCAAGGGTTGCTCGAATAAAAAGTGTAAATGTCTTGCGTCTGGATATACGTGTAACAGCAAGTGTCATAACAGTGCACCTTGCTCCAATAAATAATAATTTTCTTATTAATATTTTGTCAGACAATAAGTATTTTTATGTCATTTATGTTTTTTACTTATTTTTAAGTAGTGATAGCAATGGTATACCTATAAATAAACTTTACTTTTTACCAAGAATTATTTTATTATCCTAAACTAAATTAACCAAAGAGGATAGGCTAGTTTACATACTAATTGTCGAGCTGGTTATTGTGTATTATTACGAATATTAAGTTCACACTTTATCCAAATACTGTGGATAGTTTGTAAACTAGCCAAAAATACCGGTTAATTTGTGTACTTTTCTTGTGGTTTGCACTTTGGCGATAAATATTGTATAGTTTGTAAACTAGCTGGTTAGTATACAAACCAACCAATATTCATAGCTATTTTAGTAGAAAAATGATTTTTTTTTAAAATAGCAGGACATTTGGATAGTTTGTATACTATCCAGCTAATCTATAAACTAGTTAAGTAAACACTTTAACCGTAACAAATATAATGATATAATTATTATTATTAAAAGTCAAAAAATATTTTTATATTAGTTGTTTTATAAAACCTAACATAATTTATCAAAATTTTTGATTTTCATTACTGGGCCGTAGAAAAATGTGTACAGCTCGAGTGGATTGTCCGTATCGCATTCGCACGATTGAGCACTCCGCCTACGGCTTAAACTTCGTCTTTCTGCAATATGGCCATCATATCCACTCTTGTTATACAAACTACTATTTCCATTTGGTAAAGTTAAAAATTAGAAGTCATTAAAGGTCATGCAAAAAATAGATGTAATAGACACATTACAGGAAGACGAGGTTGGGCACGAAGGCGTATGCGCAGTCCTCAATTTTCTGAGTATGATACGGACAATCCAATTGAGCTGTACATAGAGCTGTTGCATTGAGTAGGTATTTTAATTATTTAAAGTAAACACTTAAGTACAAAAATATAATTTAAGTATTTGACTTAAGTACTACTACGAACGTTGGTACATGTACTTGCTATTTTAAGTTTTTCAAATTTTAACGGACTGGTCAGAGTCGGTTTGGTTTTATTTTAGATTTACATGAGGGAAGAAATATATTAAATTGAACTTCGATGTTTTGATCGATTTTTTACTCTAGAGGTTCCCGAGTTCGAAATTGTTCTTTGTAAATGAATGAGAAAACGGCTCTACTGAATTTCTTTAAATTTACCAAAAATAATTTTAATTTTTTACTTTCCAGTTATCAGTAAAGAAAGTAGATGGAATCATTCGTCTGATCATTACGTTTTGGAGTCCTCCGAATCCGTTTTGACAATGTTCACGGTAATGTTTTAAATTAAGGTAAATAGGCCACATTTGAAATATAAATTTTATTCCACTTTGCAAAGAGCTAATTCAATTTTGGGCATAGTTAAAGTATGGGGGTACTTTATAGAGGCTCGATTTTGTTATTTTAATTTATATTTCTGTTATTTTGCTTACAATCTAATAAAAAGTTACCTGAAAAGTAAAAAACAAATGGTTAATATTGGTCTCACTTTTGGTAATTATTATTTAGTCATAAATTGTGGTGTTCCTCAAGGAACAGTTATTGGACTCTTATTATTTAAAAGATTTATTCGAACAGCAAATAAATGGTGAATTCATTAGCTTTGCAGATGATACTGCGATATTTTACCGAAACAAAACTTGCGAGTCACTAAAGGGTATTTCTAAAAGAGATTTTCAAAAGATGATAATCAATTTTAAAAAGACATTTTACACCCCGTTTACTTTATATACTAATAATTTATCAGTAAAAAATAATTTAATTATAAATTCTAATCAACAACAAAAAGTAGCTATAAGATCAACACAATATCTTTTTGTGTATTAAGAGCGAAAAGTGATACTTTGCCGTTTGAGACAGAAAGTCGAAAGCGGCAACGAACCTTGATAAAAGGGAAGTATTGTAATCTTGAAAAGTCTTTCTCCAAGATTGTTTCAAATTTTCACGTTTCAGGACAGGACCTAAATTACGAAAAACCTGTTTCCCCATACAGTTGGTCTATCTGTTGGCGCGATATTCCAAAAACGGCTTTAGAGAAAAACTTCAAATTTTGTATACAAAAACAGTTATAGTTCCGGTCAGTTATATACATAATGAGCAGTTTTAAAAAAGTAATTTATTTTTAAAATTCGGCCGATTTCGACTAAAATTGGCAGTATTTTAGAAGTCAGCGATAACAAATCCCAAATAAGTTTTAAAAAATTTAAAATGGTATTGAAAGGAATCGTATTTATTCAAAAAATATATATAAATAATAGAAAGCGACCTTTTGGTTTTTGTAACTGGACAACTTGAAAAGCAGACAATGATTATAGTTCACTAATAGTGAAAAAGAGTTTTCTCGATTTTCCTCTTAATCCGACCCGAACTCTCACTTCGCATTCGCTCGGTGTTCTTCGTCACGTTCGTAAAATGCAAGTGCTTCGGGGTTCCCTGTTTTTACAATTTCTATATCAAGAGAAGTTCTTAGTAAAATATTTTTTTTCTATGCAGCAGTAGCTGGAAATAGCCTAAAACAAAGTTTGGTAAAAAAGCCGCATCTATGAACATCTTTGCAGTTACGGCTCTTATCTCTCACATTTGTAGTTACTGCTTTTCGATTTAAAAATTGTAAAAAAAATGACTTACGCCAAAATGTCTAAGCTTCAAATCCCGGGTTATAAAGAAGATTCGTCCATGAAAGTTATAGAGATGGATAAAAAATACATTGTTTCCATACGTAGTGGTCTTACCTTTATGTCAAAGATAATTGTAGTTACGGCCATTTGAATTAACACGGCAGTATTGGAGAGTCTGCAGCTTCTTATGACAATCCATCCAACGCTGGTGTCGAGATTTTAAATGTGGAAGAACATCTTGTGAAAACCAGCATGCCCGTGGTCTTCCCATAACGGTAACAGAAGACAAAAACATTAAAAAGGACCGCAAGAACGACGATTACGCATAAGTGATATTATGGAAGATACTGGCTTATCATATTATGTGGTGCACCCAAAGACATTACAACATAGAGACAAACTGTTTCATTCATAAATCCCATACAATTGCTGACTTTTATTGTTTTAAAATTGTTAGTGAGTGAAAGAGAGAAAGACAGATCTCTTAGGACCGGCTGGCAACGTTGTAAACAGTGTCCATAATATGCTCGCCAGTGGCGTACAGTTTTTAACTTACCAGTATTGTCAGAGCAGTACGTAAATAAGTAGGTATATTTTTTTAGTAATATAATCATGATGATTTTTTCATGTAGGTAAATTCAAGTACAAGTAAATTTAAGTTACCTTCTGATTTTTATTATTTATTGGTTTATAGTTTATTGGCATTTACTATATATTTGCCTGGTTATGTTATGCTGGGGATGGAGTGTTAATACATTGCGACTTAAAAGATCTATTGTGCTACCTTCTGTCACCAATACACCAAGTAAATGTCTCAATGCCTATAACGACCCTTCAAATCCTATTTTCTCAAGGAAGTGTAGGATTTGAAGTCTCTTCAAGTTAGGTAAATCAACCTCTTTTATTTGATATCCTCCTAGATATAGTGCCCTTAGATTCTGGAGTGCTACACATTCAGTTACGATGTGAATGGAGGTTTCGTCCTCCTCCTCCTCCTCCTCCTCCTCACAGAATCTGAACTCACTATCTACTACTTTCAGTTTACTTAGGTGTCCTTTTAGTCGGCAATGCCCGGTAAAAATCCCTGTTACAATACGTAGCCTGTTCTTGCTCAGGCTGATGCAGGCTTCCGATCTTTTCTGGTTATATTCACCCAGAAGTATCTTGGCCTGTCTCAGCCCCAAGAGATTGTTCCAATTATCGATTCTTCTACTATTTGCCTGGTATGATGTTAACCAAAATTATTTCCTAAAAATATATAATGTTTTAATTCATAATTACAAAAAAATATGGTATGGCAAAAAATATCGTAAAAAAACTTTAAAAATTTTTAAAATAACGTTTTAAGTATATTAAATACCTTAATTTTATTAACTAAAATTTCATTTAATTTTTTTATGCTTAGTTATTAGTGTTATTACTTACTACAATGTTTTTTTGCAGCAGGTGGTGTTCCAAAAACGGTTAAATCAGAACTAAAAATCCATACATATAGGTAATAAATAATGTTTAGAGGTAAAAAAAAAAATTTTATTTTGTATTTTTACCTGTTGGATAAGTCATACAAAAATAGAAAGCCCTCACACCGTCTGGGATTTGCATCTTTTCTGATATATTTGCACGTACCAAAACATCTTCAGAAAAAAAGTGTTCTGAACACTACTCTGGGTTTTTACGAAGGGGCTCAGTTTAAAGGGTCCCTACTAGAGAAAACCAAAGTTTGCTTTTCTCAAGATCTTGCGGAAACCTAAATAGAATATTAAAAAAGATGTATAGGTGCCTAATAGGTAAATCATTTTTAAGGTATTCTACATTTTACGTAAAAATTTTTTTGCCACTATTCAATAATTATTTATTGGTATAAGAATAATTTACTAATTTATAAAAGGAATATCACTTTAAAAACTGTTTTAAGACTGTTTTAGACTACATAAGTTTTTTATATTGATATTGATATTTCTTGTACAATTTAAATTGGATATTATCAAACAATTTACTATGTGATCCTATATAGTTAAAATTCTATAAGAAATTGTATCAAATCTTGTACAATAAATTGCATAGTCAAAACAGTCTTAAGACGGGTGCCCTACTCCACTGGTTTAAATGAAGACAACATATCTTAACCTTAAAATACTTACCGATAAAAGGATAAATTTCGATTTAAATGATCTACCTTATTGAACACTACATATGCATGTACCATAATTCTTTATATTTCTCACAAACGTTCACAAAAATATTATTTTATAAATGAATAAATCAATAAGTCACACAGAAACTGTCATAAATACAAGATAGCTGTTAGACCCCTCGATTGGCAACGTTTCGGCTGATTACGGTAACTACATTTCATTCATAATTGTAAATTCGTAAAATAAGATATTCTGCGTTAGCGTATTTACGGAGTTCTTTGCAACCCTTATTTTGTTTAGATTAATATTGATTTTAAATAAAAAAATTAGCTTATATTAAATCTTTAAAGAATAATTTGGGAATTCAATGTGTAATAGTAAGAGGTACATATTCAATGGATAAGAGTGAGACAGACGGTCTGAGGGGAAAACGGGGCAGTGGGAGGAGTGGGTAATTAAATTTCTTTTAACGTCGAAGAGAAAAAATATGAGCAGAACGAAAAGCCAGAATGGCCTTAGCGTGTATCTTTATCGCTATTGGTCCGGGAAACACGGCATTATGTAGGGAACGTAGTATTGATTAACGTCGAACAGAAAAAGCATGCGCGTGAAATTATACGAAAAAAAAAAAAAAAAAACAAGTTTTGAAAGACCTAACAAATTTAAGTCTTTGGGATAAAGTCTTCGAAAGATATCATCCCAATCAGTATCCACTTAAAAGAATCCAACCGACGCGAATATAGCCATCCTAAAGGCTAATTTTATTATACTTACTGCCATATTAAACAACGTACTGTATACAAACGTACCGAGTGGCGTACAACAGATGGCGATACGTTTTGATAATCAAACAGAATAGCGAAAGATATATTTCTAGGTGGTAAATAATATAAAGCTAAATACGTTTTCCATAGCAATCGATGAAGCAAAGAGATATAAATTAAAATTGATTTTTGATGATGACACCGAAGGAGAATTTAAAAATTGGCAGGCTGTTACGACTCCACCACAACCACCGATCGATTTGAGTGACATATCAGAGCCTTAAATATTCTAAATTATATGTAATTAGTTGTATAACACTATTATCTACTTTGTTTATAATAATGAAAATTATTGTATAAATTACAAATAAAAAATTTTATTCTTCTTGTAAAACGAAAATAAATGCATGAAATTAATAAGGTGTTTCAATTAAAAAACATTTTTTTCCTTTTATAATCATTTACTATTAGAAAAACAAATTACACACGGAAAAAAAATTGTACAACAAATTTCTACAATTGTAGATTTTTTCTCTACAATATATAGAGACAGGGACAATTTGTAGTAAAAATTTCCAAATATTTGTGGAGAATGTATTGTAGAGTTATTATCTACAATATTTAGTAAAAATATCCAAATGCATCATAAGAATTGTTCTACAAATTGTTATAATTTTTGCTATTCATTGTATGAATTTATATTAAAAATGTATTGCGTTTTATGAAAATAAATACGAACATTTTACAGAATAAATAGTAAAGATTCATACAAATTGTAGTAATTTTTAATAAAATTTGTAGTAGTATTCCATAATTATTATAATTATAACCTAGAAAAAAATGTTCCTTAATAAAATATTCAATTTATTGTTTTAATATAAAAGATACAAATTCTTAATTACATTATGTAATAAATAACAGTAATAATAGTGCCCTCAGTCTCAGTTGGCTTTTCTGCACCTGAAAAATATGAAATAAAAATTAATACCAATTGAACTGTTCATACCCTTAAAACGGGGATATTTATCACCTTTACACTGATTTGGATATTAAATGACTAAGTCAGATAACTAACAAAAATGAGAAAGTAGGTATGTCACAATTAAGAAAAAAAAAACATCATTGAACTTGGCACAAAATTCGATCGTTGGGCACAACATTCGATCGTTGGCCACAACTATTTTTTTTAAATAATCTACTAAGGTTATTTAAATTAGTTATCTAAAGGTAAATTATTCAGAAAAAATAATAAATGTACTTACCACCAATAGAATTTATTATTAAAATTTTCTCAAACGCATCGGTGCTTATAATATAATAATGTGTTATAGGTACTCGTATATGTACCATGCTTTGTTATGTGAACATGGCGAACGGCTACTGCTGTCTGGCCGTTTATGATCGACGTCAGAAAACGTTGGCCAATAGCAGAATTCTGTTTTGTTCACATGACTTAGAATTTCTACAATATTATAGAATATTTTTGAACAAAATTGATTTTTTTTCATAAGAAGGGATGTAAAGTATTACTATTTTTTGTAGAGAAAATTACTATTTTTTGTAGAGATAATTATTAATATTTGTACAAATTTTTACAGAAGTTAGTAGTAGTAATTACGATAATTGTAATACATTTCTACTTCTACAAACAATAGTAAAATATACTAAACATTGTGGACTTCTTTCCTATTGTTGTAGCATTTTATTCGACAATTCAATTGCTACAATAATTAATAGTTTTTAACTATAAATTGTAGTAAAATGTTCTACAAATTGTTAAGTATTTTTCTACAAGTCTACTACTACAACATTGTAGTAAAATTTTCTAGTCACATTTTTTTCCATGCAAAGGTAATATAGTATTAAGAAACCATTGGCGTAGACTTTCGACGTTCTTCTGGGTACATTTAAATGATCCATTGGTGTGGTACATGCAGGTTTTGGAGTCACTACTGAATTTTTCTGTTGCACACGGTGTTCCATCAAACTTGCATACACCTACTATAATAGGAAATATTTCAAACACATGACACTATCAGGATAATGCTCCCAGCCATACATCTTGTATTAACATGGCTGCTACATACCAAGCAAGTTTCGAATTAGTGGAGCAGCCACGTTATTGGCCCGATCTCGCCCCCAGTGGCTATAGGTTGATTGTCAAATTAAAAAAAAAACTTTTCTAGGAGACTGTTGAGATGTTAGAGCAACGAATGGACCAAGTGCATTAGTGTAGAGGGAGACTGTCGAAAAAATAAAAAAAAATTAATTTTACTTTAAGAGGGTCAGAGGTGCAGCATAGGGATCTACCCGTATAATAAGCATGATCTTCTTTGACAACATCATTGATGAAAATTAAGAAGCTTTAAATCAATAAAACGTGTCAGATGGCTATTTACAGCTTTATCCAGAGATGAGATTTTCAGTGTTTTTAGAGCAAAGCTATCACTAAAAGATAGCTTTCAAATGCACATACTGTCTTGTGTGTTTTTTGGTTTCTGCTTTTTATCAACAAAGAATTGTATGTACATAAGACCTTCTGTAATTTATTTTTAAATTGTTACAATCAAAGAGTCTTATGTGTTATTTGGCGTTCATACGACCTTCTTTAAATAATGCTGGAAGATATTTTTTTTTTTAATTTTTTATTAACAAAGAGTCGCATGTGCTTCTTTGAGTAGATACGACCCTCTGTCAATAAACGGTAAAAGGACATTTTTTTAAATTTATTAATAAAAAGATGCATTTGAAAATAAATGCATATACCGTCTTTTGTCATTCTAAAAACATAGTTTATATTTCATCAAGGTGGAAGATCAGAAAGACCTAAAAATTTATTTGGCACATGAGACATTTTTCTTATTTATGGTTGTTTCCAAATGTACATAAGGCTTTTACTTATTTTAAATTTTAATGGTGTTTGAATTTTATTTTATATACGGATTATGCTTATCTAAAAGGAACCAAGCGACAAATTGGCAAAAATGAGTTAAAGGCACCAAGCCACAGCAAAAGGTTTAATTTACCTTGCATAAAGCGTTCTAATCATTAACTCTACTCTTATACCATCTTTTGGCCAATGAACCATACGGCACGTTAAGAAACATGAATTCCTAATTTCAGTAAAAAAAAACTATTCTCCAAAAATATCTTCTAACTCATGTTTCTAGGTAGCTTACTATACTTATATAATTGTGCCTATGCTAATATATTAACTATCTGACACTAGTCACAAAGCTGGAGTTCTCTAAACATATTATTTTAATAAAGTATTATCATCTTTAACCTCTAATATATCAAAACTCCAATTTGGCGCTTGGTTCTTTTTAAATAAACATAAATTACAACATTTATCTAGTTAACAGTACTAGTTAATATCAGCCGCTAGGTATAAAAATATTATTTTCTTAAAAATTGTTATATACTGTAAGATTCTTTTCTTTCTTCTCGGATATTTTTCGGTGCTTCAAATTTCACAATTGATTCAATCTTCTCGGGGTCTGTGCTAATCCCATCCCCAGTTACTATGTGTCCTAGGTATTTCATACTGGGTAAACAGAAATGGCATTTTTCAAAATTTATTTTTAGTTTAGCTTCTCTTAGACGTCGGAAAACTTCTTTCAAATTTTCCAGATGAGCTTCGAAGGTTTCTCCCAAGATAATTATGTCATCTAAGTATGCGAAAGCATACGGATCCATATCGGGGCCAATAATTTGATCTATCAGTCTTTGAAAAGTCGCGGGATCGGAGTGCAAGCCAAATGGCATAACTCGAAACTGGAAAAGTCCCCGGCCTGGTACGGTAAAGGCAGTTATCGGTTTGCTGTGGGCCGAAAGTGGAACTTGCCAATATCCACTTTTTAAGTCTAAGCTTGTAATAAACCTAGCGAATCTCAGTTTATCCAAAATGGCATTCATGTATGGTAAGGGGTATGCATCCTTCATGGTAACTTCATTTACCTTTCGGAAGTCGATGCAAAATCGGTATTTCCTATCTTTCTTTTTTACAATTACCACAGGTGAACTTCACGGACTTTTTGAAGGCTCTATTACCCCTTCGTCCAACATTTTGTTCACCTCTTTATTTATAACTTCTTGCATTCTGGGATTCTGGGGGCGGTATCTTTGTTTAATCGGTTCAGATTTTGTTAGTCGGATTTCATGTTGAACTAAGTCAGTAGGTCCTTGAATAGTATGAAAAGCGGGCAATTCGGTTTCTAAAAATTCGTCTAGTTTTTGGGACTGTTCGGGAGTTAACCGTCTCTCAGAAAGTGGTGTTATAGCCTGTAACGGACAGCCTATAATACTAGTTTCCTCCTCATTATCTTCAGCACAGCTTTCACTGAGTTTAGAGTATCTGCTTTTGTTCTTTGATGTCTTCGGCAACCCTGACTTGAAATCCGTTGACTTCTTGCTTGTCGTTGGGGTTGCTGAACAGGTAGGAGCAGCACGGATGAGGGAATTCAGAGAGATGGACTCTATGTCCTGTTTACTTTTCACCTCCTTTTTAGCAGAATCCACAACAGTATGATATTCACGTTCGGCATGGATCATGGCTTTGACAATTACGGGTTCACTGGCAACAGTCGGGGTCGGTTCAATGTGTGGTTCATCAACTATTCCGATTGGGTAACAGGAAACGGCTTTGTCTATAGGTGGCATCGGCATCTCACCTATAGAAATTTTTCCTGTTCCCAATTCTGGTCTAAAATCGTGTTTTCTTAGGATGTTTATTCCTAGAACTAGGTCGGCACTTAAATTTGGAAAGTGCACTATTTCTTCTAAAGTTTTCTGATTGCCGAGCGTCATCTTTATCTGGTAGGTATCTTGGATGCGGATTATAGTTCCATTGGCTAACCGCGCAGAGGTCAATACTGCTTTTCTGGGTTGCTTGTTATGGGAAAGATGTTCCGCTAGTCGGTTCTTAAGGTAAGATTTGGAAGCTCCGGTGTCTATTAGTGCCAAGAAATTTTCACTTTCTATTTCCAAGAATAAGTGCGGTCGTGAGTCTGGGTCGGGTATGGTAACAGTTTCCTGAGAGGCTAGTGTCGACTGGAACTGTTCGGACCTCCCTCCCGGACAGCTCCTGTTTCGTTTCCCGGACGGTCACAGGTACAATCCCTAGTCATTATACCTTCTTTTAGGCATCTGGAACAAAACAACTTACTAGGGTTAGTGCAGTTCGTGCGTACATGTCCCTTCTCTCCACATTTCCAGCACAACACTTCTCCACGGGACGTGGATGGTCGTGGTTCAAATCTTTGCGACCTTTCCGGGGTAACAGGAACTGGAACAGGTACCGGAACAGAGTTATTTTCCACTCTTCGCGGCTGTTCAGTATAAAAATAACGACGTGGTTCGTTCTGAGGGCAACGTGGACCTATATTTTTCGGAGCGGAGGTCGTGGTTGGAACATTCTGAAGTTCCTTCCTTAACAATTCAAACTCCCTGGTTACTTGACAGAATGTCGATATATTTGGGACAGTCCGTCTTTCGGATTTGTTGTCGAAACTCTGGTAATAAATTTCGGTATAGCCCTGGCTAGTTGTTGTTCGGCCGATAAGTTCCCATGCCTTCTCATTAAGGTTTGTAGGTCGGTTATGTAGCTTGTTACGGTTTCGTTTCTTCGTTGAAGTCGTCGGCCTATTTCGGCTTCTAGGTCGACTTGATAGTTCACAGGGAAATAATAAATTCGGAAGTCTTTTTCGAAATCATCCCATTTATTCCAGAATTGCCGGTTATTGCGGAACCACAGAGCGGGTTCTCCAGTAAGGAGTTCGGGGATATAGGGTAGCAAATGGCGTCTGTCAACACCTTTAGAAATGCAGATTTCTTCTAGTCTTTCTAGAAATATCAGCGGGGTCATCCCGGTTACCAAACGTGATTTTCCAGTTATGGGTATCTACGTTTTCAGTTCTTTTAGGTCTTCTCTCGACTTCTACGTTAGTGGGATCATTAACGGAACAGAAGAAACGGCGAAAGTCAGTTTCAAAATCATTCCAAGTGTTCCAAGAGGCTTGGTTATTTCGGAACCACAAAGCTGGTTCCCCAGCAAGAAGGTTTAACATGCTAGGTAAAAGTCGATTCTTTTCTACTCCTCTAGCTATACAGATTTCCTCCAGTCTTTCCAAGAAAATTACTGGATCGTCGTGGGTTCCAAAAGAAATATTCCAATCATCGGTTTTAACTGGTTCAGGGGTGTCGATTTTGTCCGGCATTTCCAGGCTAGTATTCTCGGTCACTAGAGGTGGAAGTAACTCGGAATTCAAGAAAGCTTTTCGAAGAAAAGAAGCTAGTCGCTTTCACTTCTCCTGTACGGTCCCTTCTGCGGGAAGATGGTATTTAACTAATTCAGTGGTTAGTTCAGGGTTTCGTAAGTTATATATCCAACCCACTCGGGGGTACCGATATATCTTGATCCTGTTTTGGCTCTTCTTGTACGATGTCTGTTTTTTTTTTAACTCTTTTGGTCTTTCTACGGAGATGTCTGGTGTTTCAGCAAATTCTGTTACCCAACCGGGGGGTATGTCGTTTCCCTCCGTATTTTTAAAAGATGCTTCGTTGTCTGTAGATGTGGACATAAAGTACCGAAGATCCGAGCGCGAGCGGTTTTTTTTTTTTTTTTTCAGGTAGGAAGGGCAGATCTGGGATTGCTGAGTTGGGAAGTAGAAAGCAGGAGAAGGGAATAATAAAAAAAAGGACCAAGGATGGTTTTGGAAGGCAGTGTGTTTTAATAAACTTAAATAATATTGTTACGACTGGCTTATAAAAATTAAAAATCAAGAAATTTATATAAAATAATATCGGGTATACTAGGGGTTACGGAAATAACTAACAGAAATAAACAGGGTCCCTGCTCGGGTGCCATTTTGTAAGATTCTTTTCTTTCTTCTTGAGAAAATATAATCCCTACAAGTGACACCCTGAGACTCGGAAGTACTCGAGCGCCAGTTTTTTTAATGTGATTTGCTCCACAGTTCGGGCAGCTTCTAGTGGAGGTTGACGGAATAACTCCAGGGGTCTTGTTAATATCAGACTACCAATAAAAGAAGGTAACAATAACGGGCTTTAATCGTTATTGTTACGTAAAAGTATTCTGAAGCTGAAAAAAATGAAGGGGAAAGGTCGACACAAAATTATAAGCCAGAATTCAAAATTTACACATGTATTTCTTACGAAAGCTAATAACAATTGTCGTAAAATATTTCAAAGCCCCACCCTGAACAAAAAAAATAAGAGAGAACAATTAGCGGTTGCGGAACGGTAGCTGTGACAGGACGGAGCTCAATCAGACGTTTATTACTTATTTACAGAAATATATCAAAGGAACAAATTAGGTTTACAAATTCGGCCCGTGGCTGTGTTTCATTTATTATAGTAAATTCTAAATTCAAACGGAATAATGGTTTATTGGTTTTCAAAAATTAATTAGTACCAGGTATTGGAAACGTTATTATTCCCAAATAATATGTTTGTAATAAATTAAAAAAAAAATTTGGAACTCACCCTATATTTATAACAAAAAAATTAAATATTCTTGTCGGTATTATTTCTTTAGGAAAATATAAAAGAAGCAATGACAATTTCCCTTATTAATATCAAAACATTCTTTAATAAAAAAAAATAAAAAATATTCAGAAACTACCCCAATTACAATATCCAAACGGCTAGTTAAAAAAAAATAAAGCGAAAACTACCCCCAACAAGCGGAAACTACCCCAAAGCAATATCCAAAGTGCTAGATAAGCCCTTGTGAACCACTCAACGCAGGCAGTCTCTAGATTCAGATATTATTCTAAAATTCTTTTTCTAAATAAAGCGAAAGCTACTTCAACAAGCGGAAACTACCCCAAAGCAATATCCAAAATGCTAAATAAGCCCTTGTGAACCCCTCAACGCAGGCCGTCTCTAGATTCAGATATTATTCTAAAATTCTTTTTGAAAATAAAGCGGAAGCTACTTCAACAAGCGGAAACTAATCCAAAGCAATATCTAAAATGCTAGATAAGCCCTTGTGAACCACTCAACGCAGGCCGTCTCTAGATTCAGATATTATTCTAAAATTCTTTTTGAAAATAAAGCAAAAGCTACTTCAACAAGCGGAAACTACCCCAAAGCAATATCCAAAATGCTAGATAAGCCCTTGTGAACCACTCAACGCAGGCCGTCTCTAGATTCAGATATTATTCTAAAATTCTTTTTGAAAATAAAGCGAAAGCTACTTCAACAAGCGGAAACTACCCCAAAGCAATATCCAAAATGCTAGATAAGCCCTTGTGAACCACTCAACGCAGGCCGTCTCTAGATTCAGATATTCTTCTAAAATTCTTTTTTTGAAAAATAAAGCGAAAACTACTTCAAATGATACTAATTATAATCGGAAATTAACCCAAATAATACTAATAATAATCGGAAACTACCCTAACACAATATCCAAAATTACTGACTCTACTTAAAAGTAATACGAAATTTTTCTTGTTCTGGCACCAATTAATTTTAAACCTGTTTTACAGGAAAAATAGGAATGCATATAACTTATATTTTAGTAATTTCAAAAATTTCGGAAAAGAAAACCCCGAAATTTTGATACAACATGAAACGGAATACTAAAAAAAATCAAAACTAGGCAAACACAATAAACACAGCCGATAAAGCAAATTTCTTACCTGAGCACGGTCGGGGCAACGGGATTCGGAGAGCTTTTCTAGTTGTTTACCGGACTGACTATCGACGAGAACTGACTGCTTCTCGCTTTGCTTGCTGCTTTTATAGGTCGCAACGCGTGTAGAGGTGTAGAGGTGGTCGGCCGCTCACTCACAACATTTATAGTTGACTAAAGGTGTTTCCAAACACAGAATTCGCTTGAAAATCGAATTGCGACGTTCTTAATATAAGGATCCAATGGCAAGTAATTGAAATTTAAAAACGATGTTAAGTTCGATGGATTCTATGTTTTTCAAATAATTTGATTAAAGTAACTTCGGTATATTTTTAAAAAAAATGCTAAATTCGATTTTTTTTCGACGGATTCTATGTTTTTTTTTTACAAATAATTAAATAAAAGTAACTTCGTTACAATACGACCATCTGGATTTAAGGGGACGACTTAATGTTATCTATATTTTTCTCATGTCTATCTATTATTGTTTTTATTGTCTACCTAGATTGTCAGTTTATTTTTAGAAAAAAAAAAAAAAAAAAAAAAAAAAGAAAAGCGCCAATGCTCAGGTCTTATTTTTTTTAACCGACTTCAAAAAAGGAGGAGGTTATCAATTCGTCGCGATATATATATATTTTTTTTTAATGTATGTTCAGCGATAATTCTTTACACGGTGTCCGATTTCAATAATTCTTTTTTTTTGTAGAAAGGGGCTACTTCAGGGGTGGTCCCATATAAATTCAGTCAAAATCTAATAATTATGTCCATGAGAAAATCCTCAAACTCTTCATTTTTTATGTACGTTTAGCGATAATGCTTTACCACCTTGTCCGATTTATATGATTCTTTTTTTGTTAGTAAGGGAGTACCTCAGGGGTGGTCCCATATAAATTTGGTTAATATGTGGTGATGGCATCTGCACGTTTTTAAAGTCGGTTTTTTTTTTAATTTTTAATTTCTAATACTTGTTTTGGAGTTTATTCATTATTTGCTAAAATTGAATGTATTTAATAACATGTGGGGGAATCGTTCACAATAATGCACACAATTTTCTTTTTGTATTTATGTTATGTTTCATAAATTCATGATATAACAAAAAGCTATCTATTTATTTATCATTCAAATGTGCCAAAACATTTATCAAATACTAGATTGTACGAAGGCATCTCATTTCAAACTATTTGTAAAAAATTGTAGACTTACCGCCTTGTTTTCTGGTGTCAATTAATAATATTTATTCATAGTTATGAAGACTAGAGAGAAGGAGGCGAATCGGCAATAGTCAAATTTCAAATTTCCGTTCTTCTTTTTATAAAGTTCGCAAAATTGACTGTAGTTGGCATGTCGAATAACAGCGGTGTCACTTTTCTATGTAAGTCAATGTAAAATAAAGTGATTTTTTAAAAAAATTATTGAAAAGAATCAAAATAATGTGAAAAAAAGTATCTGAGTACAAGTAACATAAGTGACAAAAAACATCAAAGCAAGATTTACGTCGTTTCAGATTGTAAAACAGAATACAAACTAAAGAAATCAATTCAATGTATTTTTAAAGCTTTTAATGTAAGTAAAATAATGTACTTATGTCTAAATATAATATTTATTGTAAACTATACTCTTTTTTTAAACTATGGGGAGCGAATTGAAAAGCCGTATTTACACAGGAAAAAGTAACTATATTCGTTTCCAAGAACATGTTCCAAAATATAATCGTATTCAAAATTTATGTAATAGTTTTTATTATCGGCCCTAGTCGGCGAACGGCCAATGAGGGTTTAAGGAACAAATAAATGTCATAGGAGTCGATGTTTTTATTGTGATCTGATTAGTGTGTCTAAAACGAAATGTCACTGTCTAATGAAATTTAATATAGTCGTTGATTTGTTAACGTTATCAGAAATATGTTTTTCTTGCTTTTGAAATCGTATTTTTGAGGATTATAATTTTTATAAATGGATATTGAATATTTATTAATATTGTTAAAAGAATATCAAGAGGCAGGTGAGTATAAAACATAAAAATATGATCGTTTTACATTTTCAATGATATATTTGTTATAGGTATAAACTTAAGTAAAAGTTAAATGGCGATTGGCAACTGGATCACACAGGGACTGGAATTTATCCTATTAGTAATAAGGACATTGTAGCTTGTTTAGTGTTAACCCATAGTTAATACGCTAAAGGGAAAATGAAGGCATTTAAATGTTTACAGGGCTATGATTTAGGATTTGTTTTAAAAACTGAAATCAACATTTTCATAAAACTACATGTTATTATGTCATTACTAAAACTTAACTTATTAATATTGTAGGTTCTTTTAACTCAAGTTGTAATTTTAACATATATTTTTTAATTAAAAGTGACATACCTATGTATTAATGTTGAGTATATTTTTAAAATATTTGTTGTGGAAGGAATGTTAGCTCATTATGCTAAATTAAGATTATCTCTAATGTAGGTAGTAGATAATGTATATTAACAATTTTGGAAATGATTTTATTTTATAATAAATAAAATTTACTTGAATATTTAGTAACTTTTTAATCCTTTTGGTAAAAAAATTATTCCACTTTTTAGTTTTAAAAAATCAGTAATAAAGTTATTAGTTTTTTGCTGGAATAGTTTGAAATTCGTCTTCCCTTTTTTATAGGGCTTTTCAGGAATTGCTACCCTTAATTGTACTCGATAAAAAAGGATCCATAATCGTAGAAATTCCATACACTTGCTTCTGAAAATAACTTTTATTTACGAAATAATGTAAAAATGAAGTAACAATAATGAGATATCAAAATAAAAAATGTCAGAACTGTCAACAATATCAATTATTAGCTGATGTTAATGCTAAAAAGTGATGTGTGACACTGACTGCAATCTGACCAATCAGAAGTCTACAGAATTGCCAACTTAAAGTCAAATCGCTCCTCCTATACTCTGTTTTTAAAAGATATTATCAAAAATTATGAGACTATTTTTACTGATGGTACTGCTAGCAAAATAAAATTGGGAAAGCTAAAATTAAAGGATGAGTTGATACCATGTACATTCTCAAATCTCCCTCTACACTTGTATTACAACAATTAAAAATCTGTTAAAAACTGTTAGCTCTTAAACCTATAAATAGATTGAATTCAAAAAAATATTGTCACAAAATTGTACTTATTAAATTTTAGCATTTAACAAACCTTTTTGAATTTGTATTTTATTTAGATAAAATTAAATAATTTATCAATTAAAACATGCAAGATATTTAAAAATAAATACAACAGTATGTTCTGTGCTTTTTTAGCTAAAGTCTATTTTTATTATTTTGACAAAATTATATATAATTCCCATAAGAATTCATGTATTTTGAACACCGTAAGCAGTACCAGCGCTCATGCGGTTAATTATAAAACCTCAATTAACGTGCGTTTTTTGGGACCGTATTTTGGGTATGCCGATTCGCCTCCTTATCTCTAGTCTTCATAGTAATAACAATCTGTTAAAAAATTAACTAGTTTCTCGTTGTTATGATGGACAAGTAATGTTATTTTTAACAGAAACGTTATTTGTGAACAAGTTGTTATTTATGTATGATTATAAAATAAGAAACCTGTTAAAAATAACACATGCTGTCAGTCGTAACCCTCTATGTCATGGCGTACGCATGGAAACTAACGTCATCAATTATAGCGCCAATAATTTAGCCATAGATTAGGAAAGAACACTTAGAATATATATAGAGAAAATCAAAGTATGTGATATATAGTCAGGTAGGAGGAATCCTAAGCGACTTTGAAATCGCGATGGTATCTAATTTTGACAGTGAACTAGACGAATATGGCGACAAGTGTTTTTGGTCCACCAGTGACGTACTCTCATAAAGGGGCGTAGAAAAGAAAATAATAAATTCTCGAAGAGGTTGAGTGGTGTGTACACACTGGGTAATAAGAAATGAATGTGACGTATTTAAAGTGTGTAGGTAGTTTTATTAATATTAATAAAACTCAGTAAAAGTAGTCTTAGCGCTTTCAGCCGATTAGGCCATCATCAGAGACTCTACAAAGATAAAAAAACGGAGCTATAACAATAGTCAAATCGAGATATTCCTAAACATTGAACAAGAAATAAAAAAACCATTACAACTTACTTGTCAGTAAATATAGAAGGTACATGAAAATTAATTATTTAAAATTTATTTATTAGATTCAAAGGGCTGCCACAATACGGTCCCTGGTTCTCAACCATAACTTGAGGCTTGAAACGAAGCAAAACCAATCCTAACAGGTGGTTGAAAATTGAAAAGAAACGTGGGGGCTCATCCCAACACGTGTAAATAAACTGTCTCAACCTTTCCAAGGAAGAGAGATGGAAAAAACTGAACTTCGGCTTGAAGCCAGCTGCCCTTTCAAAATAGCTACCGTGAGGCGGAGGCAAGTTGGGGCACAGGTAATCGTAAGAAGTAGAATGCAATAAAGACGAAAAGGTAACCATCTTGACTTTAACAGTGCCAAAAAAGAACTGAGTGACAATTGACAGTTGACAATGAAGTTGTCAAAACAATTGCCAACTTGAGAAAAACAAATAAATTTCATGAAAATTGATCAAAGTTAATATTTAAAAAGATAAAAGTGGGTTGGAACCACTGAAGTAGCAAGCACAAGTTATGGAGGGAATTTTAAATTTTAAATTATTTTTAAAAATTAACCAAACGTTACAATAAATAAGTAGAATTATAAAATATACATTGAGTGAAGGTAAAAAATATTTTGATATAAAATTATTGAAATTAAGAAGGTGCCTGACTAGCACAACAGAATTGAGCCTGCCGACCCCAGGGAAACCGAAGTCGCAGGCAGACCAACTTTTCCAACTAAAAGAGGAGGAAAAACCGTCCTGACCACGAAATCAGATATCACCGGAGAAGACAAGATCAACTCTGCTGTAAGAAGATTCAAGGAGAAGCTAGCTAGGTAACTTCAGACCAACCGTTGCCAATACTCTTAAAGAGAGGAGGCACTTTGCTATTGAGATGGATTTGCGTGTTAACACAGGTGACATTAGTTTTATTAAACTCTCGGTGTATCTCAAGATCTTCGAGCAGATTTAATTTAAAGTTACAATTGAAAATATTATGAAGGACAGTGACATTCTCAGAAGGAGTGAAATTGTGATTATTGAATTTAATATGATGTCCAAAAGTGGACTTATCAGGATATCTAATGTGTTCACTGGCTCTTAAATTGAGTCTTCTCTCGGTTTTCCCTATATAAGTAGTATTGCAATCGTTACAGTTTAATCTATAGATACCACTTTTGAGTAGCAACTCGATTTCATCCTTAGTGTGTGATAGTTGGCTTTTAATTGAATTAACATTTTTAAAAGATATTTTAATATTGTTGCAATCTTTAAAAACTGCAGCGATATCATTGGAAATTTTCCCGAGATAAGGTAGTGAAAAGTATTTAAAATTAGCAGGAGAATCATTAGTAGGATTAAAAGCAAGCAGAGACCTTTTCTTAAGTTTGACCTTATTAATAACCATGTCAATAATAGAAGGATAGTAGTTGTTATTAAAGGCTAGTTGTTTTAAAACGTTGATTTCTTTATTAAAATTATGATTAGATAAAGGTATATTGAGGAGACGGTGAACATAACAGTATATGGCTGATAACTTGTGTTGATAAGAGTGATTAGAGTGAAAATTAATTAGATGATCAGTTTGAGTGGGTTTCCTGTAGATATCAAATTCGAGCTTATTATCCATACGACTAATAGAAAGGTCTAGGAAATTAAGTGATTTGTTGACTTCAAGCTCGACTGTGAATTTAATTTTAGGATGGATATTGTTGATGAAAATTAAGAAGTCATCAATCTCAGAGACGTTACAATTCATGATAGCAAAAATGTCATCAACATATCTGTGCCAGTGTAAGATTCGGTTGTTAGGGGAATTAATCAGAATTTTATTGGTTTCTAAGTGATCTAAAAATAAGTCTGCTAACAAAGGACTAAGAGGATTGCCCATTGCTAGGCCGTTAGGTTGTCTGTAGAAAGTTTTATTAAAAATAAAAAAATCTTGGTCAAGACAAACTTTTAGTAAATCCAAGATAATATTGATCGAATGAAGGTTAAAGTTATTTTTTGTAAGAAGGTCCTTAATGATAGGAAAGGTTTCCTCTCTAGGGACATTAGTGAATAAATTGCTAACATCAAAAGAAACTAACTTAGCTTCAGGACTTAAATTTATGTTTTTAATTTTGTTAACTAGGTCAATTGAATTTAAAACTGTATATTTAGGTTTGTAATTAAGAGAGGAATTAAGGAAGTTATTGAAAAACTTTGCAAAGGAGGAAACAGGCGAGTTAAAGAAAGTGACTACAGGTCTCATAGGAATCTCTAGTTTATGTATTTTAGGAAGGCCATACAAGCGAGGCAAATAAGGGTTTTTTAGAATAAAATTGTTGAAAAATAGAATGTTCCTTTCTGTGAAAAAATCTTTATATTTAGTGAGAGTGGATTTAAATAAGTTAATAAATTTTTGAAGAGGGTTGGAGTTCAAGATGATAAAATCATTGTTGTTGAGGAATTCTTCAACTTTAGAAATGTAGTTATCTTTGTTCATGATAACCAAGCAATTTCCTTTATCAGCCTTAGAGATAATGAGATTATTGTGGAGTAATTTATCTTTAATGGATTTTAATAACATAATATGTTGTTTGATTAGTGTGTTTTTATGAGGTTCGGTAGTTTTAAGGGATAAGTATTTATTAAAAATGGAGATACAATGTGATTTCAAAAGATTCGTAAGATCAGTATCATTAGAAAAGTGGTTAATAATAAAATCCGCATCAATAGACAGTTCTTCAATATCTTTTTTGTGAATCTTAGGTTTAACTGCAAATTTTAAGCCTAATGAGAGAAAATCAATTTCGTTATCATTAAAAGTAATGTTAGACAAGTTTTTAACTCTGTCGTGAAAATTAAAAGAGGAGAATTTATGCTGAAAGTTAGAAGATTGATTATTTTTTTTTTTTATGTATTAAGTTGTTGAGTTTGAGCTTTAGTTTATTGAATTTAATGTGTTTAGAAAAACAGACATCATCATGAATGTCATTAAGATTAACTTGCAACAGTTGATAAGAAGTTACCTGAACCAGTTGATCATAGAGAATTTTGAGATCAATGTTAATAGCGTTGATTTTAGAATAGTGTTTACAGATTTCCGCGTGAATTATCTTCTTTTCAATATTGTAGGAGAGCTTCTTAGAAACATTCTTGGGTAGTTTCGCTTTAGCAAATGGAGGAGTGACTCGTTGCTTTTGACATTGATGTAGGAACCAAATATCTAAATGAATGTTTGATCTTTTCACCGCTAATCTTCTATAAGTAGGCACCAATCTATCCATATCGATAAATTCTTGAAGAGGTTGAGTGGTGTGTACACACTGGGTAATAAGAAATGAATGTGACGTATTTAAAGTGTGTAGGTATTTTATTAATATTAATAAAACTCAGTAAAAGTAGTCTTAGCGCTTTCAGCCGATTAGGCCATCATCAGAGACTCTACAAAGATAAAAAAACGGAGCTATAACAATAGTCAAATCGAGATATTCCTAAACATTGAACAAGAAATAAAAAAACCATTACAACTTACTTGTCAGTAAATATAGAAGGTACATGAAAATTAATTATTTAAAATTTATTTATTAGATTCAAAGGGCTGCCACAATACGGTCCCTGGTTCTCAACCATAACTTGAGGCTTGAAACGAAGCAAAACCAATCCTAACAGGTGGTTGAAAATTGAAAAGAAACGTGGGGGCTCATCCCAACACGTGTAAATAAACTGTCTCAACCTTTCCAAGGAAGAGAGATGGAAAAAACTGAACTTCGGCTTGAAGCCAGCTGCCCTTTCAAAATAGCTACCGTGAGGCGGAGGCAAGTTGGGGCACAGGTAATCGTAAGAAGTAGAATGCAATAAAGACGAAAAGGTAACCATCTTGACTTTAACAGTGCCAAAAAAGAACTGAGTGACAATTGACAGTTGACAATGAAGTTGTCAAAACAATTGCCAACTTGAGAAAAACAAATAAATTTCATGAAAATTGATCAAAGTTAATATTTAAAAAGATAAAAGTGGGTTGGAACCACTGAAGTAGCAAGCACAAGTTATGGAGGGAATTTTAAATTTTAAATTATTTTTAAAAATTAACCAAACGTTACAATAAATAAGTAGAATTATAAAATATACATTGAGTGAAGGTAAAAAATATTTTGATATAAAATTATTGAAATTAAGAAGGTGCCTGACTAGCACAACAGAATTGAGCCTGCCGACCCCAGGGAAACCGAAGTCAACAAATCACTTAATTTCCTAGACCTTTCTATTAGTCGTATGGATAATAAGCTCGAATTTAATATCTACAGGAAACCCACTCAAACTGATCATCTAATTAATTTTCACTCTAATCACTCTTATCAACACAAGTTATCAGCCATATACTGTTATGTTCACCGTCTCCTCAATATACCTTTATCTAATCATAATTTTAATAAAGAAATCAACGTTTTAAAACAACTAGCCTTTAATAACAACTACTATCCTTCTATTATTGACATGGTTATTAATAAGGTCAAACTAAAGAAAAGGTCTCTGCTTGCTTTTAATCCTACTAATGATTCTCCTGCTAATTTTAAATACTTCTCACTACCTTATCTCGGGAAAATTTCCAATGATATCGCTGCAGTTTTTAAAGATTGCAACAATATTAAAATATCTTTTAAAAATGTTAATTCAATTAAAAGCCAACTATCACACACTAAGGATGAAATCGAGTTGCTACTCAAAAGTGGTATCTATAGATTAAACTGTAACGATTGCAATACTACTTATATAGGGAAAACCGAGAGAAGACTCAATTTAAGAGCCAGTGAACACATTAGATATCCTGATAAGTCCACTTTTGGACATCATATTAAATTCAATAATCACAATTTCACTCCTTCTGAGAATGTCACTGTCCTTCATAATATTTTCAATTGTAACTTTAAATTAAATCTGCTCGAAGATCTTGAGATACACCGAGAGTTTAATAAAACTAATGTCACCTGTGTTAACACGCAAATCCATCTCAATAGCAAAGTGCCTCCTCTCTTTAAGAGTATTGGCAACGGTTGGTCTGAAGTTACCTAGCTAGCTTCTCCTTGAATCTTCTTACAGCAGAGTTGATCTTGTCTTCTCCGGTGATATCTGATTTCGTGGTCAGGACGGTTTTTCCTCCTCTTTTAGTTGGAAAAGTTGGTCTGCCTGCGACTTCGGTTTCCCTGGGGTCGGCAGGCTCAATTCTGTTGTGCTAGTCAGGCACCTTCTTAATTTCAATAATTTTATATCAAAATATTTTTTACCTTCACTCAATGTATATTTTATAATTCTACTTATTTATTGTAACGTTTGGTTAATTTTTAAAAATAATTTAAAATTTAAAATTCCCTCCATAACTTGTGCTTGCTACTTCAGTGGTTCCAACCCACTTTTATCTTTTTAAATATTAACTTTGATCAATTTTCATGAAATTTATTTGTTTTTCTCAAGTTGGCAATTGTTTTGACAACTTCATTGTCAACTGTCAATTGTCACTCAGTTCTTTTTTGGCACTGTTAAAGTCAAGATGGTTACCTTTTCGTCTTTATTGCATTCTACTTCTTACGATTACCTGTGCCCCAACTTGCCTCCGCCTCACGGTAGCTATTTTGAAAGGGCAGCTGGCTTCAAGCCGAAGTTCAGTTTTTTCCATCTCTCTTCCTTGGAAAGGTTGAGACAGTTTATTTACACGTGTTGGGATGAGCCCCCACGTTTCTTTTCAATTTTCAACCACCTGTTAGGATTGGTTTTGCTTCGTTTCAAGCCTCAAGTTATGGTTGAGAACCAGGGACCGTATTGTGGCAGCCCTTTGAATCTAATAAATAAATTTTAAATAATTAATTTTCATGTACCTTCTATATTTACTGACAAGTAAGTTGTAATGGTTTTTTTATTTCTTGTTCAATGTTTAGGAATATCTCGATTTGACTATTGTTATAGCTCCGTTTTTTTTATCTTTGTAGAGTCTCTGATGATGGCCTAATCGGCTGAAAGCGCTAAGACTACTTTTACTGAGTTTTATTAATATTAATAAAACTACCTACACACTTTAAATACGTCACATTCATTTCTTAATAAATTCTCATTTGCATATTATCTAAATATACCGATTTCCCTCATTTTAACGAATTGCTATTTTATTGCGAGAAGTTTGCATTTTTTTTATTAACCTTCATTATGTGAATAAATTTTACTTTAAAATTGCATGTTGGATGAGATAAATATAGGAAAATATTTTTAAAATATTTTTTATAGAGGGATTTTATTTGAAAAATCAAAGCAATAATGTATTAAAAAATTTAAAAAATGTATTGACTTTTTTACGTCTTTATTATGACAATATCTTTATTAATGTACATTTTACAAATTATTAAGGTTTGACAAATAAATATGTTTTGTAGATATGCGATAAAAAAAATTAAATATCCTATACTTATATTTAGGTCAAACACCGCTGTGATATTTCTTTCTTAAATGTTTTTGTTGGAGTACATATAAAACTTCCTAATATCGAAGAATTTCTGATCATTTTATTACATAATATTATTAGTAATATTTTTTGCAAGACAATTTTGCATAAGCAGGTAAACCACTATTCCAAGAAAGGATCCCATAACGTAATAATGATTCTACGAGTGCAAAATAGATTATTTTTAAATGTACATTCAACGCATTATTTGTATACTTAGTCCAGTTATGATGAGAGTCAATTTGTACTCTAAGGTATTTGATATCATTTGTAATACTTATATGAAACTACTGAACTTTACCTTTTATTGTTTCTATAGGAAGAGGCCATCTTTTTGTAACTGTATAATGGAACAACATAAGTTTTATCAAAGGTTTGTAAGTTTTTATAATTAAACCATTCGAAAAATTTTATAAGATCTGTTTCTATTAATAATTTTAATCAATTCCAGTTCTCCGCATTTTACAGAATAACTGTATCATCTGAAGAACTTACAATATTTCCATCTGTATTTAAACGACAAATTATTTAAAATAAAATTAAACAAAATAGGACCTAAGACAGTATCTTGAGGCATGCGATATGCTTCTTATTTCCTTACTTGAGATATTATTAATTATATTTGTGTTCGTTTTTGTAAAAACTTTGTAACAATTTATATAGGGTGCATCACATTCATACAATAAACTTCTATTATACGAAAAAAACGGCTCATGATATAGTTAGTAAAGAATTTATTTACTTATATACCTCAAATGGGCCACTTTTATTGTTGGAACAGCTGTTGGTAGAAGTCTTATTCTTGGTTTTGAGGTTCGATCAAAACAATCTGCTTTAAAATGGCGTGAACACAAAAAATTAAAATATTTTGGCTCACAATTTGTTTGTTGCACGAATTCAAGCCATAACTTTGTTTTTTGAGAATCTTTAGGAAATCTGAAAATTATCTACCTGGGATTAATTTATATAATTTGTAAATCTAGAATATTAAAGAAATCTGAAAATTGTTTACTTGTTAATAATTTATAAATCTAAATTGAACTATAATTTATTCATTTTAACAACCACATAAATATCTTAAAATTACATAAAAGAAATGTTTAAATAAAAGTATTTATACCCTGTAAACCATGAGGCTACGCCTATGAGCACAGTTGATCGCAGACGCACTTAACACGTTTGTTTATAAATTTAAAACATTAAAAATTTTAAAAATCTTTAATGTGATTGAAAATTGAGAGAACAAAATACTTGCTTATGAAATGTAGATTATTCCTTTCTACTTTTAGCAGTGCTGCTACATCCACAAGACGAACAACTGACCATATTGTTTTGTTTGTCTTTTAACGCGGAAAATTTAAAATTAACAGTAATAATAAATAAACACTAAAACACCAAACACGTTTTAAAATTGTCTACAAAACATACGCTTGATAAAAGTTTAAATTAACACATAAAACATCCAAATTATTAACATATTTTAATCACTAAAATTATAAACCAAATTTAGAAACCATTTATCATATGATGATGAGTCATCTATAGTACAACATGGCTACCACTTCCGTCACATTTATTAGATTAACGCATGCTCCTTCCTGACTGTATATGTTCTAAGAAAGAACAGCAGTGGTTGAGCACTCAGACCATTACACAACTTAAATAAAAGTGATGTTTATTTTTACATAATAATCCAGGTTTAAAAATTAAAGGGAACTAACAACAATTGAAATTTGCACGTCATATCACGAAGGTAACATTTTAACTTTGTAATCATTTATCAGATAATCTCTTAGGTAACTTATGATAGCTTTTTATTAGTTTTCCGAGGACCATCGGTTTGACACGTTACTTCCTTAAAACTTATCAAATCCCATCACGTATTCTCCAGAGAAGTAAAATATTCGCAATGATCAAGCGGCGGCGAGAATCCTGACCTATTCCGGTTAATAAATTTCACATTTGAATTCCTCACTTTTCGTACCTTCATGTCGATTTTCGTGAAATACAGGAAACGTGTCCGGGCAACATCTGACGTTCGGTATCGACCTGCTTCTCTCATCTAATTTTTGCCAAACGACACGCGACTTGCAATCGAATGAGATTCTTCATTTCACCGCCTTTCCGGATACTTCGAGTATTCGTCTTATTACGTCCTCTTGTACCTGCTGTCAGACGAAAATAAATAGCGTTCAGGGTTGTTGACCATTTAGGTTTGGAAGATTTATCGAAATTTAGTTAAATACTGAGCAAGCGTAATTCAAATATCAAATGGACTATAAATTACTAGATTCGGAGAGGCAATGAACCCTTATTGTATTTCTACAAGAAAGTATATAAACGTATTGTTTTGAAACTTTCGCTAGTGGCGTGATTAATTTTAATAGTATTAGTGGCGTCAGTCTCATAAACCGAGAATTAAGAAATAAAACAAATTTATGTTTTTAAAAATAAATGGTGTATTTTGTTACGGAGCACCTTGCAGCGTGCTACGGTCGTCATAAGTTAAAGTACGAGTAAAAGAAGAAGGAGGAATATTCAAAAAATGTCATTCTACTTTAAAAAAAATCTGGGGTGGGATTTCGTTTCACTATTCGACTCGAATTTGATAGCAAACTCTACAAAAGCAATTCCGTTTAACGAGTAGTCGATTCGATATCAAATCGTTAAAGTTGGATTATTTTGGCATTAGGTATGACCTGTCAATGAAGTTAAATAATAAGCCTGTGGCTTAAAATTTTAGGGAAGAAAAGAATTTAGTTTCTATGGCACACATATGTCTCTGGCAATGCCTTTTCTGGATAACCTATCATGCAACAGAGGTCTTTTATATCCTTGGAATATCAATAAAAGGATTTGTTATACAAAACGATACAAAATATAAACATTTATAGGTTCTCTTTATTCAGCTGAAAAAGTTTTCCACGACGATTTTCTGGAAGTTTAAAAGGATCGTTTTTTTTTTGTAACTCATCCTTTCTTTAGTCTAATAATAATAAATAATAATATTTTTATAATTTAACCCATTGCAACCCTTGCAACTCTGAATGCAGAGTTGTTTGTACCCGGTGAGGGATGACTATTATTATTTTCCATGGCTCTCCGAGGCAACTTACAGATGTCATTTGAATTATAGATGAGGATACCCCGGAAAAACCCCACACATAAGCATAAAAACTAATAAATAATTACAATTTAATTTTTTGTTGTTTGACGTTAAAAGTCGTGACATTCTGTTCTGTGTCGAGTAACTCGACACATAATTCGATCGAATTAAAAACAGCGATTCTATAACTCGATCTATTTTGACTTCGGAAATCTTCGGAAAATCAACAAAATAATGATGATGAAGCATTCAAACTATTCTGACTTTTAAACGTCAAACAACAAAACTTGAATTGTATTTCTTTAGTCTTGACGTGAAATATTTATTAGGTTTTATTCTTATGGGTACCCCACCCATCTTTCGTAGTGTTCTCATTTATAATTTGAATGACATCTGTAAGTTGCCGCGGAGCACCATGGAAAATAATAGTCGTCCCTCCCCGACCACAATTAAATTGTATTGTATTTGGTTTAGCATGTTTAGCCGTAAGATTAATAATTTATTTTTTTTACTACTAACATGAGAAATCACCATTATTTACTCCATTCCTCTAATGAGAAGTAATATTTCTCTCCCTAGGTAAATAATGATAATAAAAAAAAACCTAGGTAAATAATGAAACTAAATTTCATTAGTTTCATTTTGTTAATTTGACAACTAAACTCCCAGACTACTTGATATTTTGAAATATTTGAAAAATAAGTAGGAAATAACTAAAGCTGGGTTTATTAAAATCTAATCAAATCAAATATGATAATATATATAAATAAAGCCAGTCTGATTAGAAACACGCTCCAGTCTGCTTGATATTTCTAAATATTTAACAAATTGTTAGGAAATTACTTATGTCAAAATTAAAATTGCTAATACATTAATGTTAGTAGTAAAAAAAATTCTATATATACCTCGGCTGAGAAAGCTATTAATTACCTCGCACATTATATCCCTCGGCGCTACGCGCCTCAGGATATAAAAGTGCTCAGTAAATAATAGCTCACTTCTCACCCTAGGTATATAATGTACTATTTTTATGATGATGCTTGGGGTTTTTTCTGGGTATCCTCATCTATAAGTTAGATGACACTATCTGTAAGTTCCATTGGAGCGCCATTGCAAATAATAATAATAATAATAATAATAATAATAATAATAATAATAATAATAATAATAATAATAATAATAATAATAATAATAATAATAATAATAATAATAATAATAATAATAATATTAATAATAATAATAATAATAATATTAATAATAATAATAATAATAATAATAATAATAATAATAATATTAATAATAATACTAATAATAATAATATTAATAATAATAATAATATTAATAATAATAATAATAATAATAATAATATTAATAATAATAATAATAATATTAATAATAATAATAATAATAATAATAATAATAATAATAATAATAATAATAGATAGATAGATAGATAGATTTATTGACAATATATACATAAGTACATTTTATGTCATAGACTACAATAGGGTATACCAAATTTAAATACAAATTCAACAATAAAAAAATCTAGAAACTATATAAAATCTGCATTCACAAACATAAAATTTTTTGTAAAAATTCACGTCAATAAAATTTAAAATTTAAATTAAAATAAAATAAAATTAAGATTGAAATTAAAATTAAGATTAAAGTTAAAAAATAAAATTAAAATTAAAATTTTAGTCAACGATTCTAAAAGAGGTAGCTTGTAAATATTCATCCAAAGAATAGAAGCAATGCTTGACTAGAAAGTTCTTAGCTATCACATTAAAAGCCTTTAATGTCATATTCTTTATGGAATAATTTTGATGGTGATTGACGAAAGCGTTATAAATATAGTAATCAGGTTTATTATTTTGAGTAATACATATTCTAGAAAAGCTATTCACTATATTTTCTTTAAATGTAGTGTTATGCTGATGTATATCTGCGTGAGTAGAAACTTGATCACGATTCGAGTGAATCCACGATAAAACCTGAAATATATATATGCACGGCAAAGGCAGAATTTTGTGTTTTTTAAATATAGGCTGACAGTGATCTAAGTAGTGTGCACCGTCAATAATTCTTAGAGCTGCCTTCTGATAGCTAAACACTTTCTGTATGGAGCTGGATTTGCCCCAGAGCAATATACCATAACTAATATTACTGTGGACTAGAGCATAGTATACTGACCTTATAGAATACGGATCCAGGTAAGAATACAACTGTCTCATGACGTAAATTTGTGTTGCTAGTTTAGAGCAAAGGTTGGCTATATGTGAGGCCCAAGTGAGACACGTGTCCAGCGTAAAACCAAGTGTTTTTACAGGCTCCGATTTTTTTGCCAGTTTGTCTGAGCTAAATAAAATTCGGTTTGTTTTAGCTGCATTTAGCATTAGTTTGTTAGAACTAAACCAGCGTTTTGCTAGTAATATATCATCACTGGTAGATGTTAAATTACCCCTTGTAAGAAGAGTTGTATCGTCCGCAAATAAAATGCATTTACGTGGCTCAATAGATCTTGGTAGGTCGTTGATGTAGAGCAAAAAGAGAACTGGGCCCAATACAGAACCCTGTGGAACACCACTTACCACCGGAAGCATGTTAGAAACATCATCTTTGTGAACCACGTATTGCATCCTATCAGTTAAATATGATCTGAAGATCTCAAGACTATTTCCTCTTATCCCGTAGAATTCTAATTTGTCAATCAAAAGCTCTATATTGACGCAGTCGAATGCCTTCGATAGGTCGCACATGGTTGCACACGAACTGTAACCCTGATCAAGATTATCAACCACGCATTCGATTAGAGAAATCATTGCTTTGACCGTCGATTTGCCCTTTCTAAATCCGTATTGTGAAGGTGATAGGATTTTTTTACCTTCAATGTAAGAGAGCAATTTATTTTTTAAGATTTTTTCAAATAGTTTTGAGATGACCGGGACGATAGCAATAGGCCGAAAGTTATCAGGACATTCAGCGTCACCTTTTTTGTGTAATGGTATCAATCTAGATATTTTTAATTGCGACGGAAACTTACCCTCTTCTAAACATCTATTAAAAAGTAGTGTTAATGGTACTACCAACGGTTCCATCGCGCATTTGATCATTTTGCTACTTAGGCCATAGTGGTCTAGGCTGGCTGAATTTTTCATCTCACGCACTGCCTCACGTACATCTTCTTGTGGTATATATGACATAAAAAATGAACCTGATGGCTTAGGTTGGAGATTTAAGTAATCAAGAGGATGTAAGTCAGGAGTTTCTATGTGGATAGAAATGGTCTCTGCAATAGTAGCAAAAAAATTATTAAATTCTGCCGAAGAGAGAGATGAAGGTACGTTATTATTTTTATTGGAATTGGAATTCCGAGATGAATTTACCAGATGCCATATTGTTTAATAATAATAATAATAATAATAATAATAATAATAATAATAATAATAATAATAATAATAATAATAATAATAATAATAATAATAATAATAATAATAATAATAATAATAATAATAATAATAATAATAATAATAATAATAATAATAATAATAATAATAATAATAATAATAATAATAATAATAATAATAATAATAATAATAATAATAATAATAATAATAATAATAATAATAATAATAATAATAATAATAATAATAATAATAATAATAATAATAATAATAATAATAATAATAATAATAATAATAATAATAATAATAATAATAATAATAATAATAATAATAATAATAATAATAATAATAATAATAATAATAATAATAATAATAATAATAATAATAATAATAATAATAATAATAATAATAATAATAATAATAATAATAATAATAATAATAATAATAATAATAATAATAATAATAATAATAATAATAATAATAATAATAATAATAATAATAATAATAATAATAATAATAATAATAATAATAATAATAATAATAATAATAATAATAATAATAATAATAATAATAATAATAATAATAATAATAATAATAATAATAATAATAATAATAATAATAATAATAATAATAATAATAATAATAATAATAATAATAATAATAATAATAATAATAATAATAATAATAATAATAATAATAATAATAATAATAATAATAATAATAATAATAATAATAATAATAATAATAATAATAATAATAATAATAATAATAATAATAATAATAATAATAATAATAATAATAATAATAATAATAATAATAATAATAATAATAATAATAATAATAATAATAATAATAATAATAATAATAATAATAATAATAATAATAATAATAATAATAATAATAATAATAATAATAATAATAATAATAATAATAATAATAATAATAATAATAATAATAATAATAATAATAATAATAATAATAATAATAATAATAATAATAATAATAATAATAATAATAATAATAATAATAATAATAATAATAATAATAATAATAATAATAATAATAATAATAATAATAATAATAATAATAATAATAATAATAATAATAATAATAATAATAATAATAATAATAATAATAATAATAATAATAATAATAATAATAATAATAATAATAATAATAATAATAATAATAATAATAATAATAATAATAATAATAATAATAATAATAATAATAATAATAATAATAATAATAATAATAATAATAATAATAATAATAATAATAATAATAATAATAATAATAATAATAATAATAATAATAATAATAATAATAATAATAATAATAATAATAATAATAATAATAATAATAATAATAATAATAATAATAATAATAATAATAATAATAATAATAATAATAATAATAATAATAATAATATAATAATAATAATAATAATAATAATAATAATAATAATAATAATAATAATAATAATAATAATAATAATAATAATAATAATAATAATAATAATAATAATAATAATAATAATAATAATAATAATAATAATAATAATAATAATAATAATAATAATAATAATAATAATAATAATAATAATAATAATAATAATAATAATAATAATAATAATAATAATAATAATAATAATAATAATAATAATAATAATAATAATAATAATAATAATAATAATAATAATAATAATAATAATAATAATAATAATAATAATAATAATAATAATAATAATAATAATAATAATAATAATAATAATAATAATAATAATAATAATAATAATAATAATAATAATAATAATAATAATAATAATAATAATAATAATAATAATAATAATAATAATAATAATAATAATAATAATAATAATAATAATAATAATAATAATAATAATAATAATAATAATAATAATAATAATAATAATAATAATAATAATAATAATAATAATAATAATAATAATAATAATAATAATAATAATAATAATAATAATAATAATAATAATAATAATAATAATAATAATAATAATAATAATAATAATAATAATAATAATAATAATAATAATAATAATAATAATAATAATAATAATAATAATAATAATAATAATAATAATAATAATAATAATAATAATAATAATAATAATAATAATAATAATAATAATAATAATAATAATAATAATAATAATAATAATAATAATAATAATAATAATAATAATAATAATAATAATAATAATAATAATAATAATAATAATAATAATAATAATAATAATAATAATAATAATAATAATAATAATAATAATAATAATAATAATAATAATAATAATAATAATAATAATAATAATAATAATAATAATAATAATAATAATAATAATAATAATAATAATAATAATAATAATAGAATAGAATAGAATAGAAGTTTATTGACATTTGTTTCTATACAGGAAGTACATTTTGGTCACAATATAAAATGGTCAAATTTTAAAATGTCAAAAAGACGTAACAGTATAATAAAAATAAAATTTAAAATTTAAGTACAAATACAAATAAAATACAAATACAATTTAAAATAAAAATATAAAATACAAATACAATTTAAAATAAAAATATAAACTAAAACACAATTTAGAATACAATTTAAAATACAATTTATCAATATAAAACTAGCTAAAGAACAAATTTACTAGTGTCAAACTGTTTGTTTAAATTTTAAGAACTCGTCTATACCATAGAAACATTCCTCAAGTAAGAACTCCTTGGCCAGATTCTTGAGTTTATTGTTGGTAAGATTTTTAATATTAATATTCAAGTGATGTGCTTGAAAGCAGTTGTATATTCTCACATCTATTTTGTTTTGCTTAGTTATAAGTAATCTAGAGGCCAGGGGAACAAAGTTGTTTGCATTTCTCGTATTATAGCTATGTAGATCAGCTTGTACGCTAAAGTTTCCTAAGTTAGTATGAATAGCTAACAGAGTTTCTAGTATGAAAACACACGGTAGTGGCAGTATACGAAGTTTCTTGAAGAGAGGGCGACAATGCGCGTCATAATCAGAATCTGCTACAATGCGTACGGCAGCCTTTTGTATAACGAATGCCTTATTAGCTGTGCTAGCATTTCCCCATAATATTATGGCATAAGTGAGTATACTATGAATTAGTGCGAAGTATACTATTTTTAACCCTGCTGTATTTAGAAAAGCTTGCATCTGCCTAAGAGCAAATACCTGTGATGACATTCTAGAACTCAAAATGTCTATATGTTGAGCCCAGCTTAGACCAGAATCAAGGGTTACCCCTAGTAGTTTTACAGGTTCATCTTTCTTGACTAATTTACTTGAGGTGAAGACAATATGTTGATTCTTTTTCTCGTTTAGTTTTAATTCGTTTGAGTTAAACCAAATTTTTGCCATTGAGACACAGTTATTGTTCATAATCTCGCAGTCTTTCGTCAATATAGATGTGTCATCTGCAAATATTAACGTAAAGCCTTGCTCAACTGCGTTTGGCAAATCATTTATGTAGATAATGAACAACAAGGGTCCTAGCACAGAACCTTGTGGAACTCCTCTATTTGTGTATTGTAGTGTGGATTCTGTGTTATTGAAACATACATATTGCCTTCTGTCAGATAAATAGGCTGATAGTAAATCTAACTCCTTACCCCGAATTCCGTAATATTCAAGTTTAGAAAGAAGGATATTTATATTAACACAGTCAAAGGCCTTGGTCAAATCGCACAGAGTTGCAGTTGTACTGGTACCTTCATCAAGACCTTCGACTATTTCGTCAATTAATTTCAGAAGAGCCTTCACAGTTGACCTCCCTTTTCTAAACCCGAATTGCGATGGAGTAATTATGTTTTTATACTCAAAATAGCTTATTAATTTATCTTTTAATAAGATTTCAAACACTTTACCAATAATAGGGACAATAGCTATAGGTCTGTAATTATCAGTAATATTTAGATCGCCTTTTTTGTGTACTGGCAAAATCTTACTAATTTTTATATCATTTGGCCAAATACCTTCAGATATACACTTGTTGTACAAGGTTGTAAGCGGTTGAACAATACTGTCAAGTGTAATTTTTAGCATGGCACTATTTAGTCCGTGGTAATCCAGACAGCTTGAATTCTTCAACCTTAGTATGGCTTCCTTGACATCAATATCCAAAACTGGTGACATAAAAAAAGAGGTTTGTGGTTTTGGCAACCTATTTATATAAATGCTTGTATCTATGTTATCATTGTTGATTGTGGGGGTTAGTTTATCAGCTATCGTGGTGAAAAATGTGTTTAGCTCATCAGATGTAAGTGCTGATGCTACAATGTCAGCTTTATTAGTTTTCCTCTCCGCATTAACAATGTTCCACACAGTCTTATTTTTGTTTTCGGATTTACTAATTATATCGGTACAGTAGTCACGTTTCCTTTGCTTAATAGATTTTTTGTATTTTTTTTGTTGAAATTTATATATACACCAGTCCTCAAGTGAGTTTGTCAAATTAAATTGGGATTTAGCAAGAAATACTTCTTTGCGCTGGCTGCTTAGCTCATGGTTATACCACGCAAATCCCTTTGCTCGTGTACGATAGGATTTTAGAGGAAAACAGATTTCACAATATGTTTTAAATATCTGTAAAATATTTTCACACATATCCTCAGGCCGTAATGCATCTAACTCTAAACCTTGCCAATCGAAACTATTCACTAATTGAGCGAATTTTTCAAGTGAATTGTTATTTATAACTCTCTTATTAATATTTTTGTTTTTATTTGTATTAATAATATTTCTAATGCACATATAAATGCCGTGATGATCACTTATATCCATGTCCAAAACTCTAGTGGAAAATGCGTTACTATCTAAATTTGTTAAGACATTGTCTAGTTTAGATTTGGTGTTAGGTGTAATACGGGTGGGATCGTGTATAAAATGTTTCATACCAAACATAGCTATAATATTACGAATATCTTTTGAGTGTACGGAATTGCCATCTAGATCGCAATTAAGATCACCCAATATACTAATATATTTGTACTTCTGTGACAGATCGGACAATAATCTAGTTAATAAATGTTTAAATATTAGCTCGTCTCCATTTGAAGACGATCTATAAACCGTAACAAGTATGCTGTTTTTGTTAACAAATTCGACTCCGCAAAATTCAGCGTGAAAAGCACGTGAGTAATTTGATAAATCTATTCCTTTTAAATTAATATTATGATTGCAAAAAATAGCTACACCACCGTGTTTTCTATCTTCGCGACAGAATGATGACAATAGTGAAAATTCATTAATTTTTAAAGTAGCAAGGTTAGTATAATTGAGCCAGTGCTCCGCAATACATAAAATATCACATTTTTTCTCATTTAATAATATATGGATCTCATCTAATTTATTGCTTATACTCTCAATATTAATATAAAGTACAGAGCAGTCATCTCTTTGCGGCGGCAGAGGCAAAATTGACGAATATACACTTAGTAATTTTGGTTCGGTAATCTCTTTGATGGAAAAAACCGATTTAGTATCACATGGCTTGACCAGATATTAGGGTCAAGTAAAGTAGAAGATTCAGAGCTAGGCAAGGATATCTTAAATGAGGAATATCTCTTTGGGTAGCGAGCATTGAGTTTTAAAACTTTTACATTTGGCGCATAAGTTTTCAAGTAATCTTCAAGTCCATCCTGAGTAGCATCCACTCCAAAATTTGTGGCATGATAATGATAAAGGTATTCGTTCCTATCAAAGCTTGCTGCTATAAGCCCATGGCAATTTTGAGACTGTTGTGTACCGACTAAGAGTGATCTAGATTTATATTCAGGTCTTATATCTCTTTGTTGAAAATTTTTACCTATACCAATCACGTTGTTGCAGACATTTTGCGCTTCAGTGTGATGTAGAGCATTAGCTAACGCCGTTTCTGTAATAATCTGTTTACTGTTATTTTGTTGAGAGGTGCCTGCTGACTGATTGATGCCATAAACCTTAAATTCGGAAGGCCCGTTTTTGTTTTCATTTGGTTTAGAAATTTGTTCACTGGGAGTGTGTTTCTCCAATATAGCGTTTTGCTTTGGGGTTGAAACAGGAATATTATTTGTATTCATAGTTTTTAGTAGTTCTAGATGATCAGTCAACGCTTTTATTGCCAATTTTTGGTTTTCAATTATTTGATCTTTATCTCTCACAATTCGTTCTAAGTAAGAGATTTTGAGAGTGTCTCTGCTTTCTTCTGATTGAATCGACGAAAGCTTAGTAGATTTATCGCTGTCGACTTCCTTATCATTTTTAGATTCCTTATCTTTTTTGGAATTTTTTGCCAGTTTTTCTATTGATGGGTCTTTTTTACAGCAGATTGTTGTGTCGTCACTTAAGATTTCGATTTTTAAAATATTATTTATGTGATAGTCTTCCGCATTGAATGCACTTTATACCAGTAGTCACTGGGTTTTTACATCTTAAGCAATTTAATCTATTTTTGGTAGAATCATTTTCACCCATTTTTGAAATGCTAATTATCAAATTTATCAAAAATAATATTTAAATTAAATCTTCGAATTTCAAACAAATGTTATAAAATATAGTAACCGTGGTGGAATGAACGTCTTAGTTGGCCAAATATCGTCCACGATTAATTAGGTTATGGATCTGATATGCATAAATTTTGATGAAAAACTGTTGTAATAATAATAATAATAATAATAATAATAATTAATAATAATAATAATAATAATAATAATAATAATAATAATAATAATAATAATAATAATAATAATAATAATAATAATAATAATAATAATAATAATAATAATAATAATAATAATAATAATAATAATAATAATAATAATAATAATAATAATAATAATAATAATAATAATAATAATAATAATAATAATAATAATAATAATAATAATAATAATAATAATAATAATAATAATAATAATAATAATAATAATAATAATAATAATAATAATAATAATAATAATAATAATAATAATAATAATAATAATAATAATAATAATAATAATAATAATAATAATAATAATAATAATAATAATAATAATAATAATAATAATAATAATAATAATAATAATAATAATAATAATAATAATAATAATAATAATAATAATAATAATAATAATAATAATAATAATAATAATAATAATAATAATAATAATAATAATAATAATAATAATAATAATAATAATAATAATAATAATAATAATAATAATAATAATAATAATAATAATAATAATAATAATAATAATAATAATAATAATAATAATAATAATAATAATAATAATAATAATAATAATAATAATAATAATAATAATAATAATAATAATAATATTAATAATAATAATAATAATAATAATAATAATAATAATAATAATAATAATAATAATAATAATAATAATAATAATAATAATAATAATAATAATAATAATAATAATAATAATAATAATAATAATAATAATAATAATAATAATAATAATAATAATAATAATAATAATAATAATAATAATAATAATAATAATAATAATAATAATAATAATAATAATAATAATAATAATAATAATAATAATAATAATAATAATAATAATAATAATAATAATAATAATAATAATAATAATAATAATAATAATAATAATAATAATAATAATAATAATAATAATAATAATAATAATAATAATAATAATAATAATAATAATAATAATAATAATAATAATAATAATAATAATAATAATAATAATAATAATAATAATAATAATAATAATAATAATAATAATAATAATAATAATAATAATAATAATAATAATAATAATAATAATAATAATAATAATAATAATAATAATAATAATAATAATAATAATAATAATAATAATAATAATAATAATAATAATAATAATAATAATAATAATAATAATAATAATAATAATAATAATAATAATAATAATAATAATAATAATAATAATAATAATAATAATAATAATAATAATAATAATAATAATAATAATAATAATAATAATAATAATAATAATAATAATAATAATAATAATAATAATAATAATAATAATAATAATAATAATAATAATAATAATAATAATAATAATAATAATAATAATAATAATAATAATAATAATAATAATAATAATAATAATAATAATAATAATAATAATAATAATAATAATAATAATAATAATAACAACAATAATAATAATAATAATAATAATAATAATAATAATAATAACAACAATAATAATAATAATAATAATAATAATAATAATAATAATAATAATAATAATAATAATAATAATAATAATAATAATAATAATAATAATAATAATAATAATAATAATAATAATAATAATAATAATAATAATAATAATAATAATAATAATAATAATAATAATAATAATAATAATAATAATAATAATAATAATAATAATAATAATAATAATAATAATAATAATAATAATAATAATAATAATAATAATAATAATAATAATAATAATAATAATAATAATAATAATAATAATAATAATAATAATAATAATAATAATAATAATAATAATAATAATAATAATAATAATAATAATAATAATAATAATAATAATAATAATAATAATAATAATAATAATAATAATAATAATAATAATAATAATAATAATAATAATAATAATAATAATAATAATAATAATAATAATAATAATAATAATAATAATAATAATAATAATAATAATAATAATAATAATAATAATAATAATAATAATAATAATAATAATAATAATAACAATAATAATAATAATAATAATAATAATAATAATAATAATAATAATAATAATAATAATAATAATAATATTAATAATAATAATACGGTTGTCCCTCCCCGATACCAGCTATATTATTTCAGAGTTGCAGGGATCACTCGTAATGGGGTAAATTGTAAAAATATTATTATTTAATATTATTGTGCTTTGTGCTAAAAAAAAGAAGGACCTAGGGGAAAGAAGCGATCCTTTCGAACTCTCTGAAAATCGCTGTGGATAGCTATTTTGGCTGAATAAAAATTACCTTCCTTTATTAGTTTATATTATATTGCGTTTAATGTAATTAATAAATCCTCTTATTAATGTTTCAAGTAGTATACAGAGTCCCTACTATTTCATAGGGACAGTGTTAATATTTCTTAAACGCTAACAGATAGAAGGTTGGTTAAATTAGAAAAAAATTATGCAGTTTTGTGCTTATTAAAATGGTGCCAAGAAACCTTTGATATCTAAAGGGAGATTTAAAATATCGAACAAAAAATGAAAATTGTAATTTCTTTAAATTCATTTATTCGTTTTTTGTCAGATATTTTGAATTTCTGTGTAGATATCAAATGTTTTCTGGCACCATTTTATTATACACAAAACTGCGCAACTTTTGTCAAATTCAACCATTTTTCTATTTGTTACCGTTTAAGAAATAGCAATACTGTCCCTGGCTCACGAGCTAGTAGGCACCTATCTAATTTGGACGTTGCACAATGGGCCTAGTGAGGCCTAAGTGCCATGAGTTAACCCACTCCTCACACGTTACAGATACAGATACTGTCCCTATGAAATAGTATCCCAGACAACACACCAAATCCCAGAGATATCCACAGAATATCTTTTGTGGATATCCAATATATCCACAGGATATCAGAAATATTCCGTGGATCTAATATGGTTATCCAAATGTCCGTCTATATCCAGAATATAGGAGATATCATATGGATATCCAGCAAAATATCTAATGAGTATCTTCCAGACAATACAAGAAATCCCAGAGATATCCACAGAATATATTCTGTGGATATCCAATATGGACATCCAACCAAATGTCCGTCTATATCCCAGGATATAGAAGAATTCGGATATTCAGCAAAATATTTTATAGGTATCTTTAGTAGAGGTTTATAAGTAACCAATGATTATTGAATAAAGTCGAAAGAAAATAGCAGAAGCAGAGATAAAAAAATATTTTCAATACTCAAAATATTTTCAACACTCTGCCTTTGATTTTTCTCACTAAGGAGAAAGTTATCCTTATTAGGACTCTTCAGCAATAAATGGAAATTCTCGACTCCAGTCTCTAATGGAGTCTGATTGTGATACAAATTTCGATCGAACTCAATTACGGCGGGTTGAGCATGAGTAGATGCGAAAGTAGTATCGTCATCTACACTTGGTTAGCAAAATCAAAAATTACATGTAGTGGATATCCACGATGGTTTGCGTTCGCGCCTAGACTTTAATATATTTAGCGGATGGCCATGGGATATTGAATACACTTTAAAAAAATTATTTTAAATATCAGAACGGTACTATAAGCCACAATGGCGAGCACAATGGCGTAATTTTTTAATAATTTGCTATATAATTACTATTATTTATGGACATTTGCATGTCTATAAATTACAGTTCATGGATATAAAATAGATATCCATCATGGACTGGACATTAAGTGGATATTGGGATGTTCAGTAGATATCCAAAGGATTTGGTGTGCTGTCTGGGATAATGACCCGTTTATACCTAATAGAGGAAATAAGGCCCTTAATGCAAGAGAAGTTATTTAGAAAAGGCACATTGCTGCAGGAAAGGTTCATACCTAATGTCAAAAAAAATCAACTTTAATGATTTGATATCGAATCGACTACTCTAGAGCTATCGAGTTATTTTATCGAGTTTATTGTCTAATTTCGTTGAACGGAATTGCAATTATGGAGTTTGATATCAAATCCGAGCCGAAGATTTCCGAAGTCAAAACAGATAGAATTGCTTTTCATAATTCGATCGAATTATGAATCGTATCGAGATCGAGTTACTCGACACAAAACGGAATCCCACCCCTGAACAGTTGGAGAAGGTGAAAGCAAGCAATACGTTTGTTTCAACAGCGAATCTGATTATCAGAAGAACGTTAGACGCATGCGCATTGAAAATAGTCCGTTCCTACAAAGCCACGGATAAACCGATGAGCTGTCAGTAAAACATATTTTTCGATTCGTACATGAATGAATCGGCGGATTGTTCAAACGATCAGAGCTTCATCGCTTGTACAATTTATCAGCACATGCGCATTTAGAACGTCTCTTCTCGTTCGTGCTATTTGTAATTGTTGGGAATTTAAGTTAGCTTGGAATGGCTTGGGTTTCTATTTCTTTCAATTAAAATTAATAATTTTTGTTTTTATCTTGTGTACCGTTTTTTTATGTAAAATAATAAAAATAAACATCTCAAGGTTTCAAAATTATACATTCACATAGAGCGTTCGAGACAGCTTAATAAATGTATTTTGTTGTATTTAAAATAATGTTTAAAATATCAGTTTACCAATCATATGTATGGCTTGTACAATTCCATTGCATTATGCTTTCCAACAAGTACAAGTCGCTGATTAAACAACGGACGAATAAACGAACTAACATGCGCAGTGATAAGTTTACGAATGCATCCTTAATGCATCCATCACATACTTTGATTTGATTTTCTTTGTGGCATCCATGCACGAGTCAGAGACGCATCAGAAAGCAGCTGTTTAAAGAAACCTATGTTAGGTTAGGTTGAAAATAAGTGGGATGATCTCATCGCTATCCACTGCGACCCCACATGGGTCTATTGTGGCTCACGACTAACCTAATATAAGTCGATGATCCTGACGTCAGTTTTCAGTTTTATAATAGACGTTATACGTTAATGTTATAACTTGTTTAGTTACTGTAAAAGTTGAGTTGAAATAAATTGAGGTACCATAAAATTTGGGTAACATTGGTGACAGCGGTGGGATTTAAAATAAAACTAAAGTTACCTAATCATTGTAATCATTGTAAATATCTTAGACTAGGTAATAAAGAGAGAACGCGTAACAAGTATATAGACCCATTATTTGGTGCTAAGCATTTTGGTGACACCAAAGTTTTTGTTCTTGTTGATTTCTGATTTTTGAATTAAACGACATAACAATTGGTTTATTACAATGGTTTATTGTGTAGCATACCAATGTAATAGTTATAGCGGCAAGAAAGAAGCAGATATTATGTTTCACAGGTAAATGATGAACATCAATCGTTTTTACTTTATATATTTTCTTATATTTTTCATTTTATTTGGTGTTTATTGGTATTTACATATTGAACATGTCTCACTTCAGAGTAATAAATTTTAACCACCAAGTTTGTTTATTTTATGCTTTTCATTGATATTTAAGCAATTAATAATATTAAAATGACCGAACAAGTAATTTTTTTCAGCGGCGTGTCGTACAATTCTAAATGTTAACTTTTATTAAATTCTAATTTACAGTTGTTGTTTATTTAATTGCAGCAATGTGTATTTGTTGTTTTATTTTAGATTTCCTGTAGATAAAAAAAAAATCTTTGGATTCAGGCAACGAAAATTACAAATTGGATTCCTACGCCAAATGATAGATTGTGTTCAAAACATTTTGAAAGACATTTTTTTTTAGGGACGTTTACTAAATGGAGCAGTTCCCACTGTATTTCCTGAATTCTTTAAATAAATGCAGCCAAAAAAGGTGCGTATACTAATAAACATAATTAAACATATTAATTTTTTTAATTACTTTTCATTATTATCTTATGCACTTTTAAGAATTAAGCAACCCTTTTGTGTATAATTCAAAACATTACCGTAACAATTGATTATTTAAAGGACTTAAAAAAAAGAGCATTACATTGGAAGCTGAGCCAGACCCTTCAAATAGAACTGCAAATAAGGAATTTATCCTAGAAAGCCTTAGTATAAAACGGCTTAGGAGACAACTTTTACAACAGGTAGAAAAGAAACGAATAAAGAAAAAACAAGGCGAATCAAAGTTCTTAAACAAAAACTAAAAATAGCTGTTTCGCTAAAACTTCTTGTTATTATACCAAATTAGTATTATTTAAGAGTCAGTAATAAATGTATCTTCATTTATGTATAATTTTGCTTACTAGCTTAATTTAATAATACCCAATAGCACATTGCATCTTAAAGACGTCAAGTTCGCGTCTTACTTTCATCCAAAAGTCCTCGTTCGCAAAACGGACCGTTTTAAGACACCCTGCTCAGAACATGTTCAAAACGTCTTTGTTGGGATTTTTTTAGGATGTTTTAAATTTTCGCTATATTTAAATATGGCGTCACGACACCGTTCTTGGCGCTGCCAGCAGCGCATGTATGATCGTCATTCGTCATTGTCATTGTCTGATTGCATAATCTTGCGCGCGCACTTTGCTATCCTCTCTTATCCTCGCATTACAACTTTTAGGTTAGCTACATCGAGCTAGAATAAAATTGGTTACGACGATTACCCCACAACATCATTACTTTTAAGACCTGTCATCGATTCTATATAGTAGAGAGCCAGTGAAACTTTTATAAATGTATCGTTAATTCTTACCCTGTAGAATACTTTGCTGCAATCGATTTAGTGGTAAAATGCCCTGTTAGCAAGCTAGAGTGCTGTGTGCCGAATTTCAAGGTGGCAGCAAATTTTTTTTTACTAACTTTGATGTAAATAATATCTGAAAATTTCAAGTTTGCGCTTCTATGACAGCATTTTCTACACATGCTTTTTTAAAACGTTATTGTCTAGGCTTCATCGCTGCATACCAAACTATTTTCATGTTTTTCAAGGTAATAATTAACGGACTATTTGTAAATCTACTTCACGCACATATACTTTCTTACTATACGGAGAATGACCGCACTGCGCAGCTTGTAGTCTTGTAAAAAGAGGTCGAAAATTCCGCGCTGTTTTGATGTAATGTTTTGTGCTGCCTAAATCTTGGCGCGATGTTTTAGTGCTTATGTTATGTTATAATATTTACCCAAATTCTGCCCCTAAAGACATTATTTACGAACCTCTACTTTACAAAACCATTAAGTTTTAAATATTTAGAAAACGTTGCTTTACTTGGTGATTTTATGTTATATATGTTCCTATTGTTGTATTCTAAAGCTTTCTATTTTTTAAGTCTCCTACGAATCTCGAGCACTTAACATGAACAGTCATTACAAATAATTAATCAAATTGTTTAGAAATAATATTTAGCTAAACTTTGTTTTCTGTTCTCAGCATTTTGAGCAAAATGCTTATTGCTCCTATGTAAAAAGGTATGTGATCTGTCATGGAGCAATTCTTGGTAGAAGGCAAATACCAAGAAAATTGTAGATATTCAACCAAAAGTTCTTGGGAGTTCATAAAAACCTGTTTAGTGCCATATTTTCATTTTTTTACATGCGATTTCCTTTCCTGAATTTTCACCATTTCTTTGCTTGAACTTTTAGAAGGTATACATAAAAGTGACGCTTATTTAATATTTTAAATTGTTGCAGCTTGCCTTTAAGGGTATATTCTTTTAGTAATATATTTTAGAGCTTCTTTATTTCTTTGTTTTTATTTTATAGTTTCATACAATATTTACAGCTAAAAAATTCAAAATATAATATCAGATTGTTTAGCCCCAAAGATTTTTATTGCATTAAGAATGGTGCATATTAAACATAGGGCAAATTTGTTTTATCTCCAATCATGACCAAAATAAAATAAATGTTTGTTCATAGGCATGGGACTGGCGAAAAACATCATATTTAGTTAAAATCATACACACAACTTTAAAAATAATTTTAAACCACTCACCTCTATTTCAAGATGCACTCGTAATTATAACTTTACTTCAAAGAAATTTCTTGTATATTGTAATGTGAGCCATTTCATTATTCAGTCATGCTCTAATACTCCAAGTCCCTCTCTGTATTATTTGGCCTTGAGGTTCAACTTGTCTGATTATTATACATAATTAAACCCCTTAAGACCAAACCTATGTGACGACTATGGTGGAGACACTTTCGCAAACATTCCAGAGTCAACGACATACTATTTCTAGTCTAAGTATAGCGTGATAACGTTTCTGATACATTCTGGTATTTTGGTGGAGGAGCATTCTAGACCACCAATTTGTATAAAAATATTGGTGGAGGACCAACAAAAGTTAGTTAGTATATGGACAGTGAAGATAAATAGTAATTAGTAGATAGACAGTGGTGAATATAAATAGTGAACGATTCAAAAACATTCGAAATATACAGGGTGTCCCGAAATTAGACGGTCATATTTTAACAGCGTAATCTAAATCCTAAAATAGGAGTAAAAGTTCATATAAACATAGGTCCGAAAACGTTTCTTTTCCGGGATACAGGGTATTTAAAGTGAAGTCCTGATGACACATTTTTGTAAATATTTTCTAAACGCTTAAAGATAACTAAATTAAATTTAGTACAAATGCTTACCTTTTTACGCTCTATGTTATGTTGATAATGGGGTGTTAATACACTGCGACCTAAAAGATCTATTGTGCCCTTTTTACGCTCTATGTAATGGACTTAATCTTAGTTTTTGATCATCTTCATAGATGGGTAAATTAGGGGGTGGCTTAAGGTAAAATTGCCCTAAGTTTTTTTGTTGTCAGTTTTTAACATTTTTGACTAAAACCCAATGTTTTCTTTGCAATAAAGCTACTCTTGCTGCATCTCGCTAGGACGCACTATTTTCAAGAGAAACGCATTTAAAAATTTTATGATAAATTCATATTATCTTATTCGAAAGTGCAAACAAAAATTAGTAGGCCTGGAATCCAATAGCTGCTTTTCAATTTTTTGAGACGCTGTGATAAACAAAAATTTGCTGTCAATTGTGTAATTATTTGTACTTTTTTTGCGTGAAAGAAAAATACTTCTAATAAATGGAGAGATTTTCAAATAGAGAATTGGCAGATATTCATTTTGTATATGGTTTGTGTAATGGAAGGGCAAGAGCAGCGGTTCGAGCATACCGTAGACGGTTTCCTAACCGACGAATTCCTGACTACCGTGTATTTATTAATACACATAGAAATTTGGTTGACCATGGTTCATTTCAACGTGCTCGTGGACAAGGGAGACCACATGGGAACAACAATTTGGAACACGCCCTTAATTTATTTGAAGAGGACCCAAGAAGGAGTATTCGAACTGTTTCCACCCTCTCAGAAATACCACGAGCAATAGTAAGTAATAATTACTTCCCTTTTTCTTTATACTATTTTGTGATTCTTAGTTTTTATTGCTCAAATTTACAAGTACAAGTATTAGAAATTAAAAATTTAAACAAACCGACTTCAAAAACGTGCAGATGCTATCACCATATCTTAACCAAATTTATATGGGACTTCCCCTGAGGTATCCCCTTACTAACAAAAAAAATAATCATATAAATCGGACAAGGTGGTAAAGCATTATCGCTAAACATACATAAAAAATGAAGAGTTTGAGAATTTTTTTATGGACCCAATTATTAGATTTTGACCAAATTTATATGGGACCACTCCTGTAGTACCTCCTTTCTATAAAAAAAAACATTGAAATCGGACACCGTGTTAAAGAATTATCGCTGAACATACATAAGAAAAAATATCGTGCGAATTGAGAACCTCCTCCTTTTTTGAAGTCGGTTAAAAATAACACAAACAAGTTTTAGATTAAAGGCATTTTTAAATTCTTACTTTAGTTTACGTGTCTTTTAAAAAAAAAGGTTTATTTAGGTTGGAAGAATGTTAAGAATGCAGGGTATTCATCCCTATCATTATCAGCGTGTTCAAGTCTTAAGACCCCACGACTTTTTACGACGAATGGAGTTTAGTGAATGGATAAGAAACCATCAGGAACTGCTTCTTTTTATTATGTGGAGCGACGAGGCTACATTTAATAGAGATGGTGTTTTTAATATTCACAATCACCATTTTTATTCACAAGAAAATCCTCGGGTGGTGCGACGTCGATTTTTTTAAGATAGATTTTCTATTAATGTTTGGGCGGCAATAATCAATGACAGATTAATTGGGCCGATTGATATTCCTGCTCGGTTAAATGCAATTGAGTATCTGAATTTTTTACAAACCCACCTTAAACCCATTCTGGATAATCTTCCATTAAATATTCGACATCAGCTGCACTTTCAGCACGACGGAGCGACAGCCCATTATGGCGTTAATGTGAGAAATTGGCTAAATGAAAGATTTCCAGGTAGATGGATAGGAAGAGGTGGTCCCATACCGTGTGGCCACCTCGATCTCCGGATTTAAATCCATTAGATTATTACTTTTGGGGTCGTATAAAAGATATGGTATACGCTACAGAAGTTGACAGTGCGGAAGAGTTGCGTGAAAGGATACGTTTGGCAGGGAATGAAATACGGCAAAATAATTTTGAAGTAATGCGAGCTTCACATGCAATTACCCGTAGAGCCGAAATGTGCCTTCGTCAGCAAGGCAACGTTTTTGAACACTTACTATAAATGTTGTATAAATTGATATTTTTAGTAGAATTTTTGTTATTTTTAATAGAATTTTTGTTATTTTTAGTAGAATTTTTAGTATTATAGACAAAAACAATTTTTGAGAATCATTTGTTTATCGTCGTCATTTTGACCTATTTTAAGTCATCCTTAGGAAAATAAAAGTAGATACTTCACGTTAAAAAGCTTAAAATTATTATCAAATAGCATTTGCAATAATTAAAAGTAGGTAACTAATGATTTCTTCTCTAACTCAGTCAAACTTCATATTTTCAAGAAATTACCAGCTATTCTTAATTTCAAATACAGTTTTGCTATAATTTTACGATATTTAACGTATCTGACTTATTTTTACCATCCTAAGGATTACCCTAAAAGAGTTTAAACGTCGGCAATTAAAGAAATAAATTCTCATCAATCATTTTATTGGGCAAAAGCCAACCAAACCATTAAAAAAAAACAATTGATTAATTTAAGTTTAAATACTATTTAGTTTTACCATTTAAAGTTTCTTTATAAAATAAACATTAAATTAAAGCTAAATACATTTCTTTAGTCGCCGGATTTCCAAACCTGAAAAAAAAATTCTGATTCCACAGGCCTGCTAATTATTGTTTGCACTTTCGAATAAAATAATATGAACTTATCATAAAATTTTCAAATTCTTTTTTCTTGAAAATGGTGCGTCCTAGCGAGATGCAACAGAAGTAGCTTTATTGTAAAGAAAACATTGGGTTTCCAAATTTTTTAGTCAAAAATGTTAAAAACTGACAACAAAAAACTTGAGGCAATTTTACCTTAAGCCCCCCCCTAATTTACCCATCTATGAAGATGATCAAAAACTAAGATTAAGTACATTACATAGAGCGTAAAAGGTAAGCATTTGTACTAAATTTAATTTAGTTATCTTTAAGCGTTTAGAAAATATTTACAAAAATGTGTCATCAGGACTTCACTTTAAACACCCTGTATCTCGGAAAAGAAACGTTTTCGGACCTATGTTTATATGAACTTTTACTCCTATTTTAGGATTTAGATTACGCTCTTAAAATATAACCGTCTAATTTCAGGACATCCTGTATATAAATTAAAATAGTAGTTATAAAATAAATGTTTTCAAATAAATTATTAATAAATAAACTGTTGTTTTAAAGTAAACAAACATCACGATATTATTTAAAATAAATAAACGGTTTTTCTACATTTGCTGCCTTAATTTAAAATTTTATAATAACAAGATGTAGACTGTCAGTTTATCGTTTTGGATAGATATGTGTTGCCTAATATAGTAGTCTGAATCAAAATGGCCGCGCCCTATCTTGGACGTGTCGGACCTCTCCCTTCCACCGTATAGTAATCAAAGTACGTAACACATCAAAAAGTGTGTAACTGGTTTTCCTACCAATACGATCAAATGCAAAAACAAAATGACATTTGTTAATGTGTAATTGGAACTCAGGGTAGTAAACACAACAATAAATGTTGAATAATTTTAGGTGGAAGTACAACTTGCGCATGAGTAATAGAGATCATCAATAACGGGAAAGGCCTATTACTTGACTCCTGCCGAGCAATAATTCTAGTACACATTTCTGACAACACGTTTCCTTTTCCTTTTGCTGTGGCGACGCGCTTTGCAATGAGCACAAATTAGAAATTTACCGGTATTGCAGATTTCCTTTAATTTCAATTTAGACGGTAACATCAAAAAACTGTTAGCAATGAAAATTTGTAACTTTGTACACAAACTCGATATTTTGTCAGGAATTTTTAAAAATATCGAATAAGGTACAATTATAAATTCAATAGATTCATATTTTAAAAAAGAAATGTTATTTAGCAGAAGGTAATAAGTGAACGTACATAAAGAGCATTTATTTTATATATCGTCCGTTTTTTCTACCTAATTATTCCTGCAATTCTGAAATAATAAAAAGAGGCAGAAGCCTGAGTCAGACGAATGCGGAGATACGATAAACTTTATATTCTCATAACGGAACAATACAACGTGACCTAAAACATTACAGTTTGTGTGTAGTGGGTATGGGCATTTTTTTCATGAACCTATATTTATGATTTACAAAATTACATTAATAAATAGATTAATAGATTAGTTAATACATTCTGGATTTTTTAATTCCAGCGCCTTTCGGTGTTAGAACGGGCGCCTACCGGCGTTTGTAGGATCGGCGCTTGTAGGACCGGCGCACCGGGAAATCAGCTGGTTTCCCGGTGGGTCCATCCACCCCTGACTCTAAAAACTATACAAATATGCCTGGGAATATAAAATAACAAAAAATGTAAAAAAAAACACTAACAATCCCCAAGTGCTTGTTAACAAGTGTGACTCAATCTTAGCGCTGCTACTTAAAATAAACGAATGACATCAAAGACCCAGGAGAAAGTAAAAGTAATAGAAGAAATGATAGATACTGGTTTTAAACAAATTCAAACCGTTATTTGTCTATATCTCATTTGTTTATCTGAGGCTCCAACATATTTTGTTCTTATGGAATGAAATAAAGCCTCCTCTGTTCATACTTCAACTCAAATAATATTTTTAGAAATAACATGTCATCTGAATTTAAAGTGAACTGGATATCACCACTCACAAGGATTTTGTTTTCTCGCATATATCTTGTGCGATGCGATTAGCGAAGGAAAACTAAATTGTACACATATTTCTTGTAAGAACCACTCTCTGAAAAGCTATGTTGACTAGGTGATATTAATAATAAAACACATAGAAACTATAAGAACGTATAAAAATAACATCAGAAGTAGTGTCCAAACTAAAAGTACTTTTATCAAGAAAAATATACTAAAAAGTTGATGAATTATCCGAATACACATTAAAAATTATTTAATTTTAATATTTTGTTCTAAAAAAAATACACGAATCCCTGGGTCACTCAAAATTCGAGAAAAAAACTACTTTTTTGATTAATACCGCAACAGATATTGAATTATATTTAAAAAACAGCAGAGATTTTCAATACTTTCAGCCAGTTACAAAATTGGTAAATATTTATAGACTTAATAACGCTATTGATCCATTAAACGTCGTAGATCTGGCAACAGGTCAACAGGACCATGTATTGTTATAGAGAGTGCTTACCTATATCTAAATAGGGATACGAAAAGCGGGTTGCAATAGCGGTTGCAATGGACGCTGCTATATAGCCTTTCCAAATGTTTACTGAATAGAATCGTACTGGCCCAAATATGTTTTAAATTAAAATTTCAGCATTTAAATATTTAGAAACAAAAAAAGAATAATCTATTTTACTTTAAGACTGTAATGCGCAAAATGTATGAGAATGCAGAATTCCGTATTAAATGTTCTGATGGATTTTCTAAATCCTCTGAGCTCACATCTGGTGTTTTACAAGGCGAATCACTTAGTCCTCTGCTTTTTTCTCTATTTATTTCAAGACATTGATAACTTCTTTGCAACTAGAGGCGCTAAAGGTGTTAATATTGACAACAAAAATGATGTTACTCTCTTGTTATACGCTGACGACCTTGTTATACTCGCAGATTCAGAGGTGGATGTTGCCAGAAAATTAAAATTATTGGAAGAATACACCTTAATAAACCATTTAACAATTAACATTGACAAAACAAAAATTATGCAATTTTCTAAAGGTGGTTTTAGATCTTTGGATTCTCATTTCCACCTAGAGAATAAACCAAAGCATTAACCAATAATTATATTTACTTAGGTGTTACCCTAACATCCTCTTCTTTATTTTGTGAGATGGCAAATGTAACTACTAACAAATCTAAGTAAGCAAGTGGTGCAATCATTCCAATAATGGCAAAAGCCAAAGTAGATACTTGGTACCCAAGAATTAAATTATTTGAGTCCTTGGTCATAAGCACAATGACAAACTGCATTCCTGTTTGGGGTTTAAGATATAGTGACATACTTAAGCGTGTACAGACCAACTTTTTAGAAAGAATTTTATCCGTGCCAATCAATACACCGGATTATGTAATAAGACTTGAAACGGGCCGAGTCAAACTTCTTTATAATATTTTTAAAATGACCCTTAACTGGTTACTCAAAATTTTATCTATGCATGACAGCAGACTTCCAAAAATCTGTTTCTTCTAACAGAAGCGCATGTTAAACTGTCAAGAGAAATTTAACTGGGCCATGCAAGTAAAAAGTCAATTTGAATTTATTGATGCTTGCGCTATTTGGAACAATCTTTCATATATAACTTTAAAACGAAATAAAAAAACATTATTGTCCCAATTTTATGACAAACTACATAACGAAGATTTAGCAAAGGTGCAAAGATCATCTTTTCTTAATTTTTACAATGTATTTACAATCAACCACGAGCCTAAAAATTATCTTGTCCTAAAACTTCCTATTCAGATTACTCGCACTATAGCCCAGTTGAGACTGTGTAATAAATATAATTTAAGATTAAACGACTTACCTGTAAGGAAGTTCAATCGTAATTATACGACTGGTCCAGTCCTGATAGAGTATACATGTAGTTGCTTCATTTTATGCAAGCGTACACTATTTTTAAAGAAAACAAAACAATTTTCTGTCCCATCACATCACCCATACTTCATTACGCTTTTTAGTGTGTGAGTGTACACTTCGATATTAAATTTATAAAGTGAATGTTGTAAAAATAAAAAAAGAAATGTTGGTGAAAAAATGATTAAGATTAAAGTTTTAAAAAAAAGGTTAGAAGATATTTCTATTGGTTGTTCGAGTAAGTACTTTAAATTGATAGCCGTTTACTTTGTTTTGTTTATGTGTTTATATTGGAATGTTATTCTTTCTCTATACGTTATCGATATCGTGACGTAATCGAAACGAACAAAGAAATTGGAATTGAAAGCTATCCATGTAATAATTCGAAATATTAATAATATTTTAGTTATTTTTTTGGGTTGGTTCGTTGTTATACAGATTTGTTTTTATCGCCCTCTTATATAACATTCGAACAATATATTTTTTAACTACTTATTTAAATTTATTTTTACCAATACATTAAAAAATACATTATACAGGTTGTCTCCGATATATGCTTAGACACGGTTAATTTGTAATTATATGAGATACCTTCTTCGTATCTCAGTCAATTTATAATGTAGTTTATTTTCATTATATACCTGGCCTCCATTGACCTGTTATAAATTTAAACAATCTTTATTGTCCTATTTTGTATTTGAAAAATGTCTATCTGTTGCCTATAGTTCATTATATACAGTCTGACGTTTATTGTCCTGTGCTATATTTGAACAATTCATATATGTTTTTTACTGGATTAGTTGATTATATACAGTGTTATCTTCATTGTCCTGTTATAAATTTGAACAATGCATATCTATTTACTGGTTTAGTTCATTATAAACAGTCTGACCTTTATTATCCTGTTATATATTTGAACAATGCACATCTGTTTAATATCCGTTTCATATCTGTTTATATACAGTCTGATATTCATTGTCCTATTATATATTTTAACAATGCATATTCATTTATTTACTGGTTTAGTTTATTATATACAGTCTGACCTTTATGGTCCTGTTATATATTTGAACAATACATATCTGTTTCATATCTGTTTATACACAGTCTGACCTTCATTGTCCCGTTATATATTTGAACAATGCATATCTGTTTATTTACTGGTTTAGTTCATTATATACAGTCTGACCTTTATGGTCCTGTCATATATTTGAACAATGCATATTTGTTTATTTACTGGTGTAGTTCAATATATACAGTCTGACCTTTATGGTCCTGTTATATATTTGAACAATGCATATCTGTTTATTTACTGGTTTAGTTCAATATTTACAGTCTGACCTTTATGGTCCTGTTATATATTTGAATAATGCATATCTGTTTCATATCTGTTTATATACATTTTGACCTTCATTGTCCCGTTATATATTTGAACAATGCTTATCTGTTTATTTACTGGTTTAGTTCATTATATACAGTCTGACCTTTATGGTTCTGTTATATATTTGAACAATGCATATCTGTTTATGTACTGAGTTAGTTTATTATATACAGTCTGACCTTCATTGTCATGTTATATATTTGAACAATGCATATCTGTTTCATATCTATTTATTTACTGGGTTAGTTTATTATATACAGTCTGACCTTCATTGTCCTGTTATATATTTGAACAATTCATATCTGTTTATTTACCGGTTTAGTTCATTGTATACAGTCTGACCTTCATGGTCCTGTTATATATTTGAACAATGCATATCTGTTAATTTACTGGTTTAGTTCATTATATACAGTCTGACCTTCATTGTCCTGTTATAAATTTGAATAATGCCTATATTTATAATGTCATGACATCTAAAAGTTGTAATTATCTAGCTGATTTAAACTCACTTATTTACTCTCTTGATAATATGACGATCAATTCTGCTTAAACTATTGCAACTTTTATATGGAACGTACTAAAACTAAGATCATTCATAATAAATGAATAATTTTAGCAAAGATATGGTAACTAACATAAAACTCCTGATGACAAGAAAACATTATGCAGAGCTGAGCAGTACAATTGTAAAGTGTACTCAAAATTGTACTTAAGTACTCAAAGTATTTAGTAATAGGTACTCGTGAGTACTTTCATCATGATGGGGACTCAGTACTCGAAACATTTTAAGTACTTTATATTTTAGAGTATTCAGTAGTACTTTTGACGAGTAATTAGTACAAGCTACGTGCATACCCAGGCAAGCCTAAGCTTGTCTTGATTGTTGTGTCTTACTCACAGATCACAAAACTAAACTATTATTATTATTATTTTACATTTTATGTTTTGCCAGACAGTTTGTTTCGTGAATATGTGTGGTGTGAGTTGTTAGGATCACGAAGTGTTATTTGGTAAGTTGGTGTTTGGTGCTGACTGTCCAAAAATGAAATGATTATAAATACGAATACATTTACAAAAGGTAATTAAATTTTAGGTATTAAAATATTAATTATTATTATTATTCACAGTACTGTAAACACAAATACATAGAAATACACAAATACATTAGAAAAATCAGAATGTCTATATGGAAAAGTATAAATTTAAATTAGAATGAACTAACGAAGGGTTCATGGACGTAATACATATATTTATAACATTTTTAGTCACCAACTATCGTCTAGAGAAGAATAAAGTGCAATAATTTAATTTTCAAAACGTAGTACATATTCAAGAGGTAGAAATTTTATTTATCCTTTAATGCTTATTTGCAGTTAAAATGAAAATTATAATACATCTGATCGTCCTACCAAAAGTTTTCGTTAAGATTTAATCGTGTTTCCATGGTTTTTACAGTAATGAACATTTTATTTTGACAGATAAGTCAGACTTTATTTATTCATAGCCGTATCGTATGTATTTTAATTGATTTAGAATTTTGTATTGGTATATATTACAATTTTACAGTTATATAAGAATGGCAAGTGCATTGGAAAATATACATGCAGAAGTACGCGTAAACGACCTAGTGGACATAAAGCATTATCTTTAGAAGAAAAAAATATCGTACTTATTATAGTTTATAATTTTCGAAAAGATTTTGTTTCACTTTCTGTCGATGAAATAGATACTAAATGTAAGACCTATAATACTGGAGTATCTAAGCGGACAGTGTGTAATATTATTAAAGAAGATACAGATATTGGTAAAATCTCATATTAGAAAAAGCCTTCACGAAGAAACAAGACCTTTATTGAAACTTGAGTAAAGATTGAAATAAGGTAAATAGTACATTCTTTTTTATTTCGAAATAAAATATTTACACTTAAAAAGTTATATACTCAGAAATAGAAAATAGCTCCACTATTGCAAATATATCATATTTTCATCTGCACAAAATATTACATGAATTAAATTTGTATTACAAAAACGTGACATAAACAGCTTTTTGACAGAGAAAGACGAAATCATTGCGTGGGGACATGATTTCTTAAGGAAAATAGCGAACGCAAGGAATCAGCATAAACAGGTATTTTATTTAGATGAGATATGGGTTAATGCTAGACATTTAGTCACATAAATTTGGCAGGATACCTCCATTAAAGGTAAAAAACAAGCCTTTATGGATTGAAAAATACAACAGCATAAGAAAATCTTTTAATAATAACTCACATTGGAAGTACCGATGGATTTTTGCCAGATGGTTTATTAATGTTTAAGTCAAAGAAAACAAAAGACAACCATAAATAAACATAAAAAAAAATCCAGCCAACTCCGTTATTGTTTTAGATAATGCTTCCTAGCACAGTCCATTAAAGGAGTTACTACCTACAACAAGATGGAAAAAGAAGATATTTAAAAATGGCTTCATTTTAAAAATACTAGCAGTCCTCCTAAATAGTAGTAATAGAAAGGCAGTGTAAAATCAAATCCAAAAATATATTATAGACAAGATATCCCGAGAAAAATAAATTGAAATTCTCAGATTTAAATGATCTGGTCACAATTAAAAGGTTATTTTTCTCGAGATAATAGAACATTTAATTACCTTATGATAAAAAGTTTGAAAATTCATTTTGGAAAGTGGATCTAGCAATGGAAAACTTAATAGACCCTATAATAATAAACCTCATAAAAGACAATCATAATGATATCAATAGTTATTATAAAGACAGTGACTTTTAAAGATAGTTCTTGAATTTTTTATTGTTTTAATCTTTTATTTTAGGTACTGAAGTGTTACATTTAATGCCATGAGATTAAAAAAGTTTAATTCCATTAACAACATATAATCTTTGTTATTTCTTATTTAAATTTCATTCGTTTAATGTTAAAATGCAACATTTTTCAGAAGCATAAGGTTTATTTTTAGTTTTTGTTAATATTATAAAACCTTATTTTGCAAAGTAAGCCTATGGAATGTGACGTTATATCTCCACTTTTACTGCCTCCTCTTTTATTCAGACTATAAGTTATCGAAAAATTACTTTTTATAGCTAACTAGATTTATATATAAAGAATTTTATTTAATAATATTTAGGTGGAATATTCATCATTAATATATAATATAATAATATATAATATATAATTATATTCCATTAGAAAAAAGATAAGACCCGATTTTGACAATTTCTTGTCATAATTGAATTCTCTTTCTAATGTAGGCAAACAAATTATAACATTTCATTTAAAGTTTTCAAGAAAACATCGAAAAAATGGTTAATGTTTAAAAAACGCCACTTAGTGTTCATTTAAAGAATTGAATATTTGACATTCGGTTTGCTTTTATTCGATACTAAGTTTTTTAAAATCTGATATACGACACCGTAGTTATAATAGTTTTATTAAATTAATGTTCCCTGTCGCCCCTACCACTTATTTTATCGAACAGAGCAATTAGTGTTGGATAAAACTTTTGTAAAATTTGTTCAAAATTACTGTTCTTCTATTATTATCATTGGATATTCATATAAGTGAAAAGTGATTTTTTGCATTACCATAGCGAATTACGGCCTCTAACAGTTAAAATAGAAAGTTGAATAGTATATTGTTTCACGAGTGACGAAAATAACATTTTTGAAGCGAGAGAACAATTTCGACGAGTAAAACACTATACTTTTTCTACGAACTCTATTCATGTCATGTAGGTACCTACTAAAATGAAAAAAAAAAACAAACGTTAGCAAATGCTTTATTTTGTGTTAGGAATAACAAAAAACTAACCAACAATTAAATATTTCAGAAATATTATTTATTATTTAAATATTGATTTATTGTTATATTTGAACAATTGTTCAAAATTATGGGGGTATCACACTCAAGCTTTTTATTTATTGAGGTAGATGCCGACATATTTGTTCTACTGTTAAATGTCATTTCAGATGATGATGATGCGCCATAATCGAAAAAATAGTAGTTTCCTTATTTTGTACAGATTGTAAAATTTTGGTTTGTATTTGGTTTTTACTGTTCGTGGATTCATCAACATATCCTTCCGCAACACTACTAGATTTCCAACCACCGTGCTTTTTTAACAGAAGCAAGTCACCTCCTGCATCCACTAATAGCGTTGCGGATGTTCTGCGGAAACAGTGCCCAGTGTAATCTTGAGGATTCGGAAGCGTTAAAAACTGAGCAATTTCGTTAGAAAATTTATTGATTTTATTAATTCCAACAACCTGTCTGCTACACTTTCCATTCTGATAGTTAATAAAGAATCTTGAATTAATTTGATCCATGTTTGCGGGACGTAGGCTCATATATTTTTTAGAAATATCATAAAAGGGTCCAGAAATATGAAAAGAAAGCGGAACTTTTGTTTTTGTATTACGGATTTTAACTAACAGAATACTTCCAGTTATGTATTAAGTATTTGTTAAAATAAAAATAATAAGTCCGTTACCTTTGTTATTAACTATTTATAGTCAGGTGCATTCTTTAGGAAAGTCTTTATGTCTTCAGGCGAAAAAATTTTGGATTTTTGGCTTTTAAAACCATCAGATTTTCTTTTCAAAAGCGAACGTAACTTTGGATATTTACTAATATCGACATCATTTTTAACAGAGAGTGTAGTTCTTAGCATCGAATAAATGGACCATAAAGTCGACAGTTTAAAATTTGAACATATTTCTCCAAAGTATGCTAGTAGTACAGTTTCCGAAAATGATTTCACTTTATTTTTTTCTCTCCAGTCCAAAAATTTGATATAAATTTCTTCATATCTCTTTTTTGATTTGGCCGGTAATAAATCTGAAGAGGTTTCTTCAGCTTTAAAAATAATTTATGGGGGAGTACAATCGCTTTCTGACTTAGACATCATGAAAATGTGTTAAATTTAGGACGAACTGAAACTGACAGTTCTCGAAAGTGATAAATGAAAACCAGGAAACTAGATGTAGATTGGTTTAATTTGCACTATTTTTATACATTTTTATTTTATCTTTAATTCATTAAAGTTTAGGTAAAAACGCATATAGAATTTAATGAGCATCTTTTTATTTCATTATTAATAATTATAAGCTGCCAAAATATTATACGAGGCGACTGATATATGAAAATATGTAACAACTTACTTTCGTCACTAGAGACGAAAGTAAACGTTATGGGATTTTTTCTCACTAGTGACGGATTTCAAGTTTTCGCTGAAAGTATCCTGTGGCGAAAAATGTCTTTTTGTAAGAGTTCGTAAAAAAAATAATTTTCAGCATTTTCTCTTGACCGACTTTATAATTTATTTTTTTTGAAGCTGTAGGATAAATAGTTTCTGAAATACACCCGCTAATAGTCCTTAATCATAAAAAACAATACAACCAAGGCTTAAAAATTAAAAGAAAATATCTAAAACAAAATCTATGTAGCAACATTTAAAGGAATAAAATACTTTTATGGAC
>OV651813.1:76735962-77031069 GCA_927349885.1 Psylliodes chrysocephalus
CCTTTAGACAATTAAGGATTATTTTGGTGGTGAATGTGAATGATTTGATGAATAATAATAAGATTCCACCAGTGGAAATCTGATCAACATCATATTAAAATGAACTAGGTACAAATTGCAATCTTAGTTGACGTCAAGATCCGTTTAGCATCGGTAAGGGGGAAAGAAAGATTCAATACAATCACAAAAAGAACGTACAACTAAGCTTAGTCGACGTAAGTTAGCTCAGATTAGTGGTAAAAAGAAAGTGACTATTAATAAAAAGAAAAGTAATCCAGCTAAAACAAGAATTATGGCTACTGTCTTTAATAATGATATGTTGCCAGTACTAGTAGAATGTTAAGTGTTGAGTTATCTTCTTCAGGCAATGGATGTACGTATGCATAATTTAAAATGTTTGGTTAATTACTATTATTATGTTTAATGTGTTTTTGCAGTTAATGAACATATATCTACTTCTGAAGCAGATAATGAAGATTTGTGTGCTGCTGAAGAGCTTTGCTTAATTTACAAAACTTTGTTTAAAAGCAGAAAATTGGGATCGATTGTTCAACACAAGTGAAGAGTGGTGATTTAGTTGATCCGTTTTCAAACAGAATTGTCAGTGCTAAAGAACTGTCTACTTTAATAGGATTGCAATCCTTCCAGTTATTAGCCACCATTGTGGAATTCGTTGTTTCTAAAGAATAGGAAAAAGGAGATCAGTTATGTCTGTAAAGGATCAAGTTATATTTACTTTTATGAATTGAAAACTGATTTGCAAGATATAATGTCTTATCCATTTTATTTAGAGTGAATGAAACTTTTTATCATTAAATTTTTTAACATTTTTTAATAAAACTGGTAGAAGTTCTTAGTATGGTATAATTCGGCCTTCAAAACAAGAAATATTAAATAATGTGCCTCTATGTAAGTAAGTAAGAGTACTACTTGATTGTACCGAAATCCCAATACAGCAAGCCAAATGTTTTTGTTGTAGGCTAAAAAATTACTCTGACTACAAAAAGAGGCATACTATTAAAATATTGACTGGAGTGTCACCTACTGGTCTCATTACTTACAAAAGTGAAGCATATGGTGGTAGAACTTCAGAAATAGACATTTTTTAACAAAGTTCAATACTTGAAGTGTGTGAATCAAATCTCGATAGTAAAATGTTTAACAAAGGTTTTCTTATTGGAAACATAACAGAAGCTGAAGGTATACAAATTATACAGCCTCCTTTCCTCAATAAAAAAAATCAGTTCAGCCATCAAGAGGCTTTACTTAATGCCAAAATTGCCAGAGCCAGAATTCACATAGAAAGAACCTATCAAAGAATTAAAGTGTTTGTCTCTCTGTATTGGTACTTATGTCCGTTTTTCTTCTATTTATATTGTTTTTATTATACGATTCTTCTCTGTATCTAACTAAATTTAAAAATGTACTTGTAAAGTCCAGATAGCTCTAACTCGGGCCTTTGAATATAATAATATTTATGTAATTGTATTTACAATAAATACTTTATTATTAATATTATTATTATAATTAATTATAATTCATAAAATTATTATAAACGTATTTACCTTGTACCTACTTGTATTGATACTTGCGTGAAAAATGAAATGTTACTTTTTATATTTCTGTAGCTGGTCTTACAACCCTTTATAGAGCAATTCACCATTTAAATTTAAAAACAAAACAAGTTTTTATACTCAAATAATTAAAAAATTTAAAACAGAACATAAGTATAATTAAAACTAAATAAAATAAACAACTCTACAAAATGTCCGACTGAGTAATGACAATGAGAACAAAATCTCAACCAGACTAAACTTTCTTTAAAACCGGTCCTGTGAAAGTTTTGTTTACCAGTGAGCACTCAAAATTGAGACAAAACACAAACATTGCATGCACTAGACAAAGAGAAAACATCTCCCAGTTCGACCCGCTTTTCATCGTTTTATTTACGTATGGATAAGCAGTCTATTTAAACTATATATGTCATTGGGTCCGACACGCCCAACATAGGGCGCGACCATTTTGAACCCTGAGACACAGTTTACAGCTAAAGAATCAGATCGCTCAATCTGCGTTGGCACTTTGGATCTCAATGTTTCAGTTTATACACTGTGCAACTCAAATAATACAATATATGACAACCGCCTAGAATAAAACAGCAGTCTTCTGCGTATCCTGAATTTGTATCCCTGGAGTGGATGTTATTTTGGAACTTTCAACTGGTCCGAGTGAGCTAACTGATTCTTTAGCAATAAACTGTGACTCTAAAAATAATATTCACTGACACTGACAGCAGCAAGCAAAATATCAGGTGCCTTTTAATCATCCGCTTCTGCTTCCGGAATTGTCGGTTTAGTCGTTTTAACCTGTCAGATTAAAATAAGAAAACTGACAATTCCGAAGCAGAAGCGGATGATTAAAACGCACCTATTAAAAATATTGCGCCAAGATGTAGGCAACACGTGATAAGGGTTCAAAATGGCGGAGTTTTTTTATCTCCTTTTAAAAGGCACTCAGAAAGCTGCGCAGTGCGACCATTCTCCGTATAGTAAAAGAAAATCAAAGTATGTGGTGTCCGTGAATATTATTTTTGGAGTCACATTTTATTGCTATAGAATCAGTTAGCTCACTCGGACCAGTTGAAAGTTCCAAAATAACATCCACTCCAGGGATACGCAGAAGACTGCTGTTTTATTATAGACGGTTGTCATATATTGTATTATCCGAGTTGCGCAGTGTATAAACTGGAACATTGAGATCAAAAGTGCCGACGCAGAGTGAGCGATCTGATTCTTTAGCTATAAACTGTGGCATAGGAATTAAAATGGCCGCGCCCTATGTTGGGCGTGTCGGACCTCCCTCTTGCACCGTATAGTAATCAAAGTATGTGGTTAAAAACGAAAACAAGACGTCAAATAAAATGTCATTTATCACAAATACGCGCGTTATTTAAATTCGCCATTTATAAATCGTCGTATTCCTAACTCGCCAATCATAATGCGTCGTGTACCTAACACCGAAGGGGTTACCTCCCTCAGTATATAACAAATCCATTAGAGTAACATATCTAGTCTTATATGCTCTAAGATTCTAAGGGATCCGCGATTTAAGTTTTGACTTTTATTTACGTAAAATGTCATAGTTATCAGATGAGTAAAAAAATTTCAAGTAATGATATTAATTAATTACACATTTTGGGCTTTTTGTATTATCTTCATTATAAGCATAAATATTTCTCGAGCGGCTGAACCTCGAATTATAGGAGGATACAAATGCAGTGAAAAATCCAATGTTAACACCAAGTTTATGATAGCTTTAATCAAATGTTCGGGCTTTCATGTTTGCGGAGGAAGTCTTCTCAGTCCCAAGTGGGTGCTATCCGCTGCACATTGTTATCAAGAGAGTAAAAAGTTATATGCCTGTAATGCGGTAACAAGAGATAAATGCGTTGGAAAAGATGGTTATTTGCCTTTGTCGTGTCCAGTACATTTAATACTAGATTTTTACATGCATCCATATTATGTCTCCTCCCCCAAAGACAATGACATAGGATTGCTACGTTTAAATTCACCCATGTACGAAAATAAAAACATTCAGTTTGTAAAACTTCCCAGTAGAACTATTGACGGGGATGTGTCAAATGTATGTGAGGATACCACAATCCTAGGATGGGGCAGAGTAAATGCCAATATACGAGGGTGTTCTCAAAGGTTAATGTGCGTAAATTTGAAAATAATGTCAACTACAGATTGTCTAAAGGAATATCCAACAATGAAAAAAAATTTCATTTGTACTGAACCATCTTTAGAAAAAGATTCTGCTGCTGGAGATTCCGGAGGACCTCTGATGTGCAATGATATTCAATACGGTATTACGTCATTTGGCCGTAATGTTTCGGGATATTATACAAGAGTCGATAAATATCTACATTTTATTCGTTACAGTATGAAAAATAGTGGACTTAAGATATTTCGTTTAAATTTTTTTAAATATGTATTAAGTTTGTTGCTTTTTTATTATAATTTAATATATTGATAGTAGTCATAGTTAGGGTGCCCGTCGGGAAACATTTTTATAATATATACTCTCACCAAACTTCGTATATGGCTTCACTGGACTTAAGTCTGGAACCAAATTCCTTTATTACTTTTTTCATTACGTCTAGGGTATCTGGGACTACTAAATTTAAACTCAAAACCCCAATCTTCAGCAAATTGTTGATACTTATAGGATGAGTAAGACATATCTGATAACATCAGGTATCCCATGAACTAAAAAAAACCTGTTTCTGAGCCACTGTAACTTCTAATATCTGATTACCTTTTAATAATTTTAAATCTAACCATTTTGTTAGATAATCTATAATAACAAAGTAATTTTTGTTATTATATTCAGGAATGTCAGTTGGAATTTTTTGAAACAGCTCTGACATTTTATTTAAAATAAGAGGCTCTTTTTCATTTATACCTCGGTATCTTTCATAAACTGAACAGTGTTTAATCATATTCTCCATGTCTATAAACATACCTGGCCAAAAAAAATACTTGATTAGCTCTATCTCTTGTTCTGTTTATACCAAAGTGCCCCTCATGAAGAAATTTAAACATATCACTTCTTAAACTAACCGAAACAATTATTCTGTCATTGTAAAATATTAAATTATCTAATTCATGTATGTCATTTCTGAGCATAAAATAAGCTCCTAGCTGACCCGTACATGGTTTTGTAGGCCACCACATTAGGCTCCCCATTCATATGATATTTATTAACTTTTTAAAGAAGAGTCTTCATCTGTTTTAGCATTAAAGTAATTTTTTCTGTGAGTGCTCATCGCAAATTCTTTTCAACTAAATGAACTATTTTATTCAATTCTTCATTAAAGCTGTTTTAAAACTAAGAGGAGCAATTTGAATTTAGGTTGGCAATTCGGTAGACTTCTTATTGGTCAGATTGCAGTTAGTTTACACATCATTTTTTAGCATTAACATCGCAGCTAATTCAAATATTAACAATTACTGATAGTTATGTCATATTACATTTTTAGTTTCATTGTTTTCACCCCATGATATCTCATGATTATTACTTGTTTTTTTACTTTTTTCGTTAATAACAGTTATTTTCAGAATTTCAATAAGCAATTGTATTGAATTTCTACGATTATCGGTCTTCTACACCAGAGTTGGGTCGGATACAGGAAAAAAGTATCCGAGTACCGGATACGGATATTTACAATGTATCCGGATGCTTTTAAGATACTTTCACCTAAAAAGTACTTGGATACAAGTATTCGGATACTTTTTTCAGATACTTTAAGGGATACTTTTACGGATACTTTTAAAGTGAATTAAAATAAATTTTTCAAACCTTAGATAAAAGAAACAACAGATCTGGTTTTACGTCAACGTGTTTTACGGAGGAGATTGAAGATAAAACTCAAATGACCAAAAGTGACGACAATGACGACATTGAATCAAATTCGGAAGTCACCATGCAAATGAATTTGGACGAAGACGAAGATATTTTGTTATCAATGTTATCTGAAGATCCTGGGGAATGCCCAGACATTATAACTGCTGACTCTGCAAGAACTTTAGTTAAAAAAGGACACTCTCAAGTAATTCTTGAGAACTTTCCAATAAGTGAAGGTGGGCGTAAGTTTTCTAAAAATTATTATTACCGTCAACTTTTAAACGGCGAAAAACCTTAAAGGAGGTGGTTAATCTATTCTGAACTAAAAATTCGATTTACTGCTTTTGCTGTAAAATCTTTGATAAAATCTCTAGTTCTAGTTCTAGTTCAACAACAAATTTATCTTGTAAACAGGGATGTTCTGATTGGCAACATTTGACACAAATTTTATCAAGACACGAGAAAGGTGTTTTTCATAACGAAAACGTCAAATCTTGGTTTAATTTGTTAAATATGTTATCCAAATAATGTACGATAAATCAAAAAGAGTTACGTTTAATTGAAGTAAAAAAAAATATTGGTATGGTGTTATTGAAAGAATTATTTGTGTTATACAGTTTTTATCTAAGCAATGCCTTGCTTTACGTGGTCCGTGTAATAAATTATATGAAAATAATATTCTTCCTTAAAGCTATTGAAATGATTGCAAAATTTGACTCTGTAATGCAAGAACACGTTAGCCGAACACAAGAAGCCCAAAAAAGTGGCAAGGCAATGCTTAACTATTTAGGAAATAAAATTCAAAATGAACTTCAAGGTTTAATTAGTTTTAAAATTCGAAAAAATATTTTGGATTTAGTTAGAAAAAATAAATACTATTCAATTATGCTTGATTGTACGCCGGATGTAAGCCATGTTGAACAAATGAGTCTCATTATTAGATTTGTAAATTTAAACGAATCAACAAGAAAAGTCGAATTGCGTGAGCATTTTATAGAATTTTGTCCTATAACAGATTCAACCGGAGAAGGTTTGAGTAAATATTTAATAAACTTATTACAGAAATTAAATTTAAATTTTTATGACATGCGTGGACAAGGTTATGATAACAGTGCAAATATGCGGGGAATTCATAATGGATTGCAAAAAAATATTAAACTTGAATCCTAGAGCGTTTTTTGTACCTTGTTTAGCAAATACCTTAAATTTAGTCGTTAACGATCCTGCAAAGATTTCTTTTGAAATATCAGGTTTTTTTGATTTCGTTCAAGAACTTTATGTATTTTTTTCAGTATCGACAAAAAGATGGGCTGTACTAAAATCGCATATTTCGGGAACGGGAATAAATTTAAAGCCATTGTGTGAAACACGTTGGTCAAGTAGAATTGATGCGATAAAACCTTTACGTTATCAAATTGGTCAGATTTATGATGCATTAATACAAATAATTGAAAACAGCTCTTCCTCAAACGATTTAAATAGTTCACATCAAGCACGTTCGTTAGCTTCAAAAATTAAAAATTTCACATTTTTTTATGTAATTATTTGGTATAACATTTTGTTCAAAATAGATTCTGTTGCTAATCGAATCTTTACAAAATCCGGAAATAAATATAAAAATTAGTATAGATTATTTAAATTATTTTTCGACATTGAGATCAGATGAAGGTTTTAATAAACTTCTTGTTGACGTTCACGAACTTGCTGAAGATCTAGAAGTTAAATCAAACTTTCCACTTTCTCAGACTATTCGACGTAGAAAAAAAAACGAAACAATTTGATGATGAGCCTATAACCGATGCAAAAACTCATTTCAAAGTGAATGTTTTTTTCTCTATTTTGGACCGCATACTGTCATCTTTACAAGAGCGATTCAAAGGATTGCAAAGTTTTAGCGATATGTTTGGATTTATGTATAATATGTTCACCTTAACAAATAAGATATTGTTAAAATCATCTAAACATTTGAATTCTCTTTTGACGGATGATTCTCGTAACGAATTTGATATTGATGCATCTGATTTATATGAAGAAATTAAAACACTCAAGATTTACTTTGAATCAACTTCAACTTCAGAAGGTTCTCAACAATATCCTAAGTTCATTTTGGAGTTTATATTTCAAAGTCAATTATTGTCAACTTTTCCAAATATTTCAATAGCCCTTAAACTTTTACTCACTTTGCCCGTATCAGTAGCCTCGGGAGAAATATCGTTTTCTAAGCTAAAAATTATTAAAAATTATTTGAGATCTACCATGTTACAAGATAGACTTAATGATTTATCTATAATTGCCATAGAAAATGATATTATGGATTCCCTGTATTTGGAAGAATTGATTAAGGATTTTTCCGCAAAGAAAGCAAGAAAAACGATTTTTCTATGATTTCTCACAGTAGGGACAATGACAACCCATTTTTAAACTAGTAAAAACATGTCATTCATGTCTTGTAAAAACTTATTATTCAGCTAGTAAATTTGCAGCAACAATGCAACAAAAAAAAATATAATTTTGTAGTATATTCATTAATGTTAAACTAACTGATCCGATTGTATTAGATCAATTAGATGTCACTTTGTATTGTTATAACATTTTTATTTTTGTTATACATATTATAAATAGAATATTTTATGTTTTAGTTTTATTCAGTTAATTAAAAAATTACTGTTAAAATTGTAGTTTTTATTAGTGAGATGCAAACTTTCAGCTAAATATGTTTGCTATTACTCAAAAATATTTAAATGAAAACAATATTAACTAACTTTATGTCATGACTTGAATTAAATTTTTGACGAAAGTATTTTGAAATAGGGGCGGCTAAATTTAAGTTTTGCGCCCGTGTGCAAAACTAAATGTCACGGCACGCCCCTGAAAGGTAAAGCAGGCTCATTTATTTGATCTTGTCAGATCTGTATACTTTATTGATGTTGGCGAAACTATAATCAAGATCAAAATTGTAGTGATTTTGATCATTGTAAAGTAAAAAATATTTGGTTTGAAGTTAATATTAAAAGATATCCTGAGGAATTATTAGATTTAGATTGGGACAAGGAAAAATATACCATTGCATATGATATGCTAACTCATTACAAGAAACTATTTGTTAAAACTCATAACAAATTACCCCTGATATATATTAATCCAAAACAATTTAAAAATGGTAAACTTTCATCGTTGTTGATTTAACTAGACAACCTCAAAACACCAGCGAATCCAGAAATAATATTCTTCTACATGTTGATTTTGATGTATCACCTCCTCCTAATACTATTTGTTATGTTTGTATGGTGTCTTATTCTGAATTTATATATGATATTGTTAACAACAATATTCGAGAGAACATATAGATTTCTATCAATTTTTTTCTACTTATAAATGTGTGAAATGTAAAAGTAAGACGGATAATATAAATCCGCAATTCATTATAACTAAAAACAATAAAAAACTGTTAACATCAAAGTGTTCTATTTGTAATAAGAATGAAACATTCTTTATAAAAAATAAATAATATAAATAGAAGGTAGTCAATTTTGTTATAGTTGTAAACATTTTTTCTGTTTTTGTAAATTATCAATTTCATATCATAAATTTTTAGATAAAAAATCTTCATATTGTTATTAGCCCTTCACCCTCTAAAAAGAAAATAAAATTATAATTAAATGGATTATTGTAGAAAGTGTAAAAAACAAACTAAAAGCATTGGTCTTTCTAAATTTATTAAAAAGGATAAACGTTGGAGAAGAATATCGACTTGTAAGGTTTGTGAATCTGTTAAAAATAATATTTCAAAGTCGCCAGAAGCTATTGAAATTGAAGAGTTATTTAAACCAGCTAGAAAAAATTTTGTCACTAGGAAATTTATTCAAAAAGGAATTGATGATACTTTGCAGGCTGATTTATACGCTTTTTATAGACCTAAAGGAAAATTAGAAAATAATTCATATAGTTTGAAAACAAAACATGAACCAGTTGATAATCATTATAAACAATTATTAAGGGCTAATGATGGATATAAATATATTTTAAACGTGATTGATACATTTTCAAAGTATGTTTGGTGTGTACCTTTAAAAACAAAAACTGGGATTGAGGTTTCTAACGCTTTTGAAAATATATTTAATGAGAGGAGACCAAAATTGTTACATGTTGATAAAGGTAAGGAGTTCTATAATAAGGATCTTAAAAGTGTTTTGAATAAATACAATATTAAAATATATAGTACAGGCACTGAAAATAAGGCTTCCATAATTGAAAGATTTAATAGAACTTTAGGAGATAAATTAAAACCGATTTTATATAAAAATCTTAGATGGTTTTCGGTGCTATCAAATATTGTTAAGACTTATAATAATACATATCATAGAACAATTAAAATGAAACCAATTGAGGTTAATAAGAAAAATGAAATTCAGTTGTTATCAACTGTTTATAATTTTAAAATAACTAATTTAAAAGCTAGATTTGAAATAGGTGATCGAGTTAGACTCTCATCTTATGTAGATCAATTTTAAAATAAATTAAAAACCAACTGGTCCAATGAAATATTTACGATTATTAAGATATTGAAATCTAATGTTAATTATTACAAAGTTAATGATATTGAAGAAGGTATTTATGAAGAAGAATTACAATTATCTAAATTATAAAAAATTTTAATTTATTATTTTATAATGATTTTATAGCATGTTCATTTTTCTGTTTCTTTTTTAGTTTGTTTTAAATTACTTAAAAATGTATCTTTTTCAACATTTATTTTGTAATGACCCCATGATAATGTATGTATGCCATCTTCTAAAATATATCTTTTATCTTCAAACGCGCTTAATGCTTTTTTATTCATTTCTATAGTATATAATTCATGTTTATTACTTCTTATTAAATTTTGTTTTTTATATATAGGCTTCTTAGTTTCTAAACAATTAATGTAGTCATCGAATTAGATCGCATTTTTAACAACTCCTTTTTTAATTCCTTTTGCTTTTTTAATTATTGTTTCGTCCCTTTTTATTAAATATAATTTTGATCTTAAACCTACAAATTCATGAATAACTTTTCCATTCATTTCATCTTTAAATTTTCCTGACACTTTTTTATTCTAGGAATTCCATATTCATTATTTTCATGATAATCTGAAGTCTCCAGTTCATTAATAAATCCATTCATATCCAAATAAAAATCTTCAGTTTCTATTGAACATATTACAGAATCGGTATCTTCATATAGTAGTTTTATTTTATTACCATATTTATTTTTTAAAACATCATAATAAAATCCATATAAACATATTTTTGAAGTATCTAAAATAGACATCTCAATATATATTAGTTTATTAAAAACAAGATTAGTTTTTGACATATGTACTGCTACTAAATCTTCTAAAAATATAGTTCTAGATTTAAAATTAGGCTTCGAAACTAATTACTCAATTTGTTTAAATTCAGTACATCATTTTATGTCAACTCTATGTCTTAAATTTTCAATCGTTTTCCCAAACACTGCATTATTCATTAATTTGAAAATATCTTTTTCAAATTCGTTCTTCGCATTTGTTCTTAATTTTGTATTTAATTCGATATATGGAGCTAAATAATTTGATTGTTTAAATGATATTACCCTATGAACTTTTTCCAGTTGTAATCCTAAATCTAAGTATTTCTTTAATGACATATAATGAATTACATAATTCTTTTTATCATATAATGTTGTCATTAATTTAGGTAATTTATTTTCGTTAATACAATTTTCAGGTGCTAGTGGAAAGTTAGAATGGGTATTATGTAATTCTTTTGGATATTTTAAGTCTACTTCTAAAATATATCCAATGCCAGATTCATCACTTGTATTTTTAATTTTTTGTTCCCAATTTATGTTATTTATGTCACACCATTTAAAATCTTTATAAGGTAAAGGTTTCATCATTGACCAACCATATTCGTTATTTGCATCAAGATACATTATATATTTTGATTTTTCTTTAAGATTATATGATTTCATATATTTATTATTTGCTTTTGCATATCTATTACTACACTGCGATATTCCACCTCTAATTCCTTTTTCAATCATTAATAATTGATCATAATCTGTTAATATTTCTAACTTTTGTTTAGTCATTTTCAAAATTACATCCCATGTAAATCCAGGAGTCGTATAATAACCATGCCGGATCTAATTTATAAGTTTTTAAAGAAATTTCTCTAAAATTTTTAATTATATCTGTTAATATTAATACATCAATTAAATTATATAATTGTGTATATTCTTTTAAATTTGTCACATTAAATTTATTCCATACATTTAGAGCATGATTATAATCTTCATCTGAAATATGTTCATTATTTAATTTGTTATAAAACATTTTCTTTGATGGTAATTTTGTTTCATAATGCTTCTCCTCAGAATCCATATAATCATATGGGTAAACACCTTTTCTAATTGCTAAATCTAACAAATCGTCTGGTATATATTTTATAGTTTCTTCGAATTGCTCTTTTGATAAATTTTTAGCTAATTTTTCTATGCTAGAAGGTAAAAATCTTAATGAATCTATAAATCTTAAATTCATTTTTCTAAATATTGGTTTATTACTTTCATCAAATCCGTTGGGATATTTTACAACTTTTGTTAAAGAAATATATTTTTCTTCAGAGTTAGGAATTAATTTTAAATCACCACCAAGGTTTTTTACAAATAAATATAAGTTATGACAGCAAACAGGAATATGTGATGGATTTTGATATTGTAAATTACACGCACTATGACTTGCGCCTCTAAATTGTCCTGTTATATGGGTATGATCTACAACTTTTTGTGTCATAAATTTTTTATTTTCTAAAAACTTGTCTAATTCTTCTTTATATTTACTTGCATTATCATTATCATTATCATCTTTAAAGTAGGTAATTGTATTTTTTAAAATTCTTACTTTCCTTTCAGTTTGAGGTGGTAAATCTGTTAATTGTCTTTCACATATATGACATATCTTAGTATATTTAAAAATGTCATCTTCTTCATCACTTACAGTTCATCAAATTTCTAGAGGCTTTCGACGGCTAGACAGAGAAAGCACTACTGACAGGCATCCCGACGGATTTACGCAATGAAAGTACACTCTGCGCATCAAGTATTTCACTGTTTCATTCAGACGTAAATGTCAGATGTAAATTTCGCTAAAACATTTCTTTTATTTTCGTTTGTGTTTTTTGCTCATTACAGTTTAATAGAACCTAAGTATGGAGTTTAATAGCAAATTAAGAGGCCGCGTGATTAACAGTCAATGAGAAGAGAAGGAAACTTTAATTCACCTTCAATACCATTAAAAAATGTAAATGATCGTGTTGCTGCAGCCACATGAGTATCTAAAAACACTATCGTCCGCATTTCCAGAGAGAAAAAAAGAATCGATAACCGTGAGATATCGGAATTTTCATCACCAAGAAAAACCATTAAAAAACCAAAAACAGTTAATGATATAGATGAAGCTGCACAAGAATCAAATTTTATTTTTTTATTATTAGATTGCTATTTTTGTTTCTGAGTTGTGTTCATTTACAGGCTCAATTTTTTTCCGTTTCTCCTATATGATTTTATATGGGGTGTTAAGTTGTTTTTGACTTATTTCGACGTAAATCACAACAACACACTTTTAATAAAGCTAACAAGTGTTAAGAGGTATATGTACGTGTAAACTATAATTACAAAAAATTGATATGAAACCCATGAAACCACCAACAAAAATGTAAAGCTAGCTTCCGTACTAGAACATGGTGTCATTCGTCGAGATAATTTATCGTTTTGTTTAATAGATCAAGAAATGTAAATATTCCCCTGTTATTTTTTATAAAATTATAAGAGAAATAAATTTTTTTCTAAATAGTATAGTTTATTATTTTGTAGAAAAACAAAATTTCGAAAATTTTAGTAATGTTTCAGAAACAACCGTTATTTATAATAGGTACCATTTTCCTTAATAAGGTAGAAATAAAATATAAACTATTTCCACGATTTACAAAGGCCTACAAAAAAATTATAGGTATTTTCCGCTATCCTATAAAATTTATATTTTCTGACTCAATTTCAAAAGGTTGAAGGAATTCCAAAACACCTTTTATGGCATAATAATTATTTTCAATTCTACATACTATCTTTAGCTGCTTTTAAAAACGTTCTAAGAAAGTCCAATCAGACCAATTTAATCCCTAAACTATTCCACACTTTTAAAATTTAATTACCTAAAAATATTAAAAACTATTTAAAATAACTTGTTTAGCAGACTGTACAATAGCTATCTTAGTCACACGTAGCGCGTTCTCTGTCTGGGCGGCGAACACCTCTAGAAATTTGATGAACTGTAATTCGCATTTTTCATTTATTTGATATATTTGATCAATTTCAATTGCTTCTTCTGTTAATTTTTTACAAAATACATCAACAGCATCATTTCCTAAATATTGAACTGGTTCTTTATAATCTCCATTTTGATATTTAATATAATATGTAAAACTGTTTGGTAAATGCTTTTGATATTTTGTAGTATGTGATTTTTCAGGATTAGGTTGACAAGTATTAATTTTTTGTAATAAACATTCAAAATCTACGTTTATACTAAAAAGACCTTTTAATGAGTTGTTATAATTTTTAAATTCAACCATATTATCATACTTTTTAGGTAATTCAATTGAAACGGGTTTGTGCATATTACAATACTTCTTATGATTAGACAATATTTTATCAACAGCAAAATTATTTAAACATCTTTTACATAAAACTCTTTTTGCATGATGTTTTGTAAAATCTGAACCAAATAATTTCCATAAATCTTTTATCCAAACGTAATGAGAAGTTTGTTTATCTGTTATATATAATAAATCAATGTGCTTAACTTTTCATTGTTAGTAATTGAGTTTGGGTTGAACCTTTGACCTGACAACACGTACATTGTCTGTACTCTCTTTAAAATAATTTTTGTTAAATTAGAAAGTAAAGTGATTATTTATTTTTGTGAAACGATCTTTCAAGAGTTATTAATATTAATAATTTTAAAAAACTTTTCTAAATATATTATATTTTTGGATTTTTTTGCTGAAATTACCAAAACAGTGAGTACCTATCTATTTAATTTATCGTAAAACCAACTATCGAGTGTGGAAAAAACTGGATTTATACTATTCAGATATCTATCGATTTAGGACTACATTAATTTATAAACCAGTGGTGTAGATATGGAGGCTCAATTTCAATTAATAACTGATCAGCTGTCTGGTTTGGCAGAAAGTGTTAAAGATATACATAAAATTTTGTTGGATCAAAATAAGAAAATTGATTCTTGTATGACAACAATTACTATTCTGCAGAAAGAGAATTCATTTATGCAAACTCGAATTTCTGAACTTGAAAAACAAGTCAAACCATTGAACTCAATGGAATTGTACTGTGAATTCAAAAGTAGAATTGATAGGGAAAAAAATGTAATCATGTATGGTGTTGATGAAATTCTGGATTTGGAAGTAGCAGTTAAAGATATCCTACAACTGACTTTAAATCAAGCTAATGTTAGTTTTAAAAAATTCTACAGAATTGGTAAAGCACAAAATAGAAGTAATCCTAGACCGGTAAAAATTGAGTTTTCATCCAAAGAAAGCGCCCTCCTAGTTTTACGTAATAAAGACAAATTGCCCAAGGTAAAATATCCAAATGTCAAGGTTGCAAATGACTATACACCTCGGCAAAAAGAAGAGTTATCTTTAGTATTTCAAGAATTAGACAACCGAAAGGCTAAAGGAGAAAATATAAAAATTAAGTTCATTAATGGTCATCCACAGATTGTCCCAATTATCACCACAAAAAGAGGTCGTGATGAAGAATCCTCCCCTAACCAAAGAGCACTCTCAAAATAAACAAAACTTCAACCTCAACAAAAAACTAACTATAACTTTCTGGAATTGTCATGGTTATAGAAACTTACAGAACCTACTTTCATCGACCACTTCATATGACTTTCTTTGTGTTAGTGAGACATGGGTTACATCGGAGATTGCATCGGCAACCGAAGTAGGTTTAAATGACTTTAGTGTAGTAAGTGCGTGTGCGGTAAAAGAAAAATCCTTAGGTAGAGGAAGTGGGGGTTTGTGCATTTTCTATAGAAACACTTTTAATGCTTTTGTTTTATGTAAATCATCTTGGTGGATATGTTGTTGTTTGTTCAGTTTAAATGATTTTAAAATAATAATATGTAACTTATACTTAAAGCCATCAATAAATATTGATTTTATTTTAGAAAGTTTTCAGATTACACTGACCGAGATAACAGAAAAATACACTGACACTGTAATTGTAATTGGTGGTGATTTTAACAGCAGGGTATCTAATATGGGCACTATACCCAGTGAAGTTCTTGAAAACTCAAGTTTGTATGAGGACAGGGTAATTTTAGACACAACCCTAAACACTAGAGGACGCTTGTTACTTGAATTTATGGTTAATAACTCTTTTTCACTTCTAAATGGAAGAACTTCGCTGGATAGGCCTGCCAAATATACTTATGTAAGCAAGCTGGGCAAAAGTGTAGTGGATCTTGTCTGGGTGAGTAACTTATATATATCAGAGGTTAACAACTTTTTTGTGAGTTTCGACGATTTTTTATCAGATCATTTTCCAACAAATTTAATGTTTAATTTTAATTTAAACCATTCTGCTCCACCTATTGGTCTTCATATTAATTCTTCGACCAAATCGCTGAATTGGAAGTGTAATCTGGCATTAAATTACAAATTAACTATGCTTAATTCTAGTAAAGTCACATTTATAGCCGATGTAAATAAGTCTATGAATAATCTATACAGTGCAGTGTCTGAAACGGCTAATCAGTTAGGCCTAATTAAATACACTAATCCTACAAAGTATATTAATTACAATAATAAAAATAAGTCATGGTTTGACACTTCTTGTAAAGATTTAAAAAAACAACTTAAAGTAGCACTTAAAAAAGCAAAACAAGATAATTTTTCTGAAGAGGCTAAAAACAACTATCTTGCACTAAAAAAACAATTCAAAAATTTAACGACAACAAAAAAACAAGATTATCACAATGAAAATGTATCCAGACTTACTAATTTGTCAAATTCTAAAGAGTTTTGGATGGCTGTAAAGCAATTTCGCTGTAATTCAAAATCACACAACCTTACTGCAGAAGTTTGGAATGAATTTTACTCAAATGTATATCCTGCTACTCTCACTAATAGTATATCTTATTTTGATGTTCGCCATCCATATCTTGATTCTCCCATCACTACTGAGGAGATTTACGGTGTTCTAAATAATTGTAAATACAAAAAAGCTCCAGGTAGCGATGGTATTTCATACGAATTCTTTAAAAATCTTCCTCATAATTGGATTATCTACTTAACTTCACTCTACAACCGTATTTTTGAAACTTGTACTGTTCCCGACACTTGGTCTAGCATATTACTGTCTATGTTGCACAAAAATGGGCCCGTAGATGACCCAGCCAATTACAGAGGAATAGCTTTAGTTAATTGTTGTGTAAATTTATTCACTAATATTCTTCTAACTAGGCTCTCTATGTGGACAGATGACTCTAATATCCTACCAGAATGTCAAGCAGGTTTCAGAACCGGTCGAGGTTGTATTGATAATGTTCATACCCTTAGCTCTGTAATACATATTCATATTAGACATCGAAAAAGAAAACTATTTGCAATTTTTGTTGACTTCAAAAGAGCATTTGACTCTATAAATCACACATTACTATGGAATAAACTATTTGGACTAGGAATAAGTGCAAACATTCTCAATGTAATAATAAACTTATATTCTAAAGCAACTGTCAAAATTAAATCCCTCGATGGATTATCTAACCCTTTTCATGTAACATCCGGTGTTTTGCAAGGGGAATCGTTAAGTCCACTAATGTTTGCCCTGTTTTTATCAGACATAGAAGATTTCTTTTATGCAAATGGTGCTCAGGGAGTAAATATTGATAATTTACATGATGTCCTTATGCTGCTTTATGCTGATGACATGGTAATATTGGCTCACTCTGAGATTGACGTCTTAAAGAAACTTAAAATTTTAGAAAAATATATTTTGTTAAATAATCTAACAGTTAATACAAAAAAAACCAAAATCATGTCATTTTCTCGAGGTGGCTTCCAAAAAAATAATTTTCCTTTTATATTTAACTCAGAACTAATAGAAGTTGCCAATAAGTATGTATATCTAGGTGTGACGTTTTCTTCTTCTGGGTTATTCCATGATATGGCTTTATCATCAGTTGATAAGGCAAAGCAAGGAATAGGAGCTATAATACCTATAATGTTCAAAGCTAAAATTGACACCTGGCCTCCTAGAATTAAAATATTTGAATCCTTGGCGCTCAGTCTTATGTCCAACTGTTCTCCTGTTTGGAGTCTGAGGTACCAAGATTTATTAGAAAGAGTGCAAGTTTCATTTCTTAAAAGAATACTCTTAGTTCCTCGTAATACTCCCGATAGTGCAATCAGATTAGAAACTGGTAGAGTGAAATATGCATTTAATATATTTAAAATGACACTAAATTGGTTACTTAAAATACTTAATATGAGTGACGAACGCTATCCTAAACTTTGTTTTAAGCAACAACTCCTTTTGATAGGTTCTTCGGATAAGAAATATAATTGGGTTGCACAAGTTAAAGAAATATTTACATCTATTAATCATCTAGATCTATGGAATAACCTCAATGCCAGAACTTTAAAATTAAACACAAAAAAGCTGTTATCTGATTATTATAACAGATTGTATAATCTGGATGTCTCCTTTTCCGAACGATGCCACTTTTTATCTTTTTATACGTCATTTCCAACTGGAAAAAATCCTAAAAGTTACCTACTATTAAAATTACCAATTCACATCACACGCACACTTGCCCAGCTTCGTTTAAGTAACAAATATCAGCTAAAATTCACTGTAAATAACATTTTGTACACAATAGATCCCAAAAGTATATGTACAGTGTGTAATAAGGCGGAAAACGAAACTCTTTTACATATTCTTTTTGAATGTCCGATTTACAATGTTATGAAGCCTAAAATTCAATCACTTGAAAATATAAATGCTCTTATTGCAACACTAGAAAATTTGACCATCAATGATGCTAAGTATATTTACTCATATATTTGTAACATATTAAAATTGAGATATTTATTTTGAACGAATAATGTATTCTAGTATTCTATGATTATTTAATATATTTTTTTTTTTTTTTTTACTTTACTTTTAGCTCAATTTGAATTATGTTTATGTTACTGTGACTACACTCAAACTCTTGCTGTAACTTTGTATAAGTTGATAAGCAATAAAAATTATTAATATTATATTATTATCATTGTTAGTAATTTTTAATGGAGAAATTTTATTTTTAACCTCACATTAACATTAATTGATAAATTAGTTCTATTTTCAAATTTTTCTATGTCTGTAAGTTTTACAGGAAATTCAATTCCTTTAAAAGCTTCATTAAATTCATTTTCATAATCTTTATACTTTGAAACCCTTTGTGGGTTTTTGTCTGGCGTGTGTAATGTTGATAAAATACTCCAGAGAAAACATTTATTATCTTCATTTTTAACATTTATACATGCTCCTTTATTACTTATTTTTTCTGAAAGTTTGATATATGAAGAAGCTCTTAATGGATCAAATTTATTTATTCTAAGTTATAATTCATTAATTTTATAAAAATACCAATTTATTTAATAGATGTTTTTTTCACATGTATCACAAAATATATTATCCATATTATTTATTACTGTATTGTTTTTCTTAATATTTTTATTTACATTTTTAATATGTAATTTAGATGAAATATGATGTTTCCATGTTTTAAGTAAATAATCACGATCACACTCATCACAATGATTTTTAATTTTGTTTTTATGACTAATACTATCCACATGTCTAGCCCAATTTACGTCTAATAAATCTTTTTTACAGAACTCACACCACTTCGTATCTCTTTTCATTTTTACTTGCATTTAATAAACATATATTTTTAATAGGGTTTTTGGTTTTATATTTAATAGTAAAAAATTATTGTTTTTTTAAAATATTATTTTTAGGTTTTAGTTTCTACTTTATCTGTGCGAGTTTTATTGATTTAATTTATTTTCTTTTTAAAACAAACTTTACAATAATTAGATAGTTCATCGTATGCACGTTTATTTCTATAAAAATTATCATATGATTTTTCTTCTTTACAACAACTACATTTTTTTACATAACTAATTCTTCTTTCATGAAAATCAGTATTTAAGTGTTTTTCTGTTTTGCTAAAATTGTTCTATTACATTCACATTCTATTTTTTCTTTATTTTTGTTTTTTAATATATTTTGATACCGTTCCTTCATAATTTTACTTATGTAAGTTTTACACTTGTATGTAATACCGTTTGCAAATGTTTTAGTTTTATGGAAATAATCAAATGTTTTTTTTTTTTTTTCATAACAAATATTACACTTTCTTACTTTATTTAAGTTGTTTTCATGAAGTTCCGTTTTCAAATGATATTGATATGAATCTTTATTTACTAATATCTTTCCACATTCACATTTTATTTTCTCAGCCATTTATATATAAAAAAAATTTAGTATAATATAATTAAATGTTTTATTAATTTTTTTTATATATAAATAATAACAAAAAAAAATATTTTCGTAGAATTAAGTTAGACAAATAAAAATGGATCTTGTCAAACAACTTAACAGCTTAAGAATACTTCCAACTAAAAAAATAGATGAACTAACAATTGACCAAGATTTTAGAATCATTTCTACTAAATATGGTAACAAAGCTGTTGTTACATTGGATGATTCGTTTACTATTTTCATACCTGACACTTATAAAGAATATATTAAAAAGAATTTAGAAAGTTGTAATTCATCTAATTTGTTATTTATTTATAAAGGAAAAGAAGATAAATTAAATAAAATAGAATTTAAATAATCTAATCATTAATATTCATATCTTAATATAACTTAATATATTTTAATTATAATTGATACTTTCATTTATTAGTTTTTTTAATTTTCATTTTTATGACGTTACGTGATCTTTAAACTTTTTAATGACGTCGGCCATGAGTAAGTGCTGTAAAATATCACGAGTCGTCGATCTTGAAATATTGAAAAATTATGGAAATATTTAAGAATTGTGATAAAATTGTTGTAATATTCCTTTCGTTTCGTTAAATTTTGGTTGGTTTCTTAAAAAAGGTGTGTTGTGCTGGAACGAACATAATCTATACTACTTTATTATTGATTTTAGGAGAAAAAGTTATTCTTGATAAAAAGTCCTTCACGACCCAAAACCTAAAATACAGTCATCAGTCATCACATATCAAATTTTTCAAGCCGTATACGAGGTTTGTCAAAAAATATGAATTTTGCTCAAGAGTATAAAGAAAAGTTGATAAGAATTGAACATTACATTCAAATATGCAATTACACCGATCTATCTGAAAAAACAGATTTTCTTATTTTTTATAAACTCTACACTCTATACATTGATTGTAAATATCTGAAAACGTTATAAATTACGTTAGCTACTATTAACATGATACGCTTTCCTTTTGTTGATGTTTGTGAAGAATTTAGCAAATTTCTTAATGAAAATTTTCGATTTTGTAAAAAAATAAACGTACTTTACTCTTGAGCAAAATTCATATTTTTTGACAAACCTCGTATACAGCTTGAAAAATTTGAAATCTGATGACTTTTTTTTAAGTTTTGGGTCATGCACGACTTTTTATCAAGAATAACTTTTTTTCCTAAAATCAATAATAAAAATGTTTTCCAACTTAAGTAGACACACTATATATATTTATGTTTATTAAGTTTATTAATATACGTACATTTTTCGGGAATTCAGGAAATATAGTGAGAACTGCTTCATTAATTAAACGTCTTTTACAGTCCGTCCCATGAAAAAATGTTTTGATCACAATCTATCATTTGGCATGGGCATCCAATTTGCAATTTTCGTTTCCTGAATCCAAAGATTTTGTTTGCTGGATTCACAGGAAATCTAAAATAAAACAACAAATAAACATTGCTGCAATTGAATAAAAAGCAAAAGTATATTAGAATTTAATAAAATTTAATATTCAGAATTGTACGACACGCCACTGGAAAAAATTACTTGTTTGACCAATTTAATATCATCAATTGCTTAAATATAAATGAAAAGCATAAAATAAACAAACTTGGTTGGTAAAATTTATTACTCTGGATTGAGACATGTACATTATGTAAATACCAAGTTGTATAACACCAAATAAAATGAAAGATATAAGAAAATATATAAAGTAAAAACAATTGATGTTCATCATTTACGTCTTCAAAATTTCACAAAAATCATGATAAAAATAAAGTCGTGAAATAATTTTAAAATTTTTCAAGCTGTTCGGTTTGCTCTTAAGGTTATTAGTAAACTTGCGCCAATTCTGTTTTGTCAGTAGTGCCAGCTTAAAATTTATTCAAAATAGCGCCCATCATATTGGGGGTCAAAATTTTTTCAAAATGCGGTATCTAGACTTTCTGAGAGCTATAGTAAAGATTGGAAACGCAACGACCCCCAGCAACGATGGCGTCATCAATCGTCTCAGATGTTAACTACAGATCTACGTCGTTTGTGGAAAGACCAGCGTTACCAAATATTGTTTTTGAGAGATCGTACAAGTAGAGTAGAAAAATGGTATTTCGAGAAAAAAATTGTACAATAGATACATGCATAGAATAATATAACTTGGAATGAAAAAATAAAAAAAACTGGCATGATAATTTATTTATTTATTTATAAAATGTTTACAACGAAAAAAAACTAAAGAAAATACATGAAACTTTAAATTAAAACATTTAAAGTAATTAATGACTGTCACTTGAAAGTTAAATTTTGCACGCAAGCTTTTCTTATGCCGTGACAGTCGGTGTTGGTACAAAATCACCATGGTCAAAATCATAACTGCCTTCAAAAATTAGAAACGGCCTATGAATCTTTGCAAGTTTTAATTTTTATTGTTTTATGTTCTGAAATTCTTATTTATTTAAATATTTAAATATTTAAATAAACCTACTGTAATAAAGAAAACCTCAGAATTATAGGCTATAATAAGCTGAAAATACAACCACATAACTGACAATAGTAATGACAATTATATAACGAAAATAACATAACAGTGTCGTAGTGGAGAGTACAAAAGTGTAGATAATATTTATATAACATTCACCCCCACCTATTTTAAAACATAATCAACAAGGTAAGCTGAAGCTTTTCTTTCTCGGGTTCCCCGGCGAATTTCGGGACATTGTTGTGAATCTGCAATTTGATCTTCTGCATTAAATTGTTGCGCATCTGAAATTGAAATTTCTGCATTAGATTGTTGCGCATCTGAAATTGAAGCTAATGCATCGTTATGTTCACCATTTATTTCGTTGCGGCCTTGATCTTGACTATTCCTTGGTGATAAATTAATTTCATTGCGGCTTTGATCTTGACACAACTGATCTATCAGAGCAATATCTCCTCTAGGCGCTAAATGTCGTTTGATACAGTACATTCTTTTCCATTGGCTAATCTTATGTGGCTGTAATCAGAGTTTGCTTCTAATAATTTAACTTCTTCAACTAAGGGTTCATATTTGCTTTACCTTACATATTTTTTAGAAAAACCGGTCCAGGGCTACTTAACCAACTAGTTATTGAGGAACCATTCAAAGATCATCGAGGATGGCTAAATAAACGTTCATGTGGAGAACAATTTATAGCGGTACATAATAATGATCTAATTGAGTGTAAAGAATCTAAGATTACTTGCTTCCATTGATTAATTTTTAAATATCTAGATTTTAAGGCTAGTTGAATAATTTTCCAGATGATCCAATTATAACGCTCACATTGTCCGTTACCTTTAGGATTGATTGTAAGGTGTAGTACGGCTAGTTGCACATCCATGGCTGGACAAAAATTATGGCTTTATTTCTGCGCAGACAGGACAGGATAAAGTCATTTTCTTTATATCCTCCAAAGAATAAGGCAAATTTTTACAACGGATCCAATGATAAAATCTAGTGATCCCAGGATGACATAGAGAGTTATGTAAAGAATATAAAGTTTTTGCAGAAGTTGAAGGTAAAATGGCTGCAGATACCCTCAAAAGAACATCTGCTATCGTGTTTTCTGCTCCAGGCCTATACAATATGTCATATTTATAACATGACAGCTCTAAACGCCAACGCATTATTTTTTCATTTTTAATTTTAGAGCTAGTTTTATTATCAAACAAAAGCAACAAACCTCTGATCTGTGACAAGTCAAAAATAACGTCCAATCAAAAAGTGTCTCCATTTTCCCAAAGCTTCTACTATTGCATACGCTTCTTTTTCAACAGAAGAATGTCGTTGTTCTGACTTGGATAGGGTTCTAGAGAAATATGCAACAGGCTTTCCTGATTGTGTTAATTGAGCAGCAATAGCGAAATCGGACGCATCAGTCTCTACAGTAAATATGTTACTATCGTCAATGGAAGTGACAACCGAGCATAATATATGTCATTCTTTAATTGTTTGAAGGCTGCGACTTCAGTTTCAGAAAGTGGAAATTGTTTAACTTGGATAAGCGGAGGAATTTTTTTCTGAAAATTTGTGTATAAAATTGGAATAATGAGCAAACATACCTTGAACTCGTTTAAGAGCAGCTGCATTCGTTGGCAATGGCAATTGGATAAGAGGTTGAAGTCGATCAGAATCTGGTTTTATTGTTTTTCTTTCGATAGTATAGCTAAGAATATTTATTGTAGTCATACCAAATTTGCACTTTTCTTTATTAAGCGTTAAATTGTATTTGTTAGCAACATATAAAAATCTTTGAAGATTTCTTTCATGATTCTCCTTATTTTTACCACAGATAAGTTAAATCATCAAGATAGGCAAATGTATTCTCCAATCTTTCATTTTCCATAATAATATTTATGTTTCTTTGAAAACAAGCAACACCATTAGTCACACCAAACGGTATTCTAGTGAACTGATACAAGTTCCCGCATGCTTCAAATGCAGTGTAGATTCGTTCGTGTTCTAAGATTGGTATTTGACTGTTTGTGAATAGTCCATAACCATTCCTTTCTTATGATATTCGTTATGAGTTATAACCACTTGTGCTCTCCATGGTGAATTACTTGGTTCAATTATTTCTTCTTTTAAAAGACGTTGTACTTCATCTTCAATAAATTTCGAATCGGCTGGAGAATATATCTTCGAGATTTTATAGCAATTGGTTTGCAATCGGATGTTAAATGTGCAAATAATGGGTACGGGTCTACATTTTCTATAGCTAAATTACATACGGAAATGGGTAACCTCCCAAGTAACAATTTGATATTTTATAAAAGCTGAAAAAATGTTTACAGAACAAAATTTATAAAATAGAATATTAGCTAAGAACATTTCCGGAACATTCTTTCAACAGTAATAAACACAAAATGGGCGCAGTATTACAGAACTATTTGGTTCTTTTGTAAATTCTATAAGATTTGTTGAATGCAGTTACCGAACAGTTACTACACATTTACACAGACTTTAAACAAATGTTTTTTTAAACTTTTATAACTGTTTTATAAATTTTTAATTTTGAGGTTAGGTTGCATATCAGTAACATTTTAGTTTTTTAAATGTGTCTGGTGAAAACAAATTAATTCTATATTTGTCATAAAAGTAAATTCAAGGCGATATTAGTAAAATGGCAGTATTTACGTAAGAGATATCTATAACGCGGTTTAAACATAATGTATGACCTACAATAAAGTCGTTTTTGGATGCGCAGCAAGAATTACTGTTAATTATATAGCACATACAATACTAAATTTTTAAGCGCCTCGAGTTTGATTCATATTTCTAATACTTTTTCAGTGTGAAACAAAAATTAAATTTATGCAATTTGATTTTTTTTAGTAATAAGATTATGCTAATATTACTAATGATTAAAATCTTCAATTTACATTGGTTTTGTCTTAAATACTAGTAAAACCGACAGTAGATTTAGCTTTAAAACTGTCTTAGGTTTTTGTTAAATATGGCGGCTATTCAGAGGTATTAGAAAGTTATTTTAAGACTGAATCATAATTATAAAATATTATTGTAGTAAAAACAGCTGTAATACAATAATTAAGTTGTATTACTTATTTCTACAAAACAACTTCATCATGGTTTGTTGTATAATTGTTTCATATTTCTGCACTATATGACAAAATATAACATAACCTTACTAAATCGTTTCCGATTTGTTTCTACAGCTTTATAGAGCAAGCATAATTTTTAATATTACGATAATAAGCAAGTTTAACATGGACATCGCCAAAAATATGGCCTTCTTTTAGTATTGGGGCATGATTATTCAGAACATACCTAATTATTATCTGGCTGAATGATAGTTTTTTTTTTGAGTGTCTAGACAAACCATCAAAATGTTTTACTAATATTTTTTACTGTTCTCTGAAAAGCAGGTACCACTTATTTTTTACATTTCTTCACTATTTAAATTTGACATTTTCAGACTATACACTCACATACAATTGGTATGGAAAGTAGTTGAACAAACATAAAATACAAAAATAATATGGCGTAGGTACTACCAAATGTAGTTGCTTTATTTTTTTATAAATATTTTTAAAGGGATAATACTATTCTTAACTAAAATAATTGTTATACAGTTTTTTGATTTGTAATAGTATATTTCGACAATATATTACAGTTATTTTAGAGTTTTCATCAGAAGCAAATTGCTATTGATGCGGAATTATCTCACACTAATATTTATATAACTATTTTTTAAAGCGTTATTATGAGGTTAAGAAACAGTTATATTTGTATGACCAAAAAGTTCTAAAGGTAATCCAGAACAATAATATAGAATAACTATAAAGCAATTTTATTTTATAAGCTGAAATATTGTATAGAACAGTTTTATAAATGTTTATGTAACAATTTCGTAGTTATCGTGAAAACAATTTTATAATTTTGCTGTAAGAATCATGTAAAAACTAATTTATATAACTAATTAGTTTCAGAGAACAAAATAGTGATTTCTGCAAGTGTAGTACAATAAATTAGCATTCCAGAAACAGCAATATAATATCAATAAAATATAATAGTCTTGTAAACTAAAAATTATAAAGCTACTTTGTTAGTTGGGCTGTTTCCCCCAAACAAAATTTCAACGCCTGAGTGTTGTCTAAGAATACCGTGACCAATAATTACATCGGCACAAAGTTCTTTTAAAATAAATAGTCGGATACTTTTATAAATAAACTTCAATATTTTCAGTTGCACAACACAGAATCCACGAATAGATGATGATGCCATTGTTACATTTACATTATTTGAAAAAACTTTGACATTTTTTTCAGTTACAAACTTACTGGAAATATAACTATCTGAACTTCCGCTGTCTATCAGTGCTTCAGCAACATATTCTTTAACTTCTATTTTTAATAATGCTTTTGATAAACAGCTAACTAAAGAGGCAGATATAGTTCCAAGTATAGCAGCAGAAGTTTTATTAATAAAACTTGATTGTTTTTGATTACTAGACTTGCATATTTGTGTAAAATGACCCTTTTTACCACATGAATAACAGAAGGAGTTTCTTGCTGGGCATTTTTCTCGAGGATGTTTATTTTTACCACAGAAATAGCATTTAGAAACTGTAATAGCAATAGTAGAATCATCTTCAGAATGAATGTTAGTATCATTAGAAAACGAATAAGGTTTGTTTTCGGAATTATTACTTGACTGTGTAGCATTTGCATAAGAATTGTAGGGTGTAAGGTAATACTCTGAATGGTGTTGGGCCATTTATAAAGACCGAGCAGAATCAAATGCTTGGTCTAAATTTAAGGAAGTATGTTCAAGAACTCGCTGTCTGATATGCAAAGAAATGAGACCTGCTATAAAAGAATCTCTGATAAAATCGTCTCTATTTTGTTCTGCGGTTACGGATTTAAAATTACAATCTTTGCTCATTTGCCTAAGAATTTGTAAATATTGATCAATAGATTCACCTACTTGTTGTTTTCTTGTAGATAAGGAATGTCTTGCAAATATTTCATTTTGTGGTTTGACATATAGATTTATTAAAATCGTAATAGCATCATCATATGACGTACATTCATTAACGTGTTTAAATATTGCAGGAGTTACATAATTTATCAGTAAGCTCAGTTTGTATTCATTAGATTCAACTTTAGCAGCTTTTAGGAAGTTAACAAAAGTTCGATACCAGTGAGTCCTATAACAGTATCCACTGGAAAATATCAATAGGTTATGAGCCCAGGCTTACCGTGTTATTTAAATCTGTAATTAACGTTACAATAAGTAATATTTGTTCCGGCGCAAGTAGTTACTTCTAAAAAGAACAATTATTGAAGTAACTAAAGTTCAGATAGGTTTGCTAGAAGGAAAAAAAACTGGTGTACATGGAAATATAAGTTGTATATTTTGCTACGTGTAAAACCAGCATATTTACCTGCTCAGGCTACTGAAGATCACCGTAAAAACTATGATACACAGTTGGCGTATTTTACCAAAGCAGAAACCAACACACTCCTAGTACTTACAACAAATATAACAGAAGATACTCTTCAAAAAATTATGAGGTTTAATACGGCACGAGAAGTGTGGTTAGAGCTGCATAGGTTGTTCGACGGTAAAACAGAAGACAAAACTTACGATTTGTGTATAGAATTCTTTAGTTATAAAAGACAGCAGAGTGATGATATAGCTACTCACACATCTAAGTTAAAAAACCTTTGGAAAGAACTTCAACAAGAGATCGGTAAAGATAAAATGACGCTACAAAATCAGTGTACATGTGATTTACCCGAATTGTTACTTATTTGCAAAATACTTGGTACATTACCTAAAGAATATTTCTCCTTCAAGTCTAGCTGGCTACTGATGGCGAAATCCGAGAGATCTGTAGACAATCTCACAAATCAGTTATGCGCCTACGAAAAAGCATTATGTAACAAAAGCGATAGCAAAACCGAAGAAGTTCTAGCTATAGAAAGAAGTAAAGTCAACAAAAAGTTTAAGCCTAAGAAGAATCTGATTTGCCACTATTGCAAGCAAACTGGTCATAGAGTTCGTCAATGTACCAAATGGAAAGCCGACGGACGTCCTCCAAAGCCCCAGACAAACAATAGCAATAGAAGGGATCAAGACAAGGACATAAATTTAACACTAGTAGCACTTAGTTCTGTAGTTTTAAATATAGAAAATGATCCAGACAACTGGTTTGTAGATAATGGTGCTACAAATCACATCACCAGTAGATATGATATCTTTTAAACATTTGAACACTTTGATTCTGGTTATACTGTTACCACAGCCAATGGTGACGCAATACAGGCAATTGGCAGATGATCAATAATAGTAAAAGCCACTGTATATGACAAATCAGAACTTCTTAAACTAGCTAGGTCTGGTATGTTCCTGGCATAAAGTAAAACCTTTTTTCTCTATTAGCTGCACAAGACAAACATCCCAACAGTGAGTTTCGTTCAAGAACAGAAGATTGCAAATTATTATTCGATGGAACAGTCAAATTAGTAGGTGTTCGAAATCGATTCGGAGGACTGTTTAAATTACCTCTTCAAAACGTAGCTCCTGTAAGCCAAAAAATAAACGAGTTGTCGGTTGGTAGCCTCTTGCAGCTATATCATGAAAGATTTGGACACCAAAATAAGAGACATGTAAAATCTCTTATCGATCGTGAATTAAATATAAAAGTACCACTAGATAGTGAATTATGTGAGGGATGCATTTATGAAAAAGTACATAGATTAAAATTTGGTACTCGAGAACGTGCAAAAGAAGCTGGTCAACTTATTCATTCTGACGTATGTGGGTCTTTCATTGAATCGAAGTCAGGAAATCGATATTTTGTGCTTTTCAAAGACGACTTCAGTAAATTTAGATACATACTTCATGAAAGAAAAATCTGAAGTTGTTGACAAACTAAAAATAATGTTAGCTGAAGCCAAAGTCCGAGGACACATAGTCAAAGAAATGCTCTGCGATAACGGAGGTGAATTTACCAGCAGAGAAGTTCGAGATGTCTTACAGCAGAATGGAATCAAGCAAAGGTTAGTCATGCCCTATACACCTTGATACACGAGTAGAAGGTTTTAAATTAAAACATGATAAAAAGTGTATCTGACCTATAATAAGGCGATGTTAGTTAATTCTCAGGGGTTGGGTACTTAAGGGAGATGATTACAATAAAAAAACTAATCGATTACCTTTTACGTGGCTTTATTTCTGAAGAATACTAGGACCGGGATAGTCTGATTCTCTTCTTTTTATTTTAGCTAACATGTGGTAGAAATGAGGTTATGTTACAAGTTGAAGTTAAATGTCACAAATATTTTATAAATTATTGTTTTAAAAGCTAAATAATCTCAATATGGAATATTAAAACGAGGTAATTCTAGACTATTAGTACCGCTATATGTTATAATATTAGATTCAATAATTTTAGATGGACCTTAAATATGCATATTTTTAGCCTTGATAAAAATTTACAACTAAATCTAGATGTACAAATTCGAGTAGCCTAATATTTCTCAAAATATATATCACTCGGTTTCAGGTTTAAATGTCCAATAACACAGTCCGGAATCCCGATTAATAAAGCATAGAATGGTTACCTTGTATAGCAGGTTAGGGGATGAGACTAGGTATACCTCCGGTATGAGACCAGTCGATGATTCTCCGTGGCTAGTGTCTGGATCTGGATCGATCGCAAGGGGTTGAGACTAGGGACGTAGGAGACCAGTCAATGATTCCCCATGGGTGATATGGATGAAGATGTCTGCGATGGTGACGTTTACATAGGAATATAACGTCGGAAGTTATGTACAATTTGTAGAAATAAGAGGAAACATAAATATAGAAAAAGAATAAGAAGGAAAAAAGGCCTGAAAGAGAGAGAAACGTAAGTATCTTTATATATTATTAATAACAAGTTTTTATTTAAAGTACCTTTGATGGGGTGTGGCCTCTAAGAGTAATAAATTTGCTCAGGGTCTCCTGATCAAAAGTTTTTGGTAGTTTTTCACTTAGCGAGACTAAATCCAACCCTTGGTTGATGAATTTCTATTTAACAGAACAATTCGCAATCTCTTGAATCGAAGAACTTTTGGAAAAATCCACAAAACTGTTGAGTCACTTGTTCTTAACGAAAGCTCTCACAAGAAGAACAAAATGACATATTCCCTTTTGATAAGACCCTCCAAATTATTAAATAGTTTGTTAGTTTATAAGTTCTAATACTTGAAAAGAGATTAACTTATGTCTAATCTAGTTGGTAGACAAAGACAAAACATTTTAATTAAAAGTCTAGCTCTAGTACATTTCTTAGAACTGGTTGATGAATGAATGATTACTTAATTCTTACTACTAATCATTCATTCTAATTGTCATTTATTAAAATCGACTTTTTTGACTTATGACATGTAGATATTATGAAAATGTAAACAAAACTAATTTAATAATTTGGTTACCTTTCGAAATGATTTTAAGTTGTTTTGAAATGTAATAAATAGTAAAAATTGTTTATTATTAAGATACTTATGTCCTCTTTCCTTCTAAATAAATTCTACATGGATTCCCAATTTGAAATCTACATGGATTCTCAAGTTCAAAATAGTAAGGAAATTTTAATGGAAGTAAACAAATGATAAAATATAAAATAAATCACTAAATTTATTGTAAGTAGCATTTATTTTAGGTTTTTGAAATGCCGTTTATGTTAAATGAGTCCTAAATATATCTTATTAATCCTAAAAATCCAATAATTTCTTTTATTCTGTAACAACACCCCCTTTACAAAGGAAAAGTTTTACTTTTCAAAAAAAAAGGAAAACTTTGTCAAAACCTTAAATCTAACAGAGAAACAAAAAAAAATCAAACCTATCCTAGCAAAAAAATATCACATCCGGTCAGTTATCTTCGTCATCATCTGGGGGATGAGATTTTAGATCTTTAGCGTGCCAGATCCCAACACACTTACGGGAGTCATCCTGGAGTTGATAGCTCCAAGGGGAGAGAACTTTGGAGACCGCAAAGGGTCCCTGAAACTTTGCAGCAAATTTTGCCGTGACGTTCTTGATTTTGTCCGATAATGTGTAGGCTTTCTTCCAGACTTGCTGACCGACGTCAAACTTGTCTGGTCTTCTTCGAAGATCACAAGTTTTCTTGCTACGTTCATATGCTCTTTTGAGTCGTTTAGTAATGTCTTCATAGACCTTCTTTAGAGATTCTGAGCGTACAAGAGGGTCGACTGTTCCAATGCCAGGAGCAAGATTATGATCAGGAAGTTGTTGACGACCTGAGACACTAACTTCTCGAACAAACATGACAAAATTAGGGGTCAAGTCTGTTACCTCGTGCTTAGCTGAACGAAGAGCCCATGCAACTTTAGGTAAGTATTTTTCCCAAGATTTGTGATTATCTTGCACGTAAGCAGACAGCATGGTCTTAAGAACTCTATGCATTCGCTCCACTGGCGAAGCTTGTGGGTGGTAATTAGCAAGATAACAGAGTTTTACATTATACTCATTCATTTTATTTACAAAAGTTTTATTTTTAAATTGTGATCCATTGTCTAGAATGATTCTAGAAGGAGCCTCATAAACTAAAAACACTTGGTCCTCTAGAATCTGGGCAATTTTATCACCAATAGCACTACGAAGTGGGAATAGTAAGACAGACTTTGAAAAACTATCACATAAAGTAAAAACATAGGTATATTCAGAGGGACTACGGGGTAAATGTCCGACTAAATCTATAGATAGGAGATCCCAAGGTCGAGTAACTGTGGGAGATTGACTTAGCATCTCACCTGCTGGTTTAGTTTTTAGTGGTTTCGTACTAAGGCAGACATGACATCTTCAAATAAATCTAGCTACATCAGATCTCATTTTGGGCCAATAAAAATGATTCATAAGTCTGCCAAGTGTTTTGAAAACACCAAGGTGGCCACATGTGGGAGGATCATGATGTTCCTTGATTATCTGGGAACGTCTTTCCTTAGGGACAACCTTTAGCCATCCATCCACTTCATCTATAAGATTTGGATAGTTGGTCTTAGTGCGTTATACACACTATTATCTTCCACTCTCCATAGAGGGTATTTTCCGGGATTCTGTTCTATCTTAGCTTTCATGTCGTTGTACCAAGCATCACTGGATGGGAAAAAAGAATCGTTTCCTGGAGGTTGAACATCGACTACATCTACCATCGGAACAGAATGTGATAAAGCATCAGCAACCACCTGATCTTTGCCTTTCCGATGCACGATGTCGAAGTCAAACTGTTGGAGACGTAAAGTCCAACGACAGATTCTGCCTACAGGATCTTTAATTTTATATAGCCACTGAAGAGCATGATGATCGGTCCATACAGTAAAGTGAGAGCATTCTAAATATGGTTTCAACTTTTCAATGGCCCAAATCACGGCTAAACATTCCTTTTCAGTGGTAGTGTATTTTCGTTCAGCCTTCGAAAGGGAACGGCTTAAATAACATACTACTTTCTCTTGTCCGTTTTCCATTTGAAACAGTACCGCGCCCAACCCATAATCGGATGCGTCGGTCTGAACAATAAATGGAACCTCGAAGTTTGGACAGGACAGTATCGGAGCAGATATTAAATGCCCTTTTATAGTGTCCATTGCCTTTTGACATTCCTCATCCCATAAGAAGCGTTTATTTTTATGTAGGAGACCTGACAATGGAGCTGTGACAGTAGAAAAATTTGGGATGAATCGTCGATACCACGAAGCGACTCCAAGTAAACGACGAACTTCTGTTACAGTCTTCGGTATAGGGATATTAACAACGGCGTTAACTTTGTCTGGGTCAACTAATAAACCAGCAGAGTTTAGTACATACCCTAAGTACTTTAACTCCGGTTTGCAAAATTTACATTTTTCTCTATTTAGGGTTAATCCAGCAACAGTTATTTGATCTAAGACCTTCTATAAAACCTCTAAATGTTTTTCAAACGAAGATGTGCAAATTATTACATCATCCAAATAAAAACGAAATTTTCTAGATCATAACCGAGAACTCTCTCAACAAAACGTTGCCACGTAGTTGGGGCGTTATGAAGACCGAAAGGCATCCTTTTGAATTTAAACAGCCCTCTAGTGGGAACAACAAAGGCAGTTAGGTGTTGTGAGGACTTGGCTACAGGTATCTGCCAATATGCAGACTTAATATCTAAAGTAGTCAAGTACCGTGCATCTCTTAGCTTATCAAGTGTCGCACTTACGAAGGGTAGAGGATAAGCGTCCCGTTCGCTTACCTCGTTCAACCTTTTGTAGTTGACACAAAATCTGAAACTGTTGTCGGGTTTCTTGACTTAGAGAGTTGGATGATATCATTAGCAATCATCTCATCCAACTCTTTGTTTACCTGCTTCTGCAGAGCTGGGGAGAGAGGATAGTGTCTCTGTTTAATCGGTGGGTGTGTTGTCCTTATTTCGTGCTCAACCATATGGGTATAGCCTAATTTATTTCCCATTTTATTAAAAGTGATATTGATCAGATTGTCTAACTGCTTCCTTTGATCATCGGACAGATGTTCTAGTGGTTGTATGGCTAAAATTTCTGGTGGCAGTTCTTGATCTGAAGAAAAAGACCATTGACCTGAATAAAGGTCAGGAACTATGCCCATCTGTAGCCAGAAATCAATTCCAAGAATTAGAGTATGAGGAAGTGACGGTACTACAAGAACCTCAAAAACTCGCACTTTCTCTTGCAGTTGGATTGGAGCTAGCACAGAACCTAAGATTTCATACTTAGCACCATTAGCGACTGTACAATCTTTGGTTTTGCTAACCGTAAGGTTGCAAAACGCAGCAAGCATTTTCCAACCTGTCCACCTATGACAGTTTTGGAACACCCACTATCCAAAAGAGCTAAAAATTATTTTCCATATATACTGACTTTCAAATAAGGTCGTCTGTCGTTCCTCGCATGAGCCAGTACAAAATCAAGAACGACGGACATATTCGTGATCGGGTTTTCAATAAGGTGGGGCCTCGACCGACCTAATTCGGGCCCTGCCTTCCGTTTTTTGACAGTTGGGACAGTTATCAACCGTAACGTTATCCCTGCCACATTTCCAACAGAAAAATCGTCTTTTCTGGGGACATTTCTTAAATCTGTGACCTGACTGTTTGCAATTCCAGCACAGCGGTGTTCTGGTAGCATTCGTAGATTCATCTACTAGAGCTAGATTAAACTCTGAAGGCACAGCCATAACTTGTTGAGGTGGAGGTTCGATCGAAGTTACTACTTGGACAGGAGGTCGATGATTCTCCATAGGTCTGCGATAGGCTAGATCTGGTTCAAGTAGTTATCGAACATTAGAGGGTGGGGGAGCAAAGTTCTGGACTCGAATTGAAGTTTCCTCAGCAGCCCTTCTGAGTTTAGTTAATTCAGATAGAGTCGTTATGTTCGGATACAAAACCATTTGGGTTTGTATATACGGCAATAGATTTCAGCGGATTATCTTCACTCGTTCCGCTTCAGAGGGTTTGCTGGAGCCAAGCCTCTTAAATAAATTTTCCATAGAAGAAACATATATAATGACTTTCTCCCTTGCCCCTTGTGTACGGCGTCTAATCTCTTCCCACAAGTCATGCTTATAATCGTTTGGCAAGAAATCTTCTTTTAGTTATTCCACCAACTCCTGTCAGCTGGTAAATGTGTGCATACGATACCACACTAAGGCATGTTTGGTAAGGAGTTCTGGAGCTGACCGAAGTAACTGACTAGATGTGACACCACGAGAAATCCTCAACTCCGCGATTCGTTCCAGAAAGTTGGTTAAACTTGACTCCCAGTCAAAAGTGACTCTCCATCTAGACCCTTCATTAAAAGAACTAAATGAATCGGAAAACTTTAGCTGACCTAACTCCAAATTCCTTAACCTTGTCTCTAACCCATTTGAATTTACTGCACCTACAACATTCGAACTATGACCAACTGAATTTGGGAAAGAAGAATCTCCATAACATCTGTTCTGAGAGGAAAAATCGGAAAAATGAACTCTACCTGACTGATGGGTACCGACTGGGTCATTAGTACGATACCTTCCAACTATAGTATCTTGTCTTGGAATAGAAGATAGGTAGGTTTGCAAATTAGGATTGCTTTGTCCTGAAGAAACTGAAAATTCGTTACTTTCAGATACCCTGGATGGTAAAGTTGTAGAGACGTAAGCTTCCCCTATAGCTTCTGTTGTAACGATTGGAATTGATGAACTAGTCACTCCAGAAGGGTTTATTGTGGGAAGTAAACTAAGTGGTTCATCAGTGATCGTAATATTAAAATCTACATCCCTATCCAAGATACATCCACTGGCATCTTGTTGCAATTCAACAAAATTAACGTTTAGGTTATTTACCTCATCTAGAAGATAAAGAGACCGACTCAACAGAGCTCGACAATTATCTTCTTCCACATCGTTATCACGAATATTTAATCTTTGTAAACGAAGTTGAACATGTATTAATCTACTAGATATTCTTTTATACTCATTTACCCTATTCTGTATATTAAAATTACAAATATTATTTGCCAGGTTGACTAATTTTTGATTGCAATTCTCAAATTCCCTAGCAATTGGCCAATCTATAGATAAAGGCGCACTAGTTTCCTTTTGCAGTGCTCTAGAAAGCCTTGCTCTATTTTTCTGCACAGTTCCTAAATTTAAGTTTCGAATCAATAATTCATATGCTAATTCGTCAGACAATAACCTGTAAATATCTATGATTCGATAAAAAAATAGTGTACTGTAGTGTAACCAACTAAAATAAAGAGAGACAACTTGACTAATATCTCTCTCTTTTATAAAAGTATGATAAATAAAGTGGCGGCATGATCGACTATGAAGTGGTTAGGACACCACGAGTGACAGACTGCAAGATTCGTTATCTATTGGCTACTTACGTGTTATTGAGGGAGTGGTAAAAGGTTAAAAGAAAACTTCTATTGATTTATATCTAATCTTTATTGAAAATATTATAGATGACAGAATCAGAATGTAAAAATTTATAAGTATATAAAATATATTTATAAAGATTAAATATAGGTCTGGTTCGGTGCAATAAAAATAATTAGTTTATCATATGAGGGGAAAGAACCAGCAAGAAAACCCCAAAGTTATAATAAATACAATAAAACCAATCAAGCGTCAATTGGGATACAAATGACAAATTAAGTATATATATTGAATTGTAGTCGTCCGTGGCATCCGTATAGATATGACCCTTGATGGCATCCGCCCAATATACACCATGTATACTGAGAAGAATTTAAAAATACTAATAGCGTCTTTCGTGAACTCTGTAAGTTTGACAACACTGATCCGTTTGAAATTGCATGAAATGTTACTAGTTTGTGTAAAATTCAGCCCCTTTTAGACCTTAAAACCACATGTGTTTATTTTACGGACGTTTAGTTGTACTTTGAACAAAGACCCAAAAATAGATATTTGGGTATTGCTCGTATTTCTTTTACTTTAAATAAATAAAGTGCCTTGGTTTATTTGGTCATAAATTTTTATTTAATTTTTTATTTTATAGGCGACAGATATATTTTGGATAACATATTCTTTATCTTCTGGTTCAGTAAATTATTTTTTAAAACATGAGGAACTAAAACACATGTAATTTTTTAAAACATTTAAAGCCCCATCTTTTGTTTTACGGCGTGTGGAGGTGTATTCGAAATAATATAATTTGATTTAACAAGATATATACAGTAGGAAAACAAAAACATGAGTGTTTACAAATTTAAAAAATATCAGTGGCGTTAAAATATAGAATAAAATTAAAAAACTTACAATTAGTTAGAATTAAAATAAACGTTAGATAAATATTTTATGTCTGTTTTAATATTTTTTTAAAATGTATCATTTCAGGGATAGTTCTTTTGTTTTATTTGATTTATTTTCGAGAATTTGTACATTTTCCAAAACAGTGCAAAAAATGTTCTATATAGAACTTGTGTATTTCTTATGACTCCCTAAAAAGACAAAAAACAGTCCAAAAATGACGTTCTCATTAGTAAACAAAATCAATCAAAGAAAAACTGTGATAGGGTATTTTTTTTTTTCTAAAATTTTACTTTAAACTTAAATTGGAGTTAATATAAATTTGGGTTAAACATGTAATATTAATGGATTTTTAGTTTTATAATGTTACTATTTTCTATTAAAACGGAAAAAATAGTTGTTTAATTATACATAAAAGCACAAGATTGTATGCCGTGGCTGGTGTTTCATAGCCGAAGCGAAGAGTTATGTTTAATTAAAATTTAAAATTGTCCTCAAATTTCTTAAATACGGACAATTTTAGGAATGTTATGTATGAAAGAAAACAGAAAATAATTTTGCAAACAACTTTTATTTAAGGAAGTTTCTTCTCCAAGTATAAATAACAGAAACATTCAATAGAGTAGAAAAATGCCCTTGTATAAAGTAGCCCCAGATGTTTTGACTATGCCCAAAATCTAATCAGGTTACCACATAATAGATTAAAGCTTGTTTAATATTTAGTGTTTTTCTCTTTATCCGCTTTTGAGTTATATTCAAAATTTAAAATTTTCACTTATCCTCAAATTTCTCAAATACGGGTCATTTTACGAAAATTATGTATAGAAGAAAAAATAATTTTGCCAAAAAATTGAATCAAGGAAGGTTTTCTCCAAGCGTAAATAACAGATATATTCAATAAAGTAGAAAATTACTCTTTCATAAAGTAACCCCCTGATGTTCCAACTATGCCCAAAATCTAAGCAGCTTACCGCATGGTAGATTGAAGCTTAAATGTATAATTTGTTGCTTTTTTTTAATGCTTTTTTGAGTTCAAAATGTTCAAAATTCTAAATTTTCACTTTTCCTCAAATTTCTCGAATACGCTCCATTTTAGGAAAATTATATATGGAGCAAAAATTCTAGAGAAAAACTTCTAAGCAAAAATAACAGATGTATTCCATAAAGTATAAAAAGATCCCCCATACAGTACTCCCAGATGTTCCGACTAGGCCCAAAATATAATCAAAAGTTTAAAACGGATTCAAGAGCCCCCCAAACGTAAAAATCCGTCAAAAACTTGAGGTCGAAAAAAATCATGATTACAATACTTTCCTTATCTGTATGTACACAGATAGGAAACAAATAAAACTTAAGAATTTTTTTTTCTTGAAAATCAACACGCATTGTAGTAGAATAAAGAAATTTGATTATTTTTTATTTGACCAACTGTTTGTCACTAACGCAGTATAACATTTATAATTAATATTTAAAGTAGGTACTCCATAAAGTAAAATAAAAAATATGATGTACATAGGGTAAAAATTGTCTTACAGCTTGTATTTAAACCAACCACTTCTCAAACTATCCCTACATTTATTTTTAAATATTTGTAATTATGATTTTTATCCTCATTTCAGTAATATATTTGCTCTACTTTTAGCTTTAATAGTCAAAATTACTGTAAAAATTAGAGAAATATTAGACAACATTCAAACTTTGGATTTTGCAAGAGATTTGTTTCCTTTTTATTTTATTTTATGATAAAATAACTCGGATATTAGCTATTCCAAAACCTATGCAGTGCATGTGTCACATAAAATAAATATTTTTATTTATTAAACTTAACATTTTTTATAATGTTACAAAAAAATTATTTTCTAAAGTTTTAATAGTTGGTTAAATTTTTAAATACAATGCTAAATAAGTAACATATGCTTGACTGACTCAACACTTGATTTCGGAGCATATTATTTACAATGGAAACCTTTACAATGGAATCCTTTACAACGAAATGATTTATTATTACCTATTTGAGAAAGGTTCAAAGAATTAGAATCTCTTTTTAAAAACATTTTAGGCATATCGAATGATCTAAAAACAAATTGGTCTCTTCGCCCTTTAAATTCATTCGCGTATACAAATTTACCAATGGATTATTTCTGGCAATAATTATTATAATATTGAAAACTGTTCATAAGGCCAAACTTTATTCTCGTGTGTTATTTAAAAAATGTTTTTTTTTATTTCCTTCTATTAAAAAGCATGTTAAATTTGAGATTAAAACTTTATCATGAATTTAAATAGTTTTTCAAAAAATCAAAGAAGCAACATATACTTTCCAATTATACAAGGTTCTCTAAAAAAGTAATACAATATCAAAGTTTTCCTTACTGATTTTAAAGACGTTTATAGTGCAGAAGAAACATTTGAAAACCATTTTTTTGGAGTAAATGGTTTTCATTATTATTCAAAAATGTTTACCGATGTACTACTTTTTTAATTTTAAACAAATCTTTATAGGGTACATCAGTACGGAAATACATCATTTTCCCATTTTCTTTGATGACAAAAAAGATAATTCACAAAATAGTTTAATTTTAACTGGTCACTGGTTGACTGGAAATAGACTGTGTGTTAATTAGTGATTATAATTTTACTAGCTGTAATTTATTGATTGAAATTTTTTTTTACAATATCCTTAAAATTTAATAATTATTTATGAAAAATGTGTTTATTGGAATCGTAAAAATATTATTATTTTAAAAGATATTTTTTATTAAATATGTGTAAAATGTTTTTATTGAAACGACAATTTAAATAAATACATAAGAAATAGTAATAAAAAAATGTGAAAAGAAAATTTCAAATAAATGGTTAAATATTATTAAAATTTATAAAGTACTAACTAGTAACTACCTATTTGTGACAAATGTGTTTATTGGTTTCGTATATGTTATTGTTCTTATTTTAAAAAAACATTTTTCAGCGAATAAAAGTAAAAATGTTTTTATCGAAACAAAAAATGTATCGAATACATAAAATAAAGAGCAATAAAGCAATTTTAAATTTAGAATGAGGATATATAATGCTTGGCATTCTATATTATACTCTTTACAGTTTAACAGACCCTCTTAACCAGCGATTTTTTTATAAACATTTTTTTTTTGGGAACAAATAGGCTTCCCAATTTTTATTTAGATTTTTTTCTTTAGGTAATTAATAGGCTTCATCTCCTTATAGAGCTTGATTTTTATTAAACATTTCAAGTTGATATAATACTTCTTTTAGATGAATGATTTTTTTTTTATTTTAACCCAACTTAACCCCTTACTGTTATTCAGATTTTTTAAAAATTTAATAGGTTTCGTCATCTAATAGGACTTGATTTTTCCTGAAAATTTAAAGTTGATATCATGTTTCGTTTTTGATTTATGATTTTTTTATAGTTTCAACCCCCCACTAATCTCCCCATTTTTAATCGGATCTATTTAAAAATCAAGAGACTTCATCATCTCATAGAGCTTGATTTTTTTTTAAATTTTGAGGCGAGAGGTGTGGCGAAAGGACCTCCTTAAAAATAACACACGAGAATAAAGTTTGGCCTTACCTCTGGAACTGTTTACCTGAACAATTTCTAGATTTTTCAACAAAATCGTTGAAATAAAATATGTTTAATTTTGTAACTTACCGCTATATCTCGCGATAAAGGTATATTTTTTTTAAAAAATATAATTGTTTTTCACAAAAAAAGTTTGATGTGTTTCATTATTTGTCAGGTGTAACGAAAAGAAAACATGTAAATATGTTTAGTTTTGAAAAAAATTTCTTAGGAAAATTAATGATTCCACGTCGTTTATATAGATACTAAAAGTTACACGGCGTTTACACAGGACAGTTTGACTGTCACTGTCACAGACATGACAGTAAACTGTTCTGTGTGAACGCAGACAATCCTTGAACAATCGCTGACATGACAATTGTCTTGTCAACTGTCTTGAAAGTTGTCAAGACAGCGTTGGAGACAGTAATCTTGATTGTTTTAAAATTAAAATGGCTGAAGGTAGATTTCGTGGGCAGCATCTTATTAATTTTATTAGAAAATTTAAGGAAAGTGATTGTTTGTGGAACGTTAAAAGTAGATTATATAAAAGACTAGACCTTAAACAAACGTGCTGCGAGGAAATTAGCAAAGAATTTAAAATTTCAGTAGCCGAAGTAAAAAAAAAATAAAAAGTTTACGTGGGACCTACATCGCCGAAAGAAAAAAAGTGTTGGAATACCATCCTAGTGGTTCAGGGGCAACAGAAGAACCTTATGAACCAAATTTACATTGGTATTCAGAAATGAACTTTTTGGACAGTGTAATAATTTTTAGAAAATCGACAGATAATATAATACCGGTAAGTTTTTGTTTCTTTGTGAAAGTTAATTACCCTAGGTTGAGCATTTTTTAAATTTTATAAATGAAATACGTTTGATGTTGATTGACTTCATTTAAAAGACCTAAAATAATAAAATCGAGGGTCTATTTATCTATCTATCAAATTAGGGCGTGGTTCAAGCCCAAATCAAGGGTATACTTTTTAAAATTTCATTATTTAATTAACAGTATTGTTTCTTGCACAAACTATATTTTAAATTTTAACACGTTCCCTGCCAATGTATTATGAGCGATTTGGTCGCTCAGCGCCAAAATGTTTTTTCATTGCTAAGTGATGAACTAAACTAAAATATTTGTATTTTAATATCATACGCTATCGATAATTAAATGTATCCAATATTTAGAGCTTTCGGTCAAAATGACCGACGCGGCGTAGCGCAGTTAACTTGATCGTGCTGAGCCGGGTCGGTCACGGCTTCGGTCACCTAAAAGCTCCGTGTTTTTGAGCTTGAATATTGTTTGCGTGGTCAGAGGAGTGGGGTTCGCGACGTTTTCGATAATTGTGACTTGTTTTAGTACGTTATAAGTTGCCAGGCAGACTACACGATTTTTAGTTTCGTACGTACGTAAAACAGTTTTTATTTTATTGAAATTTAGTTCGCTTATTTTTGCAATATGCCTAAACGAAAACTTGCGTTTATTCGTGATGATAAAAATCTTACGGAATCAGAAATGATGCAAATGTTTGATATGTCTGACGAAGATACTGATGACTCGGTTGAAGACAGAAATTTTGTACCCAGTTCAGAAGGTAAGATACCAACAATATGCCAGTATAAATAAATATTATAAAGTCCTGTAAATTCGCTAATAAAATTTTTTAACTTTTCAGGCGAATCGTCTTGCAGTCAATCGTCAGGGGATCACCCACAAGAAAAACGTAAAAAGTCTGGTGTGATAATGGCTTCCAAAAGCTCCAGTGCCAGTACTTCAGATTTGTCTGTACCCAGTACATCATTCAGAAAAATAAACAGTAACAACAATCAATTTGCACAGAACCGGAACATCCCTTCAGATTCTTCAGAAGACGATCTCAGTAGAGAATATATGCAAGTACAACGTGGAAATAATGATTCCTGGTACTTACCTCGCCGCCAACAGATTCAGTTTGGAAATTTTCGAGAATATTTTGGAGTGAGCCCGGCAGTAATTGGAGAATTAGTACAGGGCAAACCTGGAGATTTTTACATGGCAGTTGTTGATAATTCTATTTTCAAAATGATTGCTGATCAAACCAATATCTACGCTACTCAGAAGATAGAAAATAGTTCAAACGTCTCTGCCTCCTCACGACTTCATCAGTGGGATCCTACAAGTTCTGCGGAAATGAAGCGGTTCTTTGGATTAATTGTTTACATGGGATTAGTAAAAATGCCATTTTTGAAAGATTATTGGAGCAGAGATCCCATTTTCAAAAACGAGTTTGCACCCAAAGTGATGTCTCGAAATAGATTTGAAATTCTATTGCGTATGATTCATTTTGCCAACAATGATGAATGCAGAGAAGGAGACAGATTACATAAAATTCAAGGTCTTGTCGATAGACTTGTGCAGAATTTTGAGGCTCTTTATCATCCGGGAGAAACAGTATGTGTTGACGAGTCGTTAATTCCTTTTAGAGGTAGGCTAATTATGCGTCAATATATGAAACAAAAGCGCCATAAATATGGTATCAAGCTGTTCAAGCTATGTTCCGGACATGGGTATACACTACGTCTAAAAATATATGCTGGAAAAAACCTTGAAGTGAGAAAGACAACACCAACAAGCGTGGTGATGAAATTATGCGAATCTGTCTTAAATGTAGGACGTACTGTGTATACTGACAACTGGTACACTAATATGGATCTTGCTAACCAGCTTTTAGATAAAAGAACACACTTAGTCGGAACACTGAGAAAAAATAAAACAAATGTGCCGAAAGAAGTTACCCAAAAACACAACATGAAAAAAGGTGAAATGATTGCAAAAGAAAATGGCAGAGGAATCACCGTTCTTAATTGGAAGGACAAAAGAAACGTTATTATGTTATCAACCAAACACTCGAATGAAACCGTTGAAATAACTAAAAGGAATGGTGAAAATATTATTAAACCTACCGTTGTAATTGACTATAATAAGGCAAAATCTTCTGTGGATTTATCGGACCAAATGGCATCCTACTCTTCACCTCTTCGAAAATCTGTAAAGTGGTATAAAAAATTGGCACTTGAGTTACTGCTATCAACAGCTGTGGTCAATGCCCATATTTTATACAAAGAATGCACGGGCAACACTATAGGTATTGTTGATTTTCGAAAAGAAGTAGTCCGACATTTAATTTCAAGCGACGACGAGCAACATCAACAACAGGCAAGAATAGAACAAGAGAGACCACGAAGAGTCCGCCATAATTTGTTAAAAAAAGAAGGAAGAGCCGTTGCAGTAAGAAAACATTGCAAGGGTTGCTATGAAAAAGCAGTCCAAGATGGAAAAGAGCCTAGGGAAAGAAGGAAGGTAAAGAAAGTGACCACGTTCTGTTCGGGATGTCTGAATGAACCATTCCTATGCCTGGAGTGCTACAACAGAATTCACAAAAATATTTAAATATTTATAAAAACCCTTTCATTTTAGATTATATCATTACTTTTGTAGTTATTTTAATATTATATATTAAACAATACATTTTATTATTAAAACAATGTGTTTAGCTAACCAATTAAAAAAAAAGGTAAAATAATTTAAAAAAAAGGTAAAATAATTAAAAAATCAAAAAAGTTTTTATGTGCTTTTTGCTCTCCAGGCCGTTTCGGTCACGCCCTATGCACAGCATCGTATAGCTTGTGACCGGCGGCGCTCTAGAAGCACGCAAAGGATCGACTGATTTTTCGGTCATAATGACCGACGCGGCCTGATACGGTATAACACGTTTCGGTCATTTTGACCGACTTGGCAAGGAACGTGTTAACTCAGAATGAAAAAAAAAAAAAAAAAAAACATTTTATTAACATTAATATTTTAACACAGAGACATAAATCGCTAGTTATTATACTTTTATTCACATTTTATTGACATTTTCGGATATTCAGAATGGTGGAAAACATTTTTAATTAAATAAATAAAATTATAGAATATATCAGATGTATCAAGGTATAAATATCATGATATATATCACTTAATATATATGCTCCAAACCCTGATACTTTTATTAGCACTATTTAAAAGTAGGTACTTTTTTTAATGTAAGTGTACTTATACAGAAATATTTTTTAGATGACTGATACAGAAGTTTCTGTTAATGAAGACGAACCTAATGAACAACTTGACGACCAACAACAACAACATGATCAACAACAACATGATGAACAGCAACAACCTGATGATGAGCAACAACACGATGACCAGCATGAACAAATTTTGGGAAGAAAAACGAACAAAAGAAGAAAAATAATTAAAAATAATATAGGTGACAAATACAAAAAGGCTCTACAAGAAATTGTCAGTGCCAATACAATACAAGCACCACAGGGTGACGAATTTAGTAATTTTGGCAATCTTGTGGAGTCTTCTTTAAGAAAACTTACAGAAGTAAATGCTATAAATGCAATGGCTGAAATACAAACGATTATTACAAAATATCGTTTAAAAGATATAGAAACTGCAAAAAGTGTTTACGTTTCAACTCCAGTTACACAACTGAAGAACGTACGAAGCTCCTCAGGACTTTCGAATTTTTCATGTACAGACAGTAGTATTCCATCGCCCTCCTCACATGTACATACATATGATGAAAATTTTGGCAATTTTGAATGTGTTATTCCAAACATTAATATTTTAAATCGGGCGTGGACAGAAGCTCAAGAAAGTTCTGAGGATGAATAAATTGTACCTACATACTATTACCATTATTGTACATATTTTTATTTAAGTATTAAAAGTTTGCAAACAATTTTTTTTTTATTTATTTCCTGAAACTTTATAAACTTGTTACAATATTCGTAAGAGAGTTGATTAGCTTCAACTAAATTAATTACACAAAAGCAAATATCAATACATTACAATTAGAACAAAAATATAAAACAAAAAAAAATCATAAGGCACTTTTATTAAGTTAGGGTTGTAAGGTTCTTTTAAAATTTTTGGTAAATTGTTGTAATGTATTAACCTTTTTACAAATAATTTTGGGTATAATTTGTAGTAACCCTAGGGTACCTATGTAAAAGTTGACATATTTCCTATACATGTCTTTTTTTGTAATAGCTTTGTTTAATAATATTTAGTGCCTAATTGATTGCATTGTTGTACCAATACAACAAGATGTTGCTTGATGTCTGAACAAACTTAAATATATTACTGAGCTCATTTTAAGCTAAAAATTTATTATGAACAAATATCCAATTCTACGTTGTTACTGAGCTACAAACGTTCAAAGATCAGATTATAAATTAATCTAGTGTACCTACAATGTTTTTAAAATTTTTGGTTTGTTGCTTATCAACAATTATATAAGTTATTGACTAGTCAGTTATATGCTTGTCAACTACATTTTCTGTTTGTGGTTTTCGGATGAATATGCAGACAATGTACATATCTAAACGTTTGTAGCTCGGTAACCATGGAGAATAAGATATTGGTTCATCGGACATTATTTGCTTGAAATGAACTCTGGAATATGCTACTTAAGTTTGTGCATTACGTCATGCAACACTCTATATATATAATATGGCTCTTAGCACGACTGTTTTTTTGTATGCAATTCTTTCGCTATTATTAAATAAGTTAACAATACCTATTTCTGCATAAAAAAGAAGTGAAGACTTATTTTTAATCTAGACCAGACATCCTTATTTTTTAGTTGAATGACTGTGGTAGGAATCAATTAGCCAGACTCTTGTTTCTGTTCTATAAAATATTCAATATTGTTTCAAGTACAATTTTTTTGTTATTATGTCTATAATTAGTATTCGAGTATATGTGCTTATATTACTTATGGTTATTGATTTTTTTATTTGGTTTACTAGTTATTTAATTTTTTTCTTTTTTAATCTTTTTTTAAGCACGGACAAATACATGTAGACATCATTTTATTAATAATTACTTACCATATATTCAAAAAAAATGAAACTCACGTTTTTCAGAAATGATGATTGTTTCTCCCTTTTTTTAAAGTTTTTATTCTTTACATCAAATAAAATACACAATATTCTGAAATATTAGTTTATTTTTCATTATATACATTTTCTTATACAAAAACAATTATTAATATTAAATGTAATTTTAAAAAACAGACTTCAAAATCGTGCAGACGCCATCAACACATCTTGACCAAATTTATATAGGACCCCCCTGAGGTACCCCCTTACTAACAAAAACAGAATCACAGAAATTGGACAAGGTGGTAAAGAAGTATCACTAAACATACATAAAAAAATTAAGAGTGACGATTTTCTCATAAATGTATATGGGACCACCCCTGAACTACCATCTTTCTAACACAAAAAGAATCATTGAAGTCGAACACCTTGTTAAAGAATTATCGTTGAACATACAAAAAAATATTCTGACAAAAATTGAGAACCTCCTCCTTTTTTGAAGTCTGTTTACATTAAATTTTATTCCACTGAAATGGTACATTACCACTACTTATTAAATATTGTGCTAATGTGTCACGGATGCGACAAGCAAATCTGTATGGCCTTTCATTGTTTTGTTCACTTATATCCATGAAAGTAAAAGGAGTTTCTTCACTCTGTAGTGTATCAATCACTCTAGTTTTCGTCATTTCTTTTGATAGAAAATTATGTAAAACACAGGAGGTTTTTACAATCCAATCAACTGTGTTTAATTTCACTTCAATTGGTCTATGGAATATGCGGAATCTACCAGCAAGTCGTCCAAAAGCAACCTCCACAACCATGCGTGCTCTACATATCCGATAATTAAATATCTTTTGCTCCTGTGTTAAATATCCACTTCTTGAATATGGCTTCATTAAATGTAAATCTAGAGCAAAAGCATGATCCGAAATAATAAAATATGGACAACTTGTATTTGTCATTGGTAATGCATCATTTTCAGGCAGATTTATAGATTTGTCTTTGATGCAATTATTTAAATAGGAATTTTGAAAAACACCAGCATCAGAAGCTCTTCCATTGCAACCAACATCAATAAATATAAATCTACAATGAGCATCAACCAATGCTAGTAATACAATGCTATGGAATCCTTTATAATTGTAAAACATTGAACCTTCATTGTCTGGTTTTTTTATACGGATATGTTTTCCATCCAATGCACCTACTGTGTGTGGAAATTGCCAAATTTCTTCAAAATCTTTACTAATTTTTAACCATTCAACAGTATTCTGAGGAAACTGCAACATAATAAGACAATTTTTAAAATTATATGTATAAATAATACCCTTCTGATTTACTTACAGACATGTACTCCTGGACAAGGGAGTTATAAATAGCCTTAAGGACGTCAGGAATAAATATCGAAATGGTAGCAGGTGAAATTCTGGATAAAAATTGTAATGACTTATAGGAATCACCAGTAGCCAAATATCTTAAAGTAACTGCAAATTTAACTTCGCTACTTATAGCAGGTCTGCAATGGGTATCCTTTTTTTTAATTTTATCTTTGATCTAAAAAACAATACTAATTAATGCTTTCTCATATTCCTGACGCATTATCTTACCTTCTCATGTAATTCTTCGAACTGTTCATGTGTCATTCGAAGAAAATTGGTAACATCTTTGGAATCTCCCATTAACAAATCTGTCAGTAAACTGCATTGAATATCATATTTTAGCCTTTTGGCTAAAAAAGGCTTAACCCACCATCTCCTCTTACGTCGCGTTTGCCGTTCTTCTCGTTCTTCTTGTTCCATAAAATTTAGGGCTAATATAGCGCCAACAGCTTTTACCTGCTTCACAGTTAACGCCATGTCTAATAATGAGTTTACAATCACTTTACAATCTCCAGACAGACAGTTGCAGTTAAACAAAACAAAACAATTGTCATGACAGTGTCACTGTCATGTCTGTGACAGTGACAGAACGCTGTCTTGTGTAAACGCCGTGTTAGTCATTTTTCAAATATTTAAAAAAAAAACTTGGTTTCTTGTACCCAAAGCGGCTTTTTATTGACACTTTAAAGACTTAAAAAGATATATTTTTACTGCCTAGGCAGAAAAAACAGACTTACTATGTAACGTTCCAGGTAATAAGTTAATGCAAACGGAAAGTTGATGGAATAATATTTACCGGCGGATACGAATGACTTTAAAGACCTAAAAATTATATGTTGGAGTTCTTGCTATTTAATGATTTTGATTTAATTAATTGAAAGTAGTGTACTGAATTGGTAGTATAAGAATTGTATTTGTAATCTTGGGCTAAATGTGTTTTCCCCTCTCTGCTCCCATAGTTGTTTGGCGGCAAAAAACCTGACTTTAAAAGAAAAAAATATATATTTTGAATCATTGGTTAGTCTTAATGTTTTGTTTAATCGGTTAATCGGTATAAAAATTATATTTTGTTTTAAATAATATTTTAAACTGAATTAATGATTTTTTCAATAAAAATGATAATTTTTATTTATTTTAAACTTTCATGACGTCCATCTAAACCAAAGATTTCAGCGAATAACAATATTGAAATTTTCAAGCATCGCCGCCCAGTTTGTCCGCTAATTTCTCCTAGCTTATGCCTTATACGATTAAAAGCATTTTAATTTTATCAACATTGGCAGACAAATCTGTGCAAATTTTTATACAAAACAAAACTGTTCCTCACAGATTACAGTTTAAAAAGTGACAGAATAAGTGTACCTAATTTAACCAGTATATTTCAAAAAAAATAATAAAAATAGCTTTGAAAACACATGTTATTTTCTGGGAAGTAAATCGCAAGGGCGCCTCATCCTAGTGAAAGTATGTTACAGAATCTAGAAAAATGAAAAGGCTGAGTTATAAACCAATATAAGATCTGGCAACAACGAAATGGATGCCATCAAACCGAAAACGGAATATACAGAGGCCACCAGGTACTCAAAATGAATATGTATATCATTGGATGCCATTACCTCCTTTAAATATATCTCAGAATATACAGCACACAAAAGTGGCGGCAGTTGCGGTCATTGCTCAAACTACCATGTTTAAAAACATACAAAAATAGGCTGTTTTGGCATCCCGCCAATATTTTGCCGAGAGTTAGTAGGGGTGGGATCCTTTCATTTGCGATGAGTTTCATCGAAAGTCCTCGTGGCATCTGTATATCGGATGCCACGAGGACGTGGATGCCACGGCAGACGCAATTTTAACATGGAGGGATGCTACCAAGGCCTATAAATAAATATATATATATATATATATATATATATATATATATATATATATATATATATATATATATATATAAAAACCATTTAGTTACTCGATGATTTAGTTAAACACAGAAAAATATATGAAATAATATTCAATTTGAGTTAAACACAGGAAAATATATGCAATAATATTTAATACATTATATAAAAAAACAATATCTAATACTGCAAGGCAAAAATAAAATAAATATTTTATTAACAATAACTCATCAGATAACAAACATTGAGCATTACTAGGTTCAAACACACTCGATGCAAAACTGAAGAAGGGTTAGTAGGGACAAGGTAATGGGGAAGCTCTACAGCTTTACTACCCACCTAAAGTTGAATATTCTTGTGACAAAATAGGGTAAGTTACCGAGACACCTATCCCGATGTTGTCCCAGCCACGGGCGAAAATGTTAGTATCAATCAACAAGGCATTTCATACTTTTAACTTAGATCTGCCAATGCTGTGAATATCTGATGTTAGAAAAACACATAATTTACTAATATAATATTACTTTTCCCTTGCCGAACTTTAAAAATGACAAAAAAAATAATCTCAATGTCAAATAAAATTATAGCAAATTTTCCTTAGCATAACTATAAAATATCAATAAACTTCAAAAATATTTAAATTAAAATATTAAAAGGATGCTATTTTTTACTGATTTAGATAGTAAAATAAGTAATAAAATCAAATAAACTCGTTAATTATAATGCAAGCAATTTTTTATGACAGATACAAAAAATGCTGTCAAGAAAAAGCATGAAATTAATTATAACAGTGAAATTCAAATCTAAACAGTGAACCATCAACTAGTTAAATAATATAAAAGTAATTGAAACATAATAATTGATTTAAAAAGGCACTTACATTTTTATCACAAATAAAACTAACAAAAAACCTACACCTTTTTAACAATCGAGACATTCCATCCTCTCTACGTTCAATCCTGACATTCAATAAATAATTCCCGTTCCTATGCGATGATTCCCTGCTTCTATTCCAGCGCATCCACGACTTTGGTTCCTGGAATTTACCGCGATTAAAAGCAATAGAATAGGTGGATGCTTTATATTGCCATTCAACGGGGACGGAATTAAATACGATCCCTTTCAGTACTATATTCTTAAACTATACAATTTAATTAAGAATCTTAAAATATACCTAATATATTTATAAAAAATACAAATGAAGTTTTTTTTCTTTCAAAACCCCCCTCTTTCCAAAAGAAAGGGAACTACAACTCCAACCTAACGTTGAAAAAAATTCAGGTTCCAAAACCAAATATAAAAAAAAATCTCGAAGTCCTTAGAGAAATCACTAAAAATTATACCTAAATATTAGTCAAACGTTATATCTAGAACAACAAATAACAATGATCTGTAATTGTTCTAAAAAAATTCAAATACCTATTAAAAAAACAATCTATTGATAAAATAGATTTCAAAATTACCCTATAAAAATTTGTATTTTATAAATTTACCCAATTTATATAGCGAAAAATATTATTAAATCAGAATACCTAAAATAAATATCTATATACACTAATTTTATTTGTATTAAATGAAATTACAATAAAGTAATTCTTAAAAAATAGTTTTATTAAAGTTTCCAAACTCAGATCCTAAAAATTTAAATTGCTTATGTGTAAACGTAGCGAATACCTAAATATATGGGTCAACGATCAGCTGTAAAGACATGTGACGTTCAAACTTAAACAATTTGAAGTGAGCAACAAACGCACCTTCCGAAAACCGACAATCGATTATTAAATGGACCGATAATCGATCAATAGATGTCAATGTCAAGTAATATATTTGAAAAAAAAATCGGAATGGAAAATGTGTACGAGATTAAAAAATAACGAAAAAAATCAAAAAATTACCCCTTTTAATCAATCATAAAAAATCACGTAAAAAATCCAAGTTGTGGCGCCAATTTGATACACGAGTAGAAGGTTTTAAATTAAAACATGATAAAAAGTGTATCTGACCTATAATAAGGCGATGTTAGTTAATTCTCAGGGGTTGGGTACTTAAGGGAGATGATTACAATAAAAAACTAATCGATTACCTTTTACGTGGCTTTATTTCTAAAGAATACTAGGACCGGGATAGTCTGATTCTCTTCTTTTTATTTTACCTAACATGTGGGAGAAATGGGGTTATGTTACAAGTTGAAGTTAAATGTCACAAATATTTTATAAATTATTGTTTTAAAAGCTAAATAATCTCAATATGGAATATTAAAACGAGGTAATTCTAGACTATTAGTACCGCTATATGTTATAATATTAGATTCAATAATTTTAGATGGACCTTAAATATGCATATTTTTTTAGCTTGATAAAAATTTACAACTAAATCTAGATGTACAAATTCGAGTATCCTAATATTTCTCAAAATATATATCACTCGGTTTCAGGTTTAAATGTCCAATAACACAGTCCGGAATCCCGATTAATAAAGCATAGAATGGTTACCTTGTATAGCAGGTTGGGGATGAGACTAGGTATACCTCCGGTATGAGACCAGTCGATGATTCTCCGTGGCTAGTGTCTGGATCTGGATCGATCGCAAGGGGTTGAGACTAGGGACGTAGGAGACCAGTCAATGATTCCCCATGGGTGATCTGGATGAAGATGTCTGCGATGGTGACGTTTACAGAGGAACATAACGTCGGAAGTTATGTACAATTTGTAGAAATAAGAGGAAACATAAATATAGAAAAAGAATAAGAAGGAAAAAAGGCCTGAAAGAGAGACAAACGTAAGTATCTTTATATATTATTAATAATAAGTTTTTATTTAAAGTACCTTTGATGGGGTGTGGCCTCTAAGAGTAATAAATTTGCTCAGGGTCTCCTGATCAAAAGTTTTTGATAGTTTTTCACTTCGCGAGACTAAATCCAACCCTTGGTTGATGAATTTCTATTTAACAGAACAATTCGCAATCTCTTGAATCGAAGAACTTTTGGAAAAATCCACAAAAATGTTGAGTCACTTGTTCTTAACGAAAGCTCTTACAAGAAGAACAAAATGGCATATTCCCTTTTGATAAGACCCTCCAAATTATTAAGTAGTTTGTTAGTTTATAGGTTCTAATACTTGAAAAGAGATTAACTTATGTCTAATCTAGTTGGTAGACACAGACAAAACATTTTAATTAAAAGTCTAGTTCTAGTACATTTCTTAGAACTGGTAGATGAATGAATGATTATTTAATTCATACTACTAATCATTCATTATAATTGTCATTCATTAAAATCGACTTTTGTGACTTATGACATGTAGATATTATGAAAATGTAAACAAAACTAATTCAATAATTTGGTTACCTTTCGAAATGATTTTAAGTTGTTTTGAAATGTAATAAATAGTAAAAATTGTTTATTATTAAGATACTTATGTCCTCTTTCCTTCTAGATAAATTCTACATGGATTCCCAATTTGAAATCTACGGATTCTCAAGTTCGAAATAGTAAGGAAATTTTAATGGAAGTAAACAAATGATAAAATATAAACTAAATCACAAAATTTATTGTAAGTAGCATTTATTTTAGGTTTTAGAAATGCCGTTTATGTTAAATGAGTCCTAACTATATCCTATTAATCCTAAAAATCCAATAATTTCTTTTATCCTGTAACAACCTGAGCAAAATGGGTGTTCTGAAAGAGAAAACCGCACTGTTGTAGAGACAGCAAGGGCTCTTATGCACGCTAGAGAGACATACCACAAATTTTTTGAGCTGAAATGATAAATACTGCCGCATACATACTAAACAGATCAGGTGTCTCTAGTAAAAGTAATGAATTTCCCTTTGAAGTTTGGATAAAAAAGAAACCGAACCTGAAGCACTTAAGAGTTATAGAGTGTACCTGCTATGCACATATACCAAAACCACGTCGTAAGAAAATGGACAAGAAAGCTGTAAAAGGCATATTGCTCGGCTATGACAACGATGATGGATATCGCGTATGGTGTAAAGAAAGTAAGCAACTCATAAGATCAAGAGATGTCATCTTCGAAGAACAACCTTTAGTCAGATTGAATGATTTCTCGAAGATCCGAAGAGAAACAGAAATTAAAGGTGCTGAAGATGAACAATCAAACTTAGAAAGTTGCTTCGAAAACGATGAAAACTCAATTACATTGAGCACTGAAGAAATAGAGGAAGACGATATAGACGTAGAAAGTTCATAACAAAGACCTTTGATTGAAAAAAAGACAGTTGAGGAAGCGTGAAGGGATAAAACTACCAACCAGGTTAAAAAATTTTGTAATGGAGGCCTATGCAACATTTGTAGAATACAAAGAACCACCACAAAACTTTCAAGAAGCTATACAAAGCGATTTTAGTCAAAAGTGGAAAGATGCAATGGACAAAGAGATAAGCTGCTTGTCAGAAAATGGCACTTGGGTTCTGCAAAATCTGCCTCATGGAAAAAAAGCCATTCCCTGTAAATGGCTCTACAAAATTAAAACAAACCTGAATGGTTCTGTCGAAAAATTCTAAGCACGATTGGTGATAAAAGGATTCTCTCAGAAATACGGCGAAAACTACGATCAAACACTCAGTCCTGTTGCTAAATCGTGGACTATAAGAGCTCTTCTAAGTATTGCTGCGAGTGAACAAATGAGCCTAAGTCAGTTTGATATCTCCACCACATTTCTCTAAGGACACTTAGAAGAAGAAGTGTAAATGAAACATCCGAAGGGACATCAAGATGGAACAAGTAAAGTATGTCGCCTTCAACGCAGCCTTTATGGACTCAAGCAGGCACCAAGATGTTGGAATAAAAGAATCGTAGACTTCCTTTTAAAACAACATTTTAAGCAGTCTGGTGCCGATCCATGCTTGTTTATCAGAAAAGAGGGGACAGATATTCTTCTCTTAGGTCTATATGTTGACGGACTCTGGCAACCAGTAATAAAATTTTGGAAAAGGAATTTTATATGAATTTGGAAAAATAATTCAAAATTACAGCGAAGACAGCTTCCTATTTTGTGGGGTTAGAAATTAACACTGACAGTCAGACAGCTTACATAAAGAAAATTTTAGAGCACTTTGGAATTCAAAACTGTAAAGCTGTGTCTACACCAATTATTAAAGGAACTAACCAACCAGGGAAGGTAGATCAAAATGAAGAAGAAAAATTTCCTTATAGGCAAGCGGTTGGAGCCCCAATGTACCTTATGGTAGGAACTAGGCCAGATATAGCGTATTCCATCGGAATTGTATCAAGATCACTGGAAAAACCAACTCACAGTGACTGGATGCAAGTAATGAGGATTTTTAGATATCTTAAAGGTACAATGGAACTTGGAATTACGTAAGAAGAGATACCACCTACAAGGGTACAGTGATGCCAACTATGGAGGAGATGATCAAACAGGAAAGTCAACTACGGGTGTTGTCTGCAAGTATGCCAATGGTACTATCTCCTGGCTAAGCCAAAAGTAGACATCTGTAGCTCTTTCTACAACAGAGGCAGAAATAGTAGCAGCCAGCGAAGGAGCCCGAGAACTAATTTGGCTAAAACGTCTTTATAACGAGATAATTGATCTGCAGTGTATTCCGGATCTACTAGTTGATAATGAAGCAGCTATTAAGCTAGAAAAAAATCCGGAATACCATAGAAGAACAAAACATATCCAAAAAGATATTTTTTTGTTCGAGAATTGGTAACAGAAGGCTCCATTAATGTAGAAAAGGTTGATTCAGAACATCAATTAGCTGATGTGCTGACAAAACCTATTTCAAGGCCCAGGCTCGAATATTTAATGAAGAACATAGGCCTAATAATAAAAGATAATAAATTATTCAATGAGGGAAGGTGTTGATGTATCTACATTTACATACCCTTATTATTTACAGACTATTACTTTGATTTGTATTTTGCTTTTGTTCTGGTAGTTAAGGTTTTTTTTCGATATTAATTGATAAGTTTTTGATTAGTATTACTAAAAGTCATTCATTCAAGTTTTCTTTTTCGGAAATAGCAGATAAAATAAAAGTATCCACTGGAAAACATCAATAAGTCCAACGATGACCAGAATTGCTGGAAGTAAAATCGATATCTAAGCGTTCGGGCTTCAAGAGTTTATCCATTTTATTCAGCTTAATAAATTGTAATAAAGAAAACCTTAAAATTATAGGCTTTAATTAGCTAAAAATACAACCATATAACCACAGAAGAAAGAACAATACAGAAAAGAAAGTAATGGTCGGAACTTTGAAGTTGATGGGATAGAAATATTTGACCTTGAGTTCCACCACAGAGATACTCTGAGAAAACGTGATTATTCACAGTATACGCGAACGTAGCTATTCATTGAACCTACACTGCGAAAACTACATTTCTCTTTTACATAATTATGTGTCATATTTTATGAAATTTGCATGAATGCATTTGAAACTATTCTCGATTTAAGTAAATTATCTTTTGATTTGTAGCACTTCCGACAGAGGTTTCAAAAATAAAAATTATAAAGTTTTAAACAATAGTTTATTTTACCCTGTCATAATGAACTATTATTATTGTGCCACAAATCTCACTAGTCATTTACGATCCATAAGTATAAATCAATTGGGATAATTATTAAAAAATCATTAGCTAAAGCGTATTTTAGGAATTTTATAAATAAAAAAAAAATAAAAATAAAAAAAAACGTGTATTTATCCAATTAATAAGTTTACAATCTAGTGCATGTATTTTATTAAAATAGAATTGTTTGAAAATTAAAATAATTAAAATTGTTTACACAGATTTATAGAGCAAGCCTAATTTATAATACATAGATAAGTAGCTTTATTAAAATAGCTATATCCTAATATACAACAAAAATATAGAATAATTATATAAACGGTACTTATAAAAAATATTAAATATTGAGAAATTATTTTTCTTCTTTTTGCACCAAACAAACGTTTTATCAACGTTGCTATCTTCAGTAGAGCTGTAAAAGTAACGAGAAAATCAATACCCGTATGTATTCGTTACTTCGGATCTGACTACCCGTATAAAAATATTCGTTACTCGTTACTTTCGTTACTGTGATACGAATCTACAGAACGCGCATCGTGTGGGCCTCGCACACGTCTATGCAGATGCGGAATTGATGTCGGTAACTAATCGTACGTACGGATTGCTTCGGTTGTTAGGTTTTGGTACTGTCTAACAGATTAGCATCAAGGCCACACTCGCATTTCGCATCGCTCAACGGGCCATCTCGCATACCGAACCGGTGGTGGTATGTATTATCAAGTATTATTATTGTGCGTTATGCGACGATGCGGATGCGAGTAACGAAATTTAAAATGCAGTAACGAATTCGTATTTCGTATCTGACCGACTACCCGTTACTGAGTAACGAATACATACGGTTTGCCACAGCTCTAATCTTCAGTCGCAGTCTCTGATTTCTTGGAGTGTTTGATGATAACACATTACTCGTTTGAATTCGTGCAGTTACACAAGGTAGAAAAACAGATGGTTGACTATGCACTTGTTCAATAAATTCTACTTCTGCTGAAGTTAAGGGTAGACACAAGTTGTCTTTGCCTTCTTCGCCATGAACAACAAATTCCTCTAAAAAAACAAAAAAAAAACTAAATTTTTATCAGATCAACTAGTGTCAAGAAGGTGCATCATTTGTCAGAATTAAATGTTTAAATCACACTTTTTAGCCAGGAAATTTAAAATAATTTTATAAAATGTAAATATATTTCTGTGCCTAGGAGGTAAACTGCACTGTCATTCTAGTCAACTTTTTAGTACAGCAGATTAAATGTTAAGTTATTAAATTACAACTAGATATGCATTTAGACACCCATTTGTTATCACAATATTTATATTTTTTACTAACCTTGTCATATATGTGCTAAAGTGTTGGTCTCTTGTGCTCGTGGCTCATTCAGGTGAAGACCATAAATAGAGAGAGAAGAAGAAAGGGAAGAAGAGCGCGCCATTCGGTAAAGCATGAGCGATGACAAAGGTCACCTTATTTTCGAATCCTGTATAACAATTATTAAAACTACCAAATAAAATGTTTTAAAGTATATTACATGAGTAATCTATTACAAACCTAACTACTAAAACTACTTTATTTTAATCTGCATAAGTTGTTGTATGTCAACATAGTGCAGTTTACCTCCAAGGTAGTTCTACAAAATGGAATGTATGGGTTGATTTTCTAAGATTATTAGTACTTATCATTTTATTTTTTAAACTACTAAATGTAATGTAAAAAAATGACAAGACGAGTAGCAAACTTATTGTAACATTTAACTATAAATTGTATTTATTTACCTTGCAAAACTGTGAATCTTTTCGTAGGTTCTGAATGGGGAAATACTGATGGGAGTGCATTTGCTAATAATCGTTTTCTTGTTCCTGACTGATAAACGAATTTATCCTGGAACTGTAGTTCACAAATTTTGTTATTTTTACTTAAGTGTTCAACACCCTTTCCCAATAAGTTCTCTCTATTTGCTGCCTTAAGCCACAATTCAAGTCTGAAAAATACATACAATCATTGTACTACCATGTTATGGCAAGGTCAATTCCTATTTCACACTCAAGGTTTCATACCTACCTCACTGGATCTTTCACAAAAGTGAACAAAATCCTTTTTGCCACCTGTTCTTGAGGTACATCCACGATAAATACAAGTATATCCTCCTTCTCTTTGACGCGGCATTGTTTATAAACCTAATCTTAATACGTACAATAAAGTCTTAAATTAACAACTCCACAATTAAAAACATCAACAAAAACTAAAAAACGTAGAAGTTATCAGAATATTCGCTAAAAACAACCAAAAATCCAAAACGACAAATAAAGGCACAACAGGAAAAAAATATTGATTTTCTAACAGCGACAGCAGTAACAGCTTCGTTCATCTGCTATAAAAGTGTGCACTGTTGCACTTCGAACAAGTAACAAATCTACGGTTCAATTTTGACAATGCTCCACCATAAAAAAGGTGTGGCTTCAGTTGCTAGGTTCCTGTTTTAGCCCTATGTTTCTTTTCTGTATTGTTCTTTATCCTGTGATATAACTGACAATAGTAATGACGATTATATATAACGAAAATAACATAACAGTGTCGTAGTGGACAATACAAAAGTGTAGGTAATATTTATATAACACCTACTAAAAAAGTGAAGATCGTATTTTTACGTACGATCTCACTGATTACATTACATTATGAAACTTTAAATTAACACATAAGTAATCTATGACTGTCACCTGAAAGTAATTGAAATTTTGCATGCAAGCTTTTCTTATGCCATGATAGTCGGTGTACAAAATAACCATGGTCAAAATCACGATAAGTCAGAACGAAAATGACTGCCTTCAGAAATTATGAACGGCCTATGAATCTTTGCAAGTAGTTTTTGATTTTTATTGTTGCAGATATTTAAATAAACCTACTAAAAAAGTAAAGATCATATTTCTACGTACGATCTCACTGATGCAATCGTAGATCGTACAGAGAGTTAAAAAATCGTATAAATACGATTTAAATTGTACGGTTGGCAACACTGAGACAGATAGTAGACGTGGACAGCAGTGGCCAGTTTGTAAATATAAATGTCAGTTTTATGTTTATCGAATAATCCTGAATTTAAATTTTAAATTTTGAGTTCATGATTATGTTATCCTCTAGATGATTTTAGCGAAATAGTTGTGGCTGTTTTTGTGTGAAATTTAAGGACAATAGTTATATTTTGTAATATTGCAATAAGTCGGAGAACGTATTGCATTAGTAACACATGCCACATGAACAAATTTAACAACCCCAATGTGGCGTTCTTTAATTAACCAAAGTAGGTAAGATCTATTCATGTAAGTAACACAAATAGTAATCAACTTTTGTCACAAAGGAGATATTTATGTATTATTTATTGTTTTAGAACAAGAAAATGGTTTCAAAACGTTAGAAAGAAGATTTGATATAGGAAGAAAAATATCTGAATTCCCATTATTGAAGTTGCACTCAACATTTTTAAATAAGATACCATTGGCCATTCATTTGGAAAATAAAAAAAAATACAATGTTACAAATAACAACCAAAAATTAAAAAATATTTGTCATGAATATAGATTTACAATAATTAATCGATAATACTGTAAGTGTAGTATTCTTTTTAATAAATTGGCGTAAATACATTGTTTAAATTTATTTACAAGAACATCAGAGTGCAGTCGATATTTATACAACTTTTGTTATCAGGTTTTTAAATTTTCACTGCGTTGTTTGATATCGATGAAAGCACCACAGTGGGTCAGATGGTTAGATTATACAAACCTTAGATGAAACAAAAGACACTGCGCATAATCCCATTTCAAAATTATTTACACCCACCAATCACAGTTGAGAACATCACATGTCAGAGCGTTGTCCATCCAAATTAAATGTGTCAACGCGAATTAATTTGGTATTTTAGTGACTCAAATTTTAGAAATTAATGTTGAAAATGCCAAGATGTGTTGTTATACGATCAAACGAAGACATGAAGTTCGATCGTAATTATATGAAGCACTTCATTCGAATAGATTACTACTTGTAGTACCGCTTTCGGTGCTAGATGGCGCCTATATTTAAAGAATTCTAAAAAACAGGAAACCTACCTGTCATTCCTTACTGTTTTCAGATAGAGGGATCTCGTATCACTAAGTTCAAAGTTCCAAACCACTGATTTGTAATACAAATCAGGGTACAAAACAAAAAAATGTTTAATGTGGGCCTAAATTCAAAAGTTGTTAATTTAGGGGGGAAAAGGGTGGGAAGTAATCTATTCGAATGAAGGGCTTCATATAATTACGATCGAACTTCATGTCTTCGTTTGATCGTATAATTATATTTCAGCACTTCATTCTTCATAGATTACTACTTGTAGTTGTTCAGAGTACCATTTTTTTGTTCTACTCCAACAATGAGTAAATCTTTATTTTAAAGAAAAAAACAAAAAATATCTATAAAACATAGAAAACTCTTACAACTAGTGTTACAAAATTGTGAATGTTTACAATACTGTATTTAAAATAGTCTTTGCAAAATCATCAGATGATTTATTATTATTAATGGGTTTATTATAAAATTTTAAAAATGTTTGAGATTCCTTAGTCCATCCTGCAGTGTTTCTGATGACATCAATTGGTACTCCTCCCCTAAATGCACAGGAGGTAGATGCATGTCTTACTGAATATGCGGTGAACATACCGGTGTCAACTCCAGCTTTGCTAAGAGTTTCCTTCATCCATCTACTGAGAGTCTGACTAGTAGCTCTATGGTGTGGTCTACCAATAGTTAGGATTAAATACTCCTGTTCTTCCCGTATTGAAGCAGTTCTTTCTATGTATGTATTCAGTGCACTGACTAAACAAATCTCAGGTTTTTCGTGAAACGTTTTAAAATGTAAATAAGGCTGAAACCTACCTGGTGCAGATGTCTTAATGTTTTCTGGGACGAAGATTTGAACACCTCCATCAGCTGTGAAAATCACATTCTCAACCTTTATTAGAGATAAGGTTTGAAATCTTTGGGCCGTTATTATGGCCAGGAGGGCCAATATCTTTTTTGTTAGTAGTTCTAAAGATACCTGCTCATTTGGGTATATTTTCTCTAAGCAACTTAAGAGGGTCTGCGGATTCCATGTAACATTGTACTTTCTCTTTGGTGTTCGAAGCCTCGATATACCCTTCAGATACCTTCTTATTAAAATGTTACTTCCCAACCCCTCTGGCAAAATAAGAGCCAGTGCTGAACGAATATTATTAAATGAACCATACTTAAAAGACTTTTTTTGATAAATGTCCTGAAAAAATGAAATCACATCCGTTGCTGAGGCTTCAAATTTTCTGATTTCATGCTCATTACAATAAGTCCACCATAACTTGTAAGCTGTGTTATATTGTTTCTTTGTCGAATCAGAGAGAGAATCTAAAAGAACATCCACGCAATTTTCCGGGATTTTCTTAATTAGGAAAGCTTTCCTGAGAGTTTCCCCACTACCAGGGTAAGATTCTTTACAGGAAATGATTTTCTGAAAGGAGAAAATAATAATTTTGAATTAGAGCCGAGATTTAGTGGTTCTTCTATCAATAATTTTTTAAAAATGGTGTACCAAGCCTGAGAAGGCCAATAGGGTACGACCAGTAACCCACAAGCCTGATCTGTTATTATTTTCTTTAAAACTCTTAATATCAGAGAAAATGGAGGAAAAGCATAAAAGAAATGTTCGTGCCAAGAAATGGTAAAAGCATCGATTCCAGCGGCATAGGGATCTCTGTTTAGTGACATATAAATATCACATTTCTTATTAATATTAGAAGCAAATAAGTCAATTGTTGGCTTTCCAAAATGATTTGCGATTGCTTGGTATGCTCCGTGTTCAAGCTCCCATTCTGTTTCAGTGGAAATTTTTCGAGAAGCTTTATCAGCTAAATTTTCGGTAGTACAAACATATGATGCATGAATCCAGATGTCTCTGTCTTCGCACCAGCTCCAAATGGTTTGAGCTAACTTGTTTAAATGTTGATGCCTTACACTGCCTTGGTGATTAATATATGATAAGGCTGTAATGTTATCTACACGAATAAGTAAATTACAGGAGCTTAAATTAGTAGCAAAACATTTTAAACCATAGTAAACCGCTAACAGTTCTAAAAAATTTATATGATATTCCTTTTCACCTTCATTCCACCACCCGTTGGTTTCCTCCCCCTGGCAATAAGCACCCCAACCAATCCTAGATGAATCTGTAAATATTTCTAAATGAAAGTTGTCCTCTTTTATATGTTGACCAGCTGATGGTAGTTTGCACAGCCACCAATCCAAGTCAGCAGCAATAGCTGGATGATTTATAACCATTCTCTTATTATAATCCTGGCCACATAATTTCAGTGCTCTTAGTTTCTCCCTTTCCAAACTTTTGATATGAACTAAACCATATTTTACAGTTGGAAGGGCAGATACCAAAAGACCTATTAAATGAGCAAATAATTTAATTTTGCAATGTTCTAGATGTAGGATTTTTTTAATGGTGTCTGAAATCTTAACCCTTTTTTCAAGAGGGAGTTCAATGGTCATGGAAACTGAATTAAAATCAAAACCAAGAAATCTACAAAATTGTTTAGGGTCCAAAGAACTCTTTGTATAGTTAATTAGGAAACCTAGAGACTCCAATAAGGCTACTACTGTCTTTGTATCTATTATACCCTGTTGTTTTAACTCTGCAATAATTAGAAAGTCATCTAAGTAAATCATAGCTGTAATACCAATGTCATGAATATGGGATATCACTGGTTTCATCAACTTTGTATATACCCAAGGTGCACTGCACAAGCCAAACGGCATGCACGTAAATTCAAATAAATTACCTTCATATTTAAATCTCAAAAGCCGTCTGTGGGCGGAATTAATTGGGATGAGAAAATAAGCATCCTTGAGGTCTACTGTAGTCATAAACCAACCCTTTTGCAATAGTTTAGATGCTGTTCTCCAATCCTCCATTTTGAAATGCTCTTGTTTAAGAAAAGAATTTAACTTTTTTAAGTTTAATACGAACCTTTTAGAGCCATTAGACTTATCTACCAGAAAAAAGGATGATAAAAACTGATTTTTACAAGGCTGGCAGTTTACAATAACTCCTTTACTTATCAGTTCTTTCAAGCTTTCCTTCATTTCATCTGAACTTTTTCTGTGAAAATCTACTCTGGCTTGTTGGGGGCATTGAATAAAATTTAGTTTATATCCTCCCAACCACTCCAAAATAAGGGGGTTACAATTTAAATGTTCCCATTGGAGCTTAAAATTTTTTAAACGACCAGCTAACACACTCATTTTTAATATTTTTGTCTCTTGTCTTGATATCTCTTGGTTTTCAGAGGTCTTGGCCTGTAGTACCGTGACTCCCTCACAGCTCGCGGTAGGTCCTTCTGGTTTAAATTACCAGTCTTTTGTTTAGGGACTGTCGAAGTTCGTTTATTTTGTTCATAAGGAGTGCCCCGTTTTAGGTCTATACTGCTTCTCTCTAAATCTTTTAAAACCTTGCGTTTTTCTGAAAAATCTGCACCAAATAATTTTGAATCAATTTGACTTTCAAGGGCTAGTTGCCTCACAGATTTATTCAGCTGACCTACAATTGCATACCTGCGACTTAAGGATAAATTCCTCTGTAAATTAACTAGAATTTTGCTTGCATCAGTAAGGCCCCTTATTAATGTATTACCAAATTCATTATTTTCTTTGAGAATGCTGTTAATTGTTACCCCAATAGCTGTGATTCCAGCTTGTAATTGAGTCTGAGCCTGTATTTGGTATTTATCGCGCTTTTGAGACATAGGTGTTATGGCTCGTGAAATTTCCAAATTTAATTCCGGTGCTTCTATGTTAGGAAAATTATTTGGGGATGGGTACTTTTTTAGCAGTTCTGCTAAATCTTCTTTCTCCATGCCATTTGTCAATATATAAGACCACCTTTTTATCACCTCGCTATGGAGGTCTGCAGCTTTTGCTGTTATAGCCTGAGGATCATCGCCTAAACATTCTAATATGCTATCGTCTAACTTTTCGTCATTGTGGATTGTTAGAATACCTTCTTGATTGACCTCTGCATTGCGCGAAACTTGATTATGCTCTGCTGGTCCTGCCGAGCCTCTTACAGGGCTGCGATCATTGGACCCAGAGTCTTGCCCAGAGCTGGGACTTTTTTCAATCAATTGAATGTCTTCGTAACAATGATGAGCTGCGGCTTCGGTGAGAGGAAACATACGAGGACCTTGAGGGTGTTCTATTTTCTAGTGCCCGTTCCAGTTTTAAAAGTCTTTTTTCAAGGTCAGATCTAGAGAACCTATGTTTCTTTGAAACTGATCTAGACCTTGATCTAGACCGGTTCTTTCTCTTTCCCATATTCCTAAAAACCTAAAAGGAACTAAATTACGTAAAATACTTACCAGAGGTATCACTTTGAAAAATAAATTAAGAAAAAATAAGTAATAATTTAATACCCCCTGGCTACCATCAAACGCCAAAAACGAAAGTGATACGAGATCCCTCTATCTGAAAACAGTAAGGAATGACAGGTAGGTTTCCTGTTTTTTAGAATTCTTTAAATATAGGCGCCATCTAGCACCGAAAGCGGTACTACAAGTAGTAATATATGAAGAATGAAGTGCTGAAATATAATAAAAAGCATTATTTATAATAAAAGTGCAAAATGTGACGGAGATAAAAGAAACTTACATTTATTTCGGTGAGATATTTAATTTTTAAAGATTCTGTCAACGTCCATATTTGTTGATTTGAAAATAAACAGAATAGGACTTGGTCATTGGTACTTGTTATAGATAGCAAATAAAGGTTATTATTATAAACTGTTTACTATTTCTTGTTTCATGGGGAATCTTTTTTCAGGAAGTGGAAAGAGTAACATACAATCAAATACAAAAATATCAATTTCATTGCCAATTTATTCGTTTCAAACTTCACAACTAGTTTCAATAGTTTTGTCAAAACTATTTATTTAGTATCTTTCTATAACAGTGTTACTCAAAGTGTGCTCCACGGAGCCCTGGAGCTCCGCAAAGCCTTTATGAGGGCTCCGCGAAGAAAATAATCATAATAAAAAACGGTACTATCGCCACAAAATGGAAGGGCCTGGCTTGAGGACCTTTTTTTTTGAGAAGTGCTTTTTTTTAAGTCACTAAGAGGAAGGAGGATATGATTTTGCTTAAGGATTTTTTTTATTTTATTTTTTATGGGTTAAATGGATTTGGGATAATTCTTGCAAGGAATCTTTGGAATTAATCAAAAATAAATTAACAACAAATAATGTTCTTGTGCATTTTCAGCCTGAGTTGCCAATAAAATTAATCGTAGATGCAAGTGTGGGAATAAGGGCCATGATATGTCATGTTTTTGAAAAAAATATTGAGAAATCTATAGCTTCTGCTTTGCGTAACTTATCAAAGTCCGAACAAAAATATTCCCAAATTGAAAGAGAGGGCCTTGCAATAATTTTTGGCTTAAATAAATTTAATGAATATTTATATGGACATTTTTTTATCCTAGTTACAGATCACTTACCTCTGGAAGGAAAGAAGCCAATGCTTAACAACGACCAGCTTTATCGCAGTTAACATCTGATCCACTATGTGGCGCTTTCATCGATATCAAACAACGCAGCGGGAAATTTAAAGACCTGATAATAAAGATTGCATAAATATCGACTGCACTCTCATGTTCTTGTAAATAAACTTTAACAATGTAATTACGCTAAATTATTTATTAAAAAGAATACTACACTTACTGTCTATTATCGATTAATTATTGTAAATCTATATTTATGACAAATATTTTTTAATTTTTGATTGTTATTTGTAACACTGCATTTTTGTTCTTATTTTGGTATCTTATTTAAAAATGTTGAGTGCAAATTCAATAATGGGAATTCAGATATTTTTCTTCCTATATCAAATCTTCTTTCTAACGTTTTGAAGCCATTTTCTTGTTCTAAAACAATAAATAATATATAAAAAAATACTTTGTGACAAAAGTTGATTACTATTTGTGTTACTTACATGAACAGATCTTGCCTACTTTGGTTAATTAAAGAACGCCACATTGAGGTTGTTAAATTTGTTCATGTGGCATGTGTTACTAATGCAATACGTTCTCCGACTTTTTGTAATATTACAAAATATAATTATTGTCCTTAAATTTCACACAAAAACAGCCACAACTATTTCGCTAAAATCATCTATAGGATAACACAATCATGAACTCAAAATTTAAAATTTAAATTCAGGAATATTCGATAAACATAAAACTGACATTTATATTTACAAACTGTCCACAGGAGTGCGTTTAGAAACCACGCACGGCGCGTCTGGACCCTATTCTAATGTATGTGGTGAGACGCGCCGTGCGGGGTTTCTAAACGCACTCCTGCTGTCCACGTCTACTATCTGTCTCAGTGTTGCCAACCGTACAATTTAAATCGTATTTATACGATTTTTTTAACTCTCTGTACGATGTACGATTGCATCAGTGAGATCGTACGTAGAAATATGATCTTTACTTTTTTAGTAGGTTTATTTAAATATCTGCAACAACTTCAGAATATAAAACAATAAAAATCAAAAACTACTTGCAAAGATTCATAGGCCGTTCATAATTTCTGAAGGCAGTCATTTTCGTTCTGACTTATCGTGATTTTGACCATGGTTATTTTGTACACCGACTATCATGGCATAAGAAAAGCTTGCATGCAAAATTTCAATCACTTTCAGGTGACAGTCATAGATTACTTATGTGTTAATTTAAAGTTTCATAATGTATTTTCTTTAGTTGTTTTTTTTTTTCGTTGTAAACATTTTTATAAATAGATAAATAAATTATCATGTCAAAGCTTTTTTTTTTCATTCCAATTAAGTGATATTATGCTATGCATGTATCTATTGTACAATTTTTTTTGTCAAAATATCATTTTTCTACTCTACTTATACGATGTCTCAAAAAAAATATTTGGCAACACTGGTCTCTCTACAAACGACGTAGACCTGTAGTTAACATCTGAGACGCTAGATGACGCCATCGTTGCTACGGTCGTTGCGTTTCCAATCTTTATGTCCCTTATCTCTGACCAGTTACGAAATGAAAACAAACAAAACTGCGTCTTTTATGGTTTTTAAGTCGAAAAATCAAAAAATCGAAAAATCGAAAAATCGAAAAATCGAAAAATCGAAAAATCGAAAAATCGAAAAATCGAAAAATCGAAAAATCGAAAAATCGAAAAATCGAAAAATCGAAAAATCGAAAAATCGAAAAATCGAAAAATCGAAAAATTGAAAAATCGAAAAATCAAAAAATCGAAAAATCGAAAAATCGAAAAATCGAAAAATCGAAAAATCGAAAAATCGAAAAATCGAAAAATCGAAAAATCGAAAAATCGAAAAATCGAAAAATCGAAAAATCGAAAAATCGAAAAATCGAAAAATCGAAAAATCGAAAAATCGAAAAATCGAAAAATCGAAAAATCGAAAAATCGAAAAATCGAAAAATCGAAAAATCGAAAAATCGAAAAATCGAAAAATCGAAAAATCGAAAAATCGAAAAATCGAAAAATCGAAAAATCGAAAAATCGAAAAATCAAAAAATCGAAAAATCGAAAAATCGAAAAATCGAAATATCGAAAAATCAAAAAATTGAAAAATTGAAAAATCGAAAAATCGAAAAATCGAAAAATCGAAAAATCGAAAAATCGAAAAATCAAAAAATCGAAAAATCGAAAAATCGAAAAATCGAAAAATCGAAAAATCGAAAAATCGAAAAATCGAAAAATCGAAAAATCGAAAAATCGAAAAATCGAAAAATCGAAAAATCGAAAAATCGAAAAATCGAAAAATCGAAAAAGCGAAAAATCGAAAAATCGAAAAATCGAAAAATCGAAAAATCGAAAAATCGAAAAATCGAAAAATCGAAAAATCGAAAAATCGAAAAATCGAAAAATCGAAAAATCGAAAAATCGAAAAATCGAAAAATCGAAAAATCGAAAAATCGAAAAATCGAAAAATCGAAAAATCGAAAAATCGAAAAATCGAAAAATCGAAAAATCGAAAAATCGAAAAATCGAAAAATCGAAAAATCGAAAAATCAAAAAATCGAAAAATCGAAAAATCGAAAAATCGAAAAATCGAAAAATCGAAAAATCGAAAAATCGAAAAATCGAAAAATCGAAAAATCGAAAAATCGAAAAATCGAAAAATCGAAAAATCGAAAAATCGAAAAATCGAAAAATCGAAAAATCGAAAAATCGAAAAATCGAAAAATCGAAAAATCGAAAAATCGAAAAACGAAAAATCGAAAAATCGAAAATTTGAAAAATCGAAAAATCGAAAAATCGGAAAATCAAGAAATTGAGAAATCAAGAAATCGAGAAATTGAAAAATAAAAAATCCAAAAAATTGCATTTTATTTTTTAAATAATTGAACACCGTTATTGAAACAATTTTTTTTTTTAATTTCTCGCGGGTCATGTCAAAAATTAGATCGGCAACACTGCACATGTCCCTTATTTTTATTATTACTAATGAAAAAAAAAACTTCGTTATTATTACTATTAAAAAAAAAACGTCATAGGGCAATCAAATACAAAAATTTTCTGAAATATTTGATTGGAAGCACCTACAAAAGAATGATGGTGAATCATTTTTCAACACAATTTTATAAATCAATCAAAGTTAGAACAAATCTTGTATGTAAACACGTTACGAAATACCGTTTTGTGTAACTAGTTCATTTTGCGCTCGTCCCGCAAATATTTACTCGTTACACAAAATAAGGCATTTCGTAACTGGTTACATAAATAGCTATTAATTGACTTCCTAATATTTTAAATCATTGAACGGTATTTTCCTTAAATAATTAAATCATAATTAGCGGCATATAAGTACCAAAACATTTTTTCTTTTCGAAGAGTAGGCTTATGTCAAATAAACTTAAAATATTATAACGAACGAAAAGGTAACCCATTTCTAATAAAATTTAATTATTTATTTTATTTTGGTGTGATTTTAGAAAAAAATCTTGTGTGTAATTCGAGCAAAAAGTACTTTGGCTGTTTCGATAACTTTTTGTCTCAACAGCTATTTTGTTACAGTAATTTTATAAACTTTTACTTTATGGTCGATTTCAACGTTTTGTTAAACGAAGTTTAAAATACTAAACGAAGATTAAAATGACATTTTTATATTAACAAAAACAAAGTTTAAATTACTAAATGGAGATTAAAATGACATTTTTACATTAACAATGTCATTTTAATCTTCGTTAAGTAATTTAAAATTCGTTTGACACAACGGTGGAATCGGCCCTTAGCTGGCTATATATTGATAAAGTGTTATTGCCCTCATCATAAATGAATCGTGCTAACAAATAAAGTCAAAAAAAGTGTCATAATTTTTCATCTTTTAGTTACCTACCAAAATTAGGTACTACAAATATTTAAGTTCGGCCCAGAACATCTCCCTACTCCTTCCACCCAGTTTTTCGGTTTTGGCAAAACTCGCGCAGCGACAAATGCTTCCTATGTTATCTCTACCCTTTTTAACCTCTTTGGTGGCTTCTTATGGGCGTTTCATATCTTTATCTCCCTTATCTCTGGTTCTACCTTTGTCTAATCCAGAGCATTGCTTATTCCATTATTCTGTTATTTCTATAGATCCGCGATTCAAATTTTGACACGTAATTATTTCCGAAAAATGTCAGTTAACAGATAAGTAAAAAAATTACAATGATATTAATTAATTATACATTTTGGGTTTTTTGTATTATCTTTATTATACGCATAAATATTGCTCGAGCGGCTGAACCTCGAATTGTAGGAGGATACAAATGCAGTCAAAAACCCAATGTAAACACCAAGTTTATGGTAGCCATAATCATATGTTCGGGCTTTCATATTTGCGGAGGAAGTCTGCTCAGTCCCAAGTGGGTGCTATCTGCTGCACATTGTTATAAAGAGGGTGAAAAGTTATTTGCCTGTGATGCGGTAACAAGAGATAAATGCGTTAGAAAAGATGGTTATTTGCCTCAGACATGTTTAGTACATTTAATAATAGATTTTTACAAGCATCCACATTATGCTCCCTCAACCAATGACATAGCATTGCTACGTTTAGATTCACCCATGTTTGAAAATGAAAATATTCAGTTTGTTAAACTTCCCAGTAAAGCTATTGACGGGGATGTGTCAGATGTATGTGACGATACTACAGTCCTAGGATGGGGCAGAACAATTGCCGATATACGGAGGTGTTCTCAAATGTTAATGTGCATAAATTTAAAAATAATGTCAACTACAGATTGTCGTAAGGAACACCCAAAAATGAAAAAAACCTTCATTTGTACCGAACCTTCTTTAGAAAAAGGTGCTTGCTATGGAGATTCCGGAGGACCTCTGATGTGCAATGATATTCAATACGGTATTGCGTCATTTATCCGTAATGTTTCGGGGTATTATACAAGAGTCGATAAATATCTATATTTCATTCGTTACAATATGAAAAATAGTGGACTTAAGATATTTCGTTTAAATTTTTTTAAAATATGTATTATGTTTGTTACTTTTTTATTATAATTTAATAAATTGATGTTGTCATAGTTAGGGTGTCCATTATGAAAAAATTTTGTGATACATACTCTCACCTCACCAAATTTCGTGTATGGCTTCATTGGACCTAGTCCACCAAATTTCTCTGACTTTTTTTACAATTTTCACTATTTGCACCTCCCTTCCTGCCAACCCATTACTTTTAGGGTGTCTGGGACTATTAAATTTAAACTCGAAACCCTAATTTTCAGCAAATTGTTGATCTCATAGAATTAGTAAGACCTATTATCTGAAATGATAACATCAGGTATTCCATGAACTGAAAAGAACCCGGTTCAGAGCCTCTATAACATCTGATATCTGCTTACCTTTTAATAATTTTACATCTAACCATTTTGTTAGATAATCTATAATAACAATGTAATGTTTGTTATTATATTCAGGAATGTCAGTTGCAATTTTTTGAAAAAGCTCTGACAGTTCATTGAAAATAAGAGCCTCTTTTTTATTTATACCTCAGTATCTTTTACAAACTAAACACTATTTAATTATGTTTCATCATATTATCTATGTCTATAGACATATCTGGCCAAAATATAACTTGTTAAGCTCTTGTGCTGTTTATACCAAAGTGCCCCTCATGAAAAAATTTTAACGTATCACTTCTCAAACCAACAGGAACAATTATTCAGTCATTATAATATATTGAATTATCTAATACATTTTTGAGGTTAAAATAAGCACCTAGCTGACCCGTCTATGGTTTTGTAGGCCACCCATTCATATGATATTTAATAACTTTTTGAAGAACAAGAGTCTTCACCTGTTTTAGTTTTAAACTCATTTTTTCTGTGAGTGCTCATTCGTAAATTCTATTCAACTAAATGAACCATTTCATTTAACTTTTCATCAAAGCTACTAATAGCCTCTACATCTGTAGCTCTTCATAGATAATCTGCTATATATAAAAATTGACCCAGTAAGTATTGAATTTTTACCTGATATTTTAATAACTTTAATCCAATTCTCTCTAATCTACTGGAATTGATTTTATTTATTGGTTTTTCAAAAATGCTATCATTTGGTTTGTGATCCGTAATGATCAATACTTCTCTTCCATATCCTTAATTATGAAATCTTTTAACAACAAATAAGATTCCCAACATTTCTTTCCCTCTCGACGCATAAGCTACTGGTTTAACCTGTTGCATGAGACAACTACCCAACCTATTCATTGAGGCATCTGTATGAATCGCTATTTCTTTACTTGGGTCAAAATTCATAAGAGTTTGGGAGTTACATACAATATTTTTAACTTTTTCTAACCCCTCATCATAAGCTTCCAACCAATTAAAAACTACATTTTAATTTAATAATTCTCTTACTAGAAATTAAATTTAATATATATTTTCTTAAATAGTACTACGAATCCTAATAACTTTTAAAGTTCATTTAACTTTAAATCTTTATCGCCTAAATTCTTTCAGCATCAATTTTTATACCTTATTTACAAAAAATATGCCCTATATATGAAACTTCATCTACTCTAAATTATACTTTACTTTCATTGAATTTTATATTCAACTCTCTTGCACTTTCTATAAATTTTTTAATGTTCAGCAATAGATATAGCGTATATCAAAAGATCGTCAAAGTAAATAATAACATTTGGTATATTTCCAAAATGTTTTATATTCATTTTTTAAAATATTCCCTCACCTCCAAAAGCTTGTAGTACCATTGACGTCTCCTGAATTGTACCTTTTATTTTTATTGTAAGTTTGTCATAAACCTCTGAGCCTCTATCTTACTTTACCTGAATTGTCTTCTATTTCTATAATTTCCAACCACATGTTTCGATTTTTCATGGAATCTGCTAATCTTTTGCAATCTATAAACACATCTTCTTCTTCTTCTTCTCATAGGTGTTCTAACTCTTCGAATTTTCTAAACCTACATGCTGTAGCATAACAATTCAACTTATCACATTTGTAACATTTCCTCTTTACTGCTGGGCAATTCTAAAATGCATGGGATGTTAACCATTTGTAGAATACTGTCTTTTTCTTGGTTACTCTATTTTAGTTTTCTTTATAAATTTTCTCTCGCCTGTTATCTGTACTACATCTATACTTGCTTTTTTTTTGACAGTCCTAATTTGTATCTTTGTTATTTCAGAATTTCTGCAAATTTCGGCTGCTTTATTCAGTATTATATCAGATATATTTAATAAATTATCTTGTATCTTTATATCGGCTATACCTAACACAATTTTATCTATTAAGATTGAGTTTTTTTGGTCACCATATTCACACGAAGCTACTAATTTTTTCAGATAAAAAAAAAAAAAAATTGGTCAAATGGTTCACCTTCTTCCTGGTATGAAATGTTGAATACAGATCTTTCATAAATCTTATTCTTTCTAGGTATTCAGTACTCGTCACATTTCTGCACTACAAATTTAAAATATTTAGCTTCTGCTTCTGTTAACTTAAATGTAACATATATTTCTATACCTTCTGGACCCATTATATTTAACCAAATTGCAATTCGGACTTCTTCCGGTTCTTCGCTTTTTCCAGTTGCCAACATATATTTTATATCTTCACTTGCTGAATAAATTTTCTATAATTTTCAGACACATTACTAATAAAATTTAGCAGATCTCGTAATCTGGCCTCCATTTTTACCTTAGATAAAAGAGACCAGAGATATAACATACACCGGTGTTTAACCTACGCAAATGTTGCCAATTTCTAAAGAAACGATAACGGATTGGGGGAACTGGGCGGTGACCCGAACTCTGTGACAGGGACCGGATTTGGTTTATTAGCTTCATAATGACCTATTAGATTTATTTAAAAGATGTTTAATGGAATTTTGTATTTTGAAATAAAATTAACGTGATTTTTTAATATCAAAGAGATGCCTCGACATTTATGCAAAGAGAAGACCTTTTATAGAATATTTCGTTAGCGTTTGTTTACTACGGACTTTTCTGCAAGAGATTACAGTAAGCTGTTAAAGTAGAATATTGTTAATAGAGCAAGAAATAGTACTCATTTTCTACGAGTATTATAAAAAAAGCATCTGCGCAGGCGAATAATGCAAATCAAACCTTGTAAGTTGAACATTATATTTTTTCGGCTATTATATATATAATATTAGAAATTAGTCAAAATGAGAAAATGCTGTTTTGTATTGTAACCACAGAAAAAGGCATATTAATGCTTCTTTCTTTAGGAATATTAATTAATATAGAGGATGAGTCACATAAAACTAAAATTATTTTCAATCAATCGATTTATTTCAAACAATCTATTTTTTGTCGTATTTCCTTTAAAATCGACTACTTGATTATCTTTGAAAAATCGATTAATTAAAAAACCAATTAACCGATAAATCAGTGTTTACAAAAAATAATAAAAGAATTATCGTTTATTTTAAATAATCGCTTATTTTCAAATAATCCATTTTTTTTCGTCCATTGAAACAGATTATATGATAATCTTTGAAAAATTGAAAATAATCGAATTATGAAAAATATTCGATTAATAAAATTAAAAAGTCGATTAACTGATAAATCGATTTAAAAAAAAAACAACAAAATTATCGATTATTTTAAATAATCGATTATTTTCGATTAATCGAATATTATCAATAATCTATTTTTATTGTATTTAGTTTAAAATCAATCATTCGATTATCTTTGAAATACCGAAAATAATCGATTATTCCAAAATAATCGCGTAATCGAAAATAACCAATTAATTAAGAAGCCGATTCTACGATAAATCGTTTTTCCAAAAAATAACCGAATTATCGGTTATTTTCTAATAATTCATTTTTTTTCGTCCATTGAAACAAAATATTCAATAATCTTTGAAAAATCGAAAATAATCGATTAATTAAAAAGTCGATTAAGTGATAAATCGATTTTCAAAAAAAATACAGAATTATCGATTATTTAAATAATCGATTATTTTCGATCAATCGAATTATCAATAATTTATTTTTATTGTATTTCCTTTAAATTTGTTAATTCGATTATCTTTTAAATACCGAAAATAATCGATTATTCCAAAATATTTGCGTAATCGAAAATCTATTTTCTAAAAAAATAACCGAATTATCGATTATTTTTTAATAAAACATTTTTTTTTTCGTCCATTGAAGCAGATTATTCGATAATATTTGAAAAATCAAAAATAATCGATTAATCAAAAATAATCGATTAATTAGGGTTGCCACATTTTCAAAAGTGAAAAGCGTGGCAACCGTGACGACAGAGCATTTTTATATAATCAGGTCCAAATTTTGTGACCATTTCGTAAAACGAGTAGGTAGAGCATTCTTATATAACCAGATCCATTTTTTGTGAACATTTAAAAAAAATGTCCTCTACCTGTTTTTTGCACAAAAGAGGGTCTTACCTTTACCCGGTCTATTTTTATATAAATCTGATTTCTCTGCGGCATTTAAAAAGCGTGGAATTTGCATAAAAAGCGTGCAGGCAAAACAAAAAGCGTGGCTGCCACGCCAAAAGCGTGACGTCTGGCAACCCTACGATTAAATAAAAATTCGATTAACTGACAAATAGATTAAAAAAAAACAGAATTATCGAATATTTTTAATATTCGATTATTCATCCAAACGATTATTATCAATTGTCTATTTCCATATTTCCTTTAAAATTTATTATTCGATTATCGGAAATAATCGATAAATCAAAAATAATCGATAAATCGAAAATAATCGATTATTAAAAAGCTGATTAACCGATAAATCGATAATTACAAAAAATAACCGAAAAATCGGTTATATAAAATAACCGATTATATTCGATCAATAGATTATTTTTATATAATACCTCTAAAAAATCGAAAATAATCGATTAATTTTAAAAACAGATTAAACAGTAAATCGATTTTACAATCGATTATTTTAAATAAATCTACTTTCTTTTTGTATTTCCTTTAAAATCGATTATTACATTACCTTAATACGAAAATAATTTATTAAAAATAACGGATAAATCGATTTTCATAAAAAATATCAGAATAATCGATAAATCGATTATTTTGTAACCCATATCGGTCGCTTGCTTTTATCCGAGCATTTAGCTCCAAAATTAAGAGATTCGGATTTTTTGATCCCATTATCGTTGAAACCGCATTCGATTGTATAATAAATAATAAATATTGCTAAAATTTGGATTTTTTTTAGTAAACGTAAAGTTTGTTCGAGTTGTATAATATAACATTTTATTAACAATGTGACTAACTCCCGTAACTTTAGTTTTTTTTGCTTATACTAGATCATGTGTTTTACTTTATTTTAAGACCGAAGATTCAAATGTCACATTTTATTTGACCGCAAATAAGATGAACCTTAAAATTTTAAGTAGTTCATCCTGTATTTCATCTAATATTCTCATAAAATACTTTATAAAACAAAATTAAGCTAGCGACTATGCATCTTTACTTCTTATTTATCTAGCATAAAGGGCTAAAAGCCACTTTTAGTAAACATAATTATAAAACTACTTTTTAAATACAAAATTTCGTTAGCAACAATGCCTATTTACTTCTTATTTAAATTAAATATTAAAAATTTTACCCTTTTGTAAATTTATGTAAGTAATAAGAAATCTGATTTCTGAAATATGTATTTGATGCTTAATATTTATTGAAACCCCTTAATGCGGATCTGACGTATTCAGCCCAAATGATCATGGCACTTTATGTCAAAAAAATAATAAATATTTACCGCTGAAAACGAATATATTTTTTATCTTTCATAACATTGGTACTTGTATTATAAGTATGTACAATTTTTCAAGATACATCGTGGCATTTTGAACTTAAAATTTATTAACTAGAACACTTTAAATTGCTAAAATACCAACTAATAAATCAAAAAACAGCTGTCAATGGTGATTGAACTCAGGCGGAGGTGAGCGTTGAATGGAAAAATCGGAGTAATTCGGGTGGCGTCGTGCAAACAATGATTTTCAATTGGTGGGTTACTTTGGAATAAAATAAACAACATGCTGCCAACCACATACTTTGATTACTATACGAGGCAAGAGAGAGGTCCGACACGCCCAACATAGGGCGGCGGCCATTTTGAACCCTGTGACACAGTTTACAGCTAAAGAATCAGATCGCTCAATATGCGTCGGCACTTTGGATCTCAATGTTTCAGTTTATACATTGTGCAACTCGGATAATACAATATATGACGACCGCCTATAATAAAACAGCAGTCTTCTGCGTATCCTGAATTTGTATCCCTGGAGTGGATGTTATTTTGGAACTTTCAACTGGTCCGAGTGAGCTAACTGATTCTTTAGCAATAAACTGTGACTTCAAAAATAATATTCACTGACAATGACAGCAGCAAGCAAAATATCAGGTGCGTTTTAATCATCCGCTTCTGCTTCCGGAATTGTCGGTTTAGTCGTTTTAACCTGTCAGATTAAAACAGTAAAACCAACAATTCCGAAGCAGAAGCGGATGATTAAAACGCACCTATTAAAAATATTGCGCCAAGATGTAGGCTACACATAATAAGGGTTCAAAATGGCGGAGTTTCCTATATCCTTTTATAAAGCACTCAGAAAGCTGCGCAGTTTGACCATTCTCCGTATAGTAAAAGAAAATCAAAGTATGTGCTGCCAACCAACAATGACAAGGCTCTCAACTTAAACATATATATTATGACAATAATAAATATTATGAAGACTAGGGATAAGGAGGCGAATTAGGCATTCAAACGACCTGTCAAACAATAGGTGCCAGTGGGAAATTCTCGTATATCTAAGGGGGTAGCGACATAATCTTGCAACTTGGACGCTATTTTTATTCGAAGTAGTAGTCGCCAAGCCTGCCAATTTATGAAGAAATGTATAGGTGGGTTTTTTAAACATTATTTTTATTGTGTTTGACATAAAATATTTAAATGTTATCCATTATTCATGATTTTACGTAAAGTAGATAGAATACACCGTATTTCGCCACCCTTAGATATACCAAACCTTCCCACTGGCAATTCGTTTGTTTGGAATGCCTAATTGGCAACGGGCAAATTTCAAATTTCCGTCCTTCTTTTTTTAAAGTTCGCGAAATTGACTGTAGTTGGCATGTCGAATAGCAGCGGTGTCAATTTTCTATGTAAGTCAATATAAAATGAAGTGATTTTACAAAAAAATAGGTGAAAATACAGGTAACATGAATGACAAAAAACATCAAAGCAAGATTTACATCGTTCCAGATTTTTAAACAGGATACAAATCAAATGTAAAACTAAAGATAACATAAGGAGAAATCAATTCACTGTCTTTTTAAACCTTCTTATGTAAGTAAAATAATGTATTTATATATAATATATATTGTACACTAGTCACAATATGTATCATACAGAGTATAGTTTATTTTATTACAAGTTTCTATATTATAAAATTTTAGAGTCATAGATCCTGACTCACAAACAACAATAATTATACATTAAATTTATCTTACTATACTCTGTTTTTAGAAAGTCCTATTTACACAGGAATAAATAACTAAAAAAGTGGTTTTAATAAATGTCTGACAAATCTTTTACACATTCGTAGAATTTAATATGTATAATCGTTGCAGTCTATTTTGTAAACTACATTTAGTTCATTTGCTTTCTTGAGTTTGGGTTTAAAATTTGAAGATAACGTTTTCGTTGTTTCGTTTACGAGCAATTTTTACATTATATCTAGAGAAGATTTTTGACACTTGTTGGTAGGAAAGTCCTTTTACATATAGCAATTTAATGTTTAAAAAAGGGTGCCGAAACAAATATTACAGTGATAACACTTTATGCTTTTGACTATTTAAGAGCCAAGCTATTTATTTAAAATAATAAGACAAGGTACTTTCGTTAGGTTAAATAATGATAGTTTTGGAGGCCAGAAAAACTTCCAAAAATATTAGTTATGAAAATATACGGAACAAACACCACAAATTATGGACATATTATTCAGATGGGAATAGCACTTCTAAATATATCCAAAATATTTTGTAATTTTAAATGTTAATTAATAATTTTGTAAATAGTTTATTTTCAAATAAATAAAATTTAGTTATATTTTAATCATTTTGATTAGAAACTAATCAATTTTTAGTTTAAAAAAAAATCAGTAATAAAGTTGTGAAAAATATTATATATTCCTAAGGCTTAAATATAAAGATTTGACCCAACTTACTTTAGTCCAAAAGTGGATGATTTCGGAAAATCACAGTGTTAGAAATTCAATTTAGTTTTTCATAAATAATTTTTTTAATAATTGGTGTATTTTCAAAATATTTGGCAATGCGAGGTTTTTTATAAATTCAGATATCTCAAAAACGTCTGCTCAGATCTATTCTTACCACTTATACCTTGCATAACAAGAATTTTTATTTAAAAGTTAAATACAGAATGGCTAAAAAAGTAATCGTTTTTAATGTGTGTAAGGTACCGCAGGTAGCGCCCTTTAAATTTTATAATAAAAATGAGAGCAGTTGTAATTTGTGTATACTACATTGTAGAGTTCTGTAGTTTTTTTTTTTAAATATGGGTAAGAAAAACAACACATAAATAGTAGTATCTTTATTTTGTAAATTTGCTATATTTTAATTATTAATAATAAAGTTTGAAAAAAAAAACAAAGTGCCTATACAACATAATAAGTGAAAAGACAAAGTACATCTTGAAATTTACATTGAAACAGAAACAAAAAACAAAAAGTAGTCAATATGTAATTTACATCAGAAAATTCTTTGTGTTTTTAGCTGTCACCTCATTTATTTGTGCCTTTATCAATTTTATCAAAATTAATATATACATTTTAAAAAATACGTTCATAGAAACGACAAGAAATAAATAAACATACAAATTCACAGAAGCAGTACTTACATTGGGTACTGCTTGTACGTGATAATTCATAATAATAATTTATAATTTTTTTTTGTAAATTGTTACATATTAGGTAGGTATATTATAGGCTATTTATTACCTTATCGACTCAATTTTCATAAATTCTTTAAACATTATTTACTTAATTTATATAATTCTGAGATTGGCCCTTCTAGAACCAAGCCACATATTTGTTGCCTTCATTTAAAATATCAAAATACCTAGATGTAGGCTATCAGTTTAACATTTTGGAAAAATGTGTTGCCTAACCTAGTAGTAATTGCATCAAAATGGCCGCGCCCTATGTTGGGCGTGTCGGACGTCTCTCTTCCACCGTATAGTAATCAAAGTATGTGGGCGGGTCAGTAGAGTGAGTGACTATTGTGTCGGAGCAAACACAAGTATTAGAAATTAAAAATTTAAAAAAACCGACTTTAAAAAGGTGCAGATGCCATATGGGACCACCCTTGAGATATCCCCTTACTAACAAAAAAAAAAGAAACATATAAATCGGACAAGGTGGTAAAGCATTATCGCTAAACATACATAAAAAATGAAGAGTTTGACGATTTTCTCATGGACCCAATTATTAGATTTTGACCAAATTTATATAGTACCACCCCCTAAAGTATCCCCTTTCTAAAAAAAAAAAAGAATCATTGAAATCGTACACCGTGTTAAAGAATTATTTATTTATTTATTTATTTATTCCAGAAACAAACAGGCATGAGCCTAATTACATGTTCCTATAAATACAGCGAAAATAGAAATCAACAAAAATACATAATATCTAATTAAATATATAAGTAAAATTATAATAAACAAACCTCGCTACTACAAAATTTTAACAAAGTTCATTAAAGAACAAAACTACTGAAATAATCAGAAATATTCAGGAATAATCAGAGCGTCTGCAAAACCCCACACCAAGGCCACGGAAATCCTACAAGGTTATGTCTCTTTAATCGAGCCCAACAATTTTGTTAAGTTCCTTTCTATATGTGTTTATAGCTACATCAAAAATACCGCAAGAAATTCCTTCGGGGTGTACATTAAACAAATGACAAATTTTTTCTACTGGACCATGATTATCCGCACGAAAAGTTAATTGACGTGGACGAATACCTGCTATTGGAACATTAATTTTTATTTGACTCAATAAATATTGACTGTCTAAATATCCATTTAATAATTTATGTAAAAAGACAAGGCTGATTTTAGAGCGTCTATGTTCCAATTTTTCAATTTCAAACTCTTTTCTAATAGGTCCAAATGAAACAAATCCTGGACTTGTATGATACTTTTTAAAGTATAAATATTTGACAAATTTATTTTGAATAGTTTCCAAAATGTGTTTTAAATTTTGTTGTGTAGGGTCCCATACAGTGGATGCATATTCTAATTTACTACGAACGAGAGCAAAAAATACATTTTTAATCGAGTGTGTGTCTGTAAAGTCCCTAGTCGTGCGTTTCAAAAAACCTAACAATTTGTTAGCTTCTTTGGTAATGTTATGGATATGCTCGTCAAATTTGAAATTATTTTGAAAAACTATTCCCAAGTCGGTCATTTTTGACACTCTTTCTAGTGTTGATCCTTGCATTGTGTAGATAAAATTTTGAGGATTACGAATGTTACTGAATGGAATAACCTTGCATTTGGAAAGATTAAAATGTAATTTATTTTCAAATGACCAATCCGAAATTGAGTCTAAGTCATTTTGAAGGTCTAGATAGTCATCTAGGGTGGATATTTTCTTAAAAACTTTCAGATCATCTGCATATATTAGGCAGTCTGATGTAATACGTAGAGGAAGGTCATTAACAAATACTAAGAAAAGTAGAGGGCCCAAATTGGAGCCCTGAGGGACCCCAGAGCCTGCGAGGATTGTATGAGATACTTCATCACCAAACATTACGTATTGATACCTTAGTTTTAGATAAGACAAAGAAATTTATTAGATGATCGCTTAGACCATAATATTTCAGTTTAGCTAGAAGAATATTGTGATTTACCTTATCGAAGGCTTTCTTAAAATCAGTATAAATACAATCTACTTGCTCACGAGAATTGACACATTTTGATATTTTATCACTGAAAGTTAATAAATTTGTATCTACAGATTTTTTACGACAAAATCCGTGTTGTTCGGTTGATACGGGTTGATATGTATTTTTGAAAGTAAGCATACAGTTTATCATATATTACAAATTCAAACAGTTTCGCCGTACAATTTAATATGGCTATGGGACGATAATTATCTATTTTATTTTTATCCCCTTTTTTAAAAATTGGTGTTAATCTCGTTCTTTTAAATTCACTAGGAAATATGGATGTTTTAAGCGACTTATTAAAAATGACCAGCAGCAAAGGGTATATTAAATAATCTTTACAAGCTTTTAGGATATAACAAGGAATATTATCAGGACCCGCTGTCTTTTTCGGTTTTAACTTTCGAAATGCCGCTTCTAAGTCTTTGACGGATATTAGATCGAAGTCAATATTCTGATAAAAATTTACGTTCCAATTGTTAGTTAAACCATTAATATCTATAAGGTTATAGTTTGAATCGTTGTCATACACTGAACTAAAATAATCAGCGAACTCCCCTGCTATAATTTTTTTGTCAGATATTTCCCTATTATTTATAATAAAATTTGATTCAGATATATTATTAGACCTCTTATCTTTAATGAACTTCCAAAAAAGCATGGGGTCCTGGTTAACACAGTTCTGCATATTTTGGATATAATTATTGTACGCCGTCCTTATTTTCAATTTTTGGTCCGCCCTAATTTTTTTATATCTACTAAAATAATATTCCGATAGATGTTTTCTTTTTCTGAAAAATTCTTTGTACTTTATGTCGATTTTTATTTCATCCGTGAACCATGGCGGAAACTGTTTGCAATATGCATGTGGCCTATTAGTAAACTTTGGTACACATATGTCAAGCATTTCATAAAAAACCTGGTAAAAATATTTGACAGAATCATCAACCTTTTCAGTGTGTCCAATTTTGGACCAATTAAAATCCCTTAGTATTTCGCATAGTAATCTAAAATCAGCTTTTGTAAAATTATATCTGCTTTGAAGATTATTATTTGTGTATGTGAGTTGATTACTTTTTTTTACTTCCGTCTTAATTATCAGAGAGGGATGTTTATTATCTATGGGAACTAAAGGTTCTTTATTCTCCTTTATATTCAAATTCAAATTACCAAGCACCAGATCTAGAGTTTTTTGATCCTCATTAAGACAATTGTTGAAAGACTGTAGACTGTAAGTGGCCATTAATAGAGACATTGTTACTATTATATCATTTTTATTAGAAAATTAAAAAGATGTGCCATTTATGCATGGTATATTGTAATCACCAATAAGTACCATGTGTGTGGTTTGAGTGATTAAGGGATCTAAATTGTCAAATAAATCTAGATATTGCCTGTAGACTTTAGCATTTGCGCCCGGTGGAATATAAGTTGAATTAATAATGACTGTGGTTCCGTGTAGTTTAAGTTTTACAAAAATTGTTTCCAAAGGTGAGTTAATTGATATAAGTGAAGATATGATATTTTTATTTACAGCAATGAGGACACCTCCTCTGCGTTGTTTTCCTGTTAAAATTTTATCCCTATCCTTTCTATATACTATGTAATTGCAACTAAATAGTTCTCCATTTCTAATGTCTTCTGATAGCCAAGTTTCCGTCAAGATAACAACATCATACTCTTCTGCAGACAAGTTTTTGCTAAACTCCGAGACCTTGGTGCGGAGTCCCCTGACGTTCTGATAATAAATATTTAAAAACCTATAGCGTTGCGAGAAACGTAAAAAATATGTAGAAGATGAAAATTATGTACAAAAACAATATGTATATGTTGATATTGAGCTAGCGCATATAAATGTGTTATTCTAAGAACGTTTTCTCGGCCCCAGCAATTTAAATATATAAAAAAATCTGTAAAATATGTGGCAAATTAGTTAAGTAAATAAATTTAGTAACAAATAGAGCGCAAGTAGATACTTAAGTTGCTGAGAGAAAAGAATAACAATAAATAATTTTATTCTAAAGTAAATACCAAAGAACAAAAATTAAATAAATATTTTTATCCTTCAATTATTGATTATAATGGATCCTGCTACTTTACTACATATTAATGAAAGCAAGAAATAAAAATAAATGTTTACGAGTAGATATATATCTACTTCGTATTCAAACATATCTAGAGTTTATAAAAACATAAAAACAATAATTTAGAAATAGGTATTAAAATAAAAATGTATTCTACAATAATTGAGAAAAAAGTTTAGCAAATAATATTCGCGAGGAAAGGTCATTCGAAACGAAATAATCTTGAACCTCCGAAGAAAGATTACGGGACATCAATGAGGTCGTCAAAACATTTAATTTCTTTCTTCATATTATTATGTTGTATGAACACCTTACCTCCCATAGTCCAACTTAATGTTCTTCCGTATTTTTTCTGCGCCAGTTGCAAAAGTTCATACGTTTGTTGAGAAAGGTCCTCATAAATAGTAATACCGCTGAACATACATAAAAAAAAATATCGCGACGAATTGAGAACCTCCTCCTTTTTTGAAGTCTGTTAAAAATCGTGATTTTTTCCGACTTGCTATAAGGTAAACATTTCATTTTATTTATGTTTATCACTAGAAAATTATTGGTTTTTAAATTTGTTATAGTAGCTATGAGAAAGTATGCTTTAGTGAACAAACTGGTCGATAGTTTGCAAATTCTAGTTCGTTTAAAAAAGGTTAGGATAACATTATTATGCCGCTAACAAATGGGGTAAAAGGATTCCTTTAACAACGAGGCAAAATAGTGCCTTAAAACAACGGGGCAAAATGATTACAATGATTGTTTTACGCCACATTTGCCCTTGAAACATCCAGTATATGGATAATTTTATGTAATACTATTTTTCCGTAATAAGGAAATAATTATACATAAAAATATATAAATAAATTTGTTTCAGATCGCCACAATGGTCAGGAATTATGTACGGCGAACCAACAAACAGTTATTGAGTACAGAAAGGATGGAAGCAGCAATCCAAGCTGTTTGTGGGGGTGCTTGCAAGAAAACAGAAACCAGAGATTATGACGTACCCCTTATGGCACTGAAGCACCGCTTAAAAAATCCGGATATGTCTCCTAAAAAGGGATTAGGACGTTTTGATTGTGTGTTTAATGAAGAGCAAGAAGCTAAACTGGTGAGCCACATTCTTTACATGGAAACCCGCATATATGACAACCCGTGACGTTCGTTGTTTAGCTTTACAACTAGCGGAACAAAATAATATCAATCATCCATTCTCAAAAACCAAAAAAGCCGCTGGACAAGACTGGTTTACGGCATTTTAGAAGCGACACAGATAACTTACCATTAGAAGTACGGAAGCATCCTCAATAGCTCGTGCCCGGGCGTTTAATAAACCAGTTGTTACACAATTCTACAAACTTGTAAAGGTAGAAGTAGTTGAAAAGAATATTCCGGCTCATCGCATTTTTAATGTCGATTACACTTCTTTAAATAAGATTCCGGAAAAGAATTCTAAAGTAGTTGCAAAGACAGGTTGCAACCCAGTAGCCCGTATTACCTCAGCAGAACGGGGCATCTCCACAACAGCAGTAATTTACGCCTCTGCTGGAGGAAACTTTGTCCGCCTCAACTCATTTTCAAGCGCAAGCAAATGAGGAAAGAATTGAAGGATGGCGTGACGGCTGGGTCTACTTTTGCTTGCAATGAGTCAGGCTGGATGAATGCTGAGGATTTTTCATAATGGTTTGATCATTTTTTACACCATACAAAACCACCCGCTGAAGATCCAGTCGTTTTGTTCTTAGACGGACATAGTTTTCATACTAAAAATTTAAAAGTAATTACAAAGGCAAGGTATAATCTTACTACCCATCGTCTTCAGCCCTTAGATGTAGCAGTTATGTTTCCCATGAGTCGTTACCTTGACCAGAGAAAATGGCTTAATAATCATACAGGTCGAACAGTTTCTGTTTTCCAAATGTCTAATTTTTTGTGAAGCTTATTTAAAATCTTGCACTCCAGAAAATGCTTTGAGAGCTTTTTAAAAAACCGGAATATTTCCTTGTAATGATAGCCTTTTCACAGATCTTGATTTCGCGGCAGCTGAAGTAACTAATATTGATCCAGCGGTTATGGCTTCTGTTCATAAAAGCGAAGAACTTAAAACCTATTCCATTTACAAGTAGCGCTTGCTATTTGAGAACCAAACCCCATCAAGATTTACTAGAAATCCTCAATTGCACTCCAGAAACAAATGAAATTGTACCGCAATCTTGTCAGGATTTAAACGCTTTTGGCGTAGCAGGCCCTTCAAAAGCGTCAGTATCTAGCTCTAGTAACGTACGCCCTGTTTTCAAATCACCTTTAGAACTTTGATTAACCACTCCCGAAATGTCAACGACTTTTCCAGTAGCAAGCCTTCCTTCATACGACCTATTCCAAAAATGTCTGGTTCTAGGAAAATTATCAAAGGAAAAACTACTATTATAACAAGCAGTCCTCATAAAAATAGAATTAGAAACAGATCTTATGAAAAAATAACGAGCTGACCTAATGAAAAAAAAAAAAAAAAAAAAAATAACGAACAGAAGCAAACTGGGGCCAACAAGCTAGCCCCAAAGAAATCAAAGTCTTCAAAGAGTGCATCTGAAGATAATAATGTTTCTACGTTCAGCTCATGAGAGGAAGATGACGATACGCAGTGTATGGTTTGTGGTGAAAAATATGCAACTTCTTTAAATGAAGGATGAATTTAATGTTCCTCCTATTCCTCCTAGGCTCATGATGCTTGTACCAGTGTCGACGAGAACGACAACTACATATGTGATGTTAATTGTAACACTAGTTTCTATAGAACTATTCCACAAAAAAAATAAGTTAATTAAATTGTAAATCAACTTCGTAGGTTTATGTAAACAAAGCAAAATGATTACTTTAATTAATCTTTTTTAACTTTTAGTTGTGTGCGTTTCAATTAGTTTTTTTTTACCAACTTCTTTTTTGTCCTGAGTAGCGGGGCAAAATGATTAGCAAGGCAAAATAATTACTTTTACAACAACATATAAAACTACATGCTTGCAAAAATACAAACATTTAATTCTTACTGGATGTGACATCTTAGACCAAAACTATTAGGCGGATATTCTTGCCCCGGTATCCCCTAACACTGAATTTAAAAGTAATATAATAGCATTTAAAAAATGTAGAACCCAACAATGAATGTTCGAGTAGGAAATCCTACTAAAATATCAGAATTAATCTTAAATAATTAAATTAAATTAAAAAATCCCAGCCAACGGTGAGATTCGAACCTGGGACCCTTGGATCTACAGACTCTACTACTGAGCCATCCACAATAAATAAGATTGAGGATAATAAAAATATTGTTTTTAGCTTGATGTTAGTTGAAATGTCATTCATCCACCTTAGACACATACTTTGATTACTATACGGTGCAAGAGAGAGGTCCGACACGCCCAACATAGGGCGCGGCAATTTTGATTTCTATGTCACAGTTTATAACTAAAGAATCAGATCGCTCACTCTGCGTCGGCACTTTTGATCTTAATGTTCCAGTTTATACACTGCGCAACTCGGATAATACAATTTATGACAACCGACTTTAATAAAACAGCAGACTTCTGCGTATCCTGAATTTATATCCCTGGAGTGGATTTTATTTTGAAACTTTCAACTGGTCCGTGTGAGCATCAAGTTACGTTCGTTTAAAAGATAATGCTCTTCCTACTCTTAATCCTGATGTAAATTGTACGAGTAGTAGTTAATATTAATAGCGGCTAAAAATTAAAAGAAAACATTGTTTGGCCATGAGTTATATACAATTCTTTATTTCTATTTAAATATTGATGTTAACTTAAAAAATTGTTTTGTTTTTTTTAGGAAAAAACAAAGATTTTTTTTTTCAGAAGCAATATTTTTCCTAAAGTCTATTCAAATTTAATTTACGCCTGAACAGAAGCAGGTGGACGCTAAAATTGAGCAGGGCCGTATTTTACTTTTCCGTCTTGCAAAAATGTAAAATAAAAGAGTAATTGTGAAATTATTTTTTTATTACGATAAAAACATATTTTGTAAACTAAAACTATAAAATAAATGCCATACACGGTCTCCCAGACTTTAGTGACATTTCTGGACGAAGATAGGTGAGCGACATAAACTGCGTTAACCTGCAATACAAATTAATAAATGTATTTGACTTTAAAAGAGATGTTTGCATTATATTTAGTTCATTACATATGTCTACTGTGATACAACGCATTAAAACAATCATATTATAAAATTATATTATACAGGGTGTCCAAATAATTGCAAATTCTTTAATAGTTAATATATATCTACTAAAAGCATTAAAAAAACTTTAAATATAAGAGGTATTTGGTATTTGAATTTGGTATTTGATTAAAAATTGTGCATCTTAAAAAGAAACCTTTTGTATTTTTGACAACTTTTGTTCTTTATTGTTCTTCTTCTACTAGTATTTAGATTAGACACCTTGTACCCTGTATTATAGCAATCTTTCTTACTTGACTTAGCAATATTCTGAATCGGATAAATTAGTTAGACTTGAAGGGCTATCTTCATTAATCAAAATTACAAGTGGTTCTACCTGAACCTCTATAATATTATCCAACTACCACATTTTTACTTCAACTTTTTGGCGAACCTGGTCGATAACTTTTCCAGTTTTCTGGAGAAACTAATAATATTACTTCTTTAAAAAGAATTTTAATGTCTCCAGATTTAAATGTTGAGTTTTTATCTGCTACGTATTGTTTAACGTCAACTTAGATTAATTCAATAGGGTTAAGTTCACAATGATACGGAGACAGGTGAAGTATTATGATGTTTTGCTGCTTAGCCATTTCATCTATTACATACATATCATAATGTTTATGTTGCTTACCAAGTTTTAGAAGTTGGATCTTAAGCATTTGGTGTGGCCTGCGTAAATCCAAGTCTCATCAAGATAATATATTTTTTGCTTTTCTTCTCTGTATTATTTTATTTTTTGTGGCGTAGGACGAAACAATTTCATTTTTGTCTAAAAGCAAACTATTTTTTCCTCGAGTTTTAAATTTAAAATTAAGGGTTTTGAAAAACTTGTAAAATGTAGCTCGCTTAAAAGTAGACAAATATGGATCATCGTTGACTTCTTATAAAACCTTATCGATTGTTGGAAGGTAATTTCTAAAGAAGAATTAATGTACTTTGCGCCTTATTGCATTTTTATCAAAATCATCCACAGAGCCACTAATTTGTTTATAACGTAGCTTTCTTTTTGGTTCAGAAAATTTATGAATCTGCCTATACTCCTTCATAACATTAAAAACGATTTTAGCGCACATCCCTGTTTTATCAGCTACTCTCTTTTCAACATCATGTACTAACATATCAGGGTTCTATAAAATTTATAAATATTAAGAACCATTTCTTTAGTACGGATGACCAAATGTCCCTTTTTCGGTCGCTTTTTAGAAGGAGTAAAAACATTTTTCTGGACTTCATCTGCTATATCTGTGGAGGAGATAGTGTCACGCAGCAGTTACAAAATATGTCCATAAAATAGAGTAAAAAATGTTCAAACTAACAACAATCACAAAAAAAAATAAATAACACAATATATGTATATCTAAACTATAATATAATGAATTATAATCATTCAAACACACAAAATGTCCAAACTAACCAACACGGTGAATGCTACCTAAACGCCGTTTATAATTATCCAAATTGAACTGAATTCGACTCTGACAAAAAATATTTTCGCGTCGTCTAAATGACTAACGACCGATTGACCAATAGAAGCGCAAAAAAAATGTCACGTGAGCTGTTGCTGGATGGGAGAGATTGTTTTGACGCGGCATTCATAAATCTTACACTTTAAAGGAGATGTGTAACCTACAATACTATCTACTATTCCAAATCACTGTAATCAGAATCAACATCAAATTATTCTAGCTCTTCCGACGTGTCAGTGTCGTGTACAGATATAGTTTCAGAAGTATCTGACAAATAATTGTCGGAATTATAAATCAGATGTTCTACATTCATGTCGACTGTTGATAAGCCACTTGTACTTGGAATCAGTATTCAGTATCGCCAAGTTCAATGGAAGTTGTACCCTTAGTATCAACGATGCTAGTAATAGTAATAGTATCTATGCGTATATCTTCCTTTGCAGTTTCGGATTTTAATTTCAGGTTTCGGGCAAAATAAACTATTTTGATTGCACTTTGGTTTAATAGTTTATTTCGTTTAGACATGTGCAATCCACCATAAGTGCTTAAGCTTCTTTCGCACGCCGCTGATATTGCTGGTAGCTGAAGAAAATTTGCAGCTACTTTTGAGAGCTATGCAGAAAAAACTGTAGTTTGATTTGTGTTTCAAATTTATATCTCGTGGAGGAAAACATTGTTTTGCTAGAAACATAAAAAATCCCGTATTTTTGGAAAGTTAACAACTGAAACCGTGCAGCTAAGCTGTCAAAAGATGATTTATAATAAAAATCTTTCATTTTTCTTGTGTCGGAAAGTATTTTAGTCCAACCTCAGCGTTTGTATGTTGCTATTAGACACTTGCCGTTGTTATTAATTGTAGTTTATTTTTTTTTTATAAAAAAACAAAAAAACGCTTTTTTAATTATTATGATTTTTTATAATTTGAAAAAAAAAACTATGTTTAGTTTTTTGTTCAAAAAAAGCTTTTTTTTTTAATTTTGAAAAAAAAAATTGTTTTACATAACTATATTTAAAGTTTATTATATATAAAGTTATATAAATATATAAAGTTATTTACGATATAAGTATCGTAAAGTTTCGTAATATGAATTTACGATACGAATATTGTACAAAATTTTATCTACTATCAAAAAAAATAAATAACTACCAGATTTTCTGTACATTGATATGACAAAGATGAAGTTAGCCGTCTGTTAGATATTTGAATTCACCTTTAGCGTAGTCATAATTGACATTCATAATTTTTGCGAGACAAAGCATAGTAGCCTTGTGTAGTTGCTAGGTATTGTTTATTGGCTAAATAATAACTCAAAATAATAATTATCCTGAATATTTTTGAAGAAAATATGTCTTACATTGAATTGGCAGCTGACGAAGCTATTGAAACTTTAATTTCTGCAAAATCTAGGAATATATATGAAAAAGAGTTCCAGCGATTTGAAGAATGGTGCAAATTAAAAAATGTCGATGGTGATTCGGAAAAGATTTTATTGGCTTATTTTTTCAAAAGAGCCGCAGTTGAAAAACCATCTACATTGTGCTCTCACTATTCCATGTTAAGTACCACTATTTCGACGAAGAGAAACTTGGACATAAGCTGTTGGCTTTCTTAAAACGGAAAAGTGAAGGGTGTAATCCAAAAAATCAAGAATTTTTTCCAAAAACGAAATACATACATTTTTAAAAGAAGCCAACGATGAAGCTTATTTAATGATGAAGGTAAATTTTATTAATATTTTCTCTTAATTTTGTAAATATAACCATTTTCCAAAAATAGGTTACCTGATGTTATATAATGTAAAATGCAACATTTTGGGAATTCCGATACTTCACCTACTTTACCGCACTAGTGCGGTAAAGTGCGTGATTACGAAATTAAAATGGCAACTGTAAACTTTGACATTACATATTAATAGTAGATAAAAATCTTAATGACAAGAAAACACTAAAGATTCTAATTTCTAAACCAGTTATAATGATTTTTTTACAACTTAGTGATCAAAATTAATACAAAGCATGTATTAGATAAAAGTAAAACTTCACCCAGTGAAATAGGCTTTTCGTCATCTGATTTACATATGGATAAGCAATCTATGCAACTATGTATATCATTGGGTGTAAGACACCAACTGTGCTCTGTATAAATTTATAAAATTTCTTTACTAACGAATTAAATCCACGTTTCCGAAGTGATGTATATGTACATCCACGGATGCAACAAGTTTTTTCGATAATGATATTACGAAAATAATTTGAATTTATTTAATTATTAATTACTAAACAATAAATGACATATAAAACTTCAATAAATCCCCCCATAAAGTTCAGAATTTTGTCACCAGTTGGCGTTAAAGTCATCACGCACGGTCCCTATACGTTGCAGAATTATTTTTTTTTGATATTTATGTAATATGTAGATTCCATATTTATACACACATGTACAAAAATAAATTATAGGTACGACTGTTTTGATACATTTATAGGTTATTTTTTTTTTTTTTTTTTTCATATAGTTTTTTTTTTCAACTCACATTTTAAACTTCAACGTGAACGTCATTTTTGTGTATTTACGTCTAAGTTAACGTTGTAGTGTATCTGAGCCTGAGTGTATACCACACACAGATTCCTTTTTTGTTTTGATCCTGATCTACAAATATATCGGTATATTCCTATGTATGTTAGCTTTATACTTGTCTCATGATATGACGCCACATGGCATAATAATCCAAGGCATCTACATAAATAAATACAAGTAAATAAAATATGTGATAAGAGTACAATGATCTAAGACACTTTATTTTAAAGCAATGTTTCTTATATAAGTTCGTAACAAAGAACGTCAAACAATAATGCACAATTTGAACAAACAAGATTTGAGTAAAACCACTGCACAGGTTGCCTGATTAAAGACTGTTAGAGACTATGTCTTAGAATATTTTAAAGATTTAAAAAAAAAAAAAATACTGATGTCATGATACAAGTACCAGTTTTTTGGAAGTCTTCGGGCGGAGGCTCTATGTATGTAAGCTCTTCTTCAGAAACACAAACTACTTTAATTGTTTTTAGCTGATCGCAGATTACGTTCTTCACATTGCCTTTTCTTGTTTGCTGCGGGAAATTTGGGAATACTTAGTGTGAGCACAGCACCAGGTTTCAAATGTCTGCTGTTTATGGGCATGTATCCCAACAATATCTGCTGCATAAGCACTTCGAAGTATACAGAGCAAATACGAGCTGCAAAAAAATATCTGGTTATTGTTACGTTTGTTTAATTTATTTATAGTTAATTAAAAACACACTATTTACAATTTATTTATGACGTATCATTTAATTTATATAACACTTATGCACTATTATAACTTACAATTCTAATTTATTTATTACAATTTATCTTTTCTGTCCAACGCTTTATTCAAATCTTTAAAAAAAAAGAGCCTCGTAAAAAACAGAATTTATTTTTGTTTATGAATCGAATACAAGCAGTGAAATGTTTTTGTGTTGTAAAAATAGATAACCAAATTTTTACTATCAAACCAGTTATCTTTCCATCTGGAAGCAGGGTTTGGCGTTTGGACTCGCTGAGCAAGGAATCCTATGAATACTACTGTCGCAAAAGATTAAGCAGGTGCTGTTTAAATAATTATTATTGAAAAGTAATTCATGAGGCTAAAATCTTAAAATTATCGTACGATAGAGAGTACAATATAGTATTGGTACCAAGCATATGAGATCGTTTATGTTCAAGAAAATTTAGATATTCACCTTAAAAATTACATTTCCACAATTTGAAAATAAATAAATATTTTTATATTCCAGTTGAATCTTATTGGCGCCCTGCATTCCCGAAAACTGTTACTCCAAAAGCGTCTATTAGAAAAGCCTGAATGTGCTCATTTAATTAAAGGTAAGTAATTGTTTAGTATAAAATATAAAGAGCTAGTCAAAATTACATAATACACTCGCCCACCCAATTATTTTTATTTATTTCTGAAATTTTCGGAGATTTTCGTCACTTTTTGGCATTAATTGATATGACGTGATATTTTAAGAGTAAATAAATGTTTAACTGGCAGTGCTGTCATTCTTTCGCTTTTTATTAGTAATTTGGTTCCAATTTGGCTTCTTTAATGTAGTGTATTTACAATTTTTTTTTTCTTTATTAGACTTAATTACACTTGTTTAGTGTTGGTGTGTATTTTGTAAAATCGGTTTAAGTTAAGTTCAAAACAGTTTTATTTAAAACAATGTCATTGGGAGCAAAATCAGTAGCCAAGGCTGTAGTTCTATTTGATGAAGGTTACAGTCAACGTCGTATTGCTGGAATACTTGGTGCTGCTCGTGAAACAGTCAGAGATGCCATAAAGCGTTTTCGAGAGACAGGTTCTTACACGAGAAGGCCTGGTCGCCCTGACCAGGTCTTCGCTGCACTTCAATGAGGGACGATCGTTTTGTTGTGAGCACGATTTGAAGAGATCGGTTGTGTACCGCTGTTGAAGCCCGTACTCGTCTTGCTCAGGTTAGAAATGTGAAGGTCAGCGACACAACCATAAGAAGGAGGTTGGCAGAAAGGAATTGTATAGCGCTTACCGAGCTCCTCAGCTTCGCCCGCATCACAAAACAGCTAGACTCCATTTTGCGCGTGAATACAGTATGTGGAATATGGATTAGTGGAAAAATGTTTTATTCTCGGACGAGAGCAGAATTGCTTTAAAAGGTCCAGATGGCCGCCAGCGGGTATACAGACACCCGACAGAGCGGTTTGCTCCTTGTGCTCTAATGGAAACTGTGGGTTATTAAGGAGGCTCAATAATGATATTTGGCGGAATTTCTTACGAGGCTCGTACGGATCTGGTAATTTTTGCTAGAGACGGTGTAGATGCTCACAGGTATGTTCAAGAAGTTCTTCAAGAACATGTTATTCCTTTTGCGCCATATATTGGCGACGACTTTGTTCTTCAGCAAGACAACGCACGATGTCATGTCGCTTGAGTGGTTACACAATACCTTAACGAAGTTGGCATCAGAACTTTGTCATGGCTAGCTTGGAGTCAATCCAATTGAACACATTTGAGACAACCTAAAAAAACGGATTCGAGCACGAAGACCAGCTCCAGCTACAATTCGAGAGCTGCGGAGAAAGAATGGGAAAACATCCCACAAGCTGAGATTCAAGCCATCTTGGATACTATTCCACGCAGGCTTAGTGATGTGATCAGGACAAAGGGGGTAATACTCGTTAAAAGTGAATTTTGTTAATAACAATACTTTTTTGTCGATAAATTTCATGTTTTGCTCATCTTATTTAAAAAGTTTTTCTTTTATTTTCTAAAATTAAACAAAAATTTTCATTTGACTGGTATTTGTTTGCTTTAGCAAGATGTACTTAGACATTAAAAAGTAAAAAAAAAATCAAAATTACAAATATCTCCAACTAAATAACAAAACATTTGGTGGGCGGTTAATTCTGCCAGTGAGTGTATAAGTCATTTACAGAAGATAATTAAACGTTAAATATTACTATTATTGCAACTTAACATATTTTATTACAATAAATAAAAAGGTATAAATAACAATCAATTAAGTAATGATTTAAAGAAATATTTAGATACTGGGGTTTCTGATGTATGCGGATAGTTCACGAATTATTGTTGGAGTTGAATGGCAAATGCAAATACAGTAACAGACGAAAGCTTATTGTTTGACATTAGTGTCTGCCAATTAGCATCATTGCATCAGTTCGTATATGTTGAACTAGAAAGAGAGTCCTCTCAACATGCACAGGAGCCTTCAAAATTCTGGTGATCGAAGAAAATGTGAATTTAGTCCATGACATGGTATTAAATGACAGAATTACAGTCAAGGCTATAGCAGAGACATGTAGGTTTTCTGTTGAAAGAACTGAACAAATTTTACATGACGAATTGGGTCTCAAAAAACTCTCTGCACGTTGGTTTTCACGAATGCTGACGGCAGATCAAAAACGTTTTCACCAGGTTGCAGTGGAGATAAATTTGGAGACCATTGACAGAAATCTCGATGAATTAAAGCGAAAAAGTCTTACGATTGACGAAACATGGGTTTATCACTTTTAGATTTCAAAAAACAAAACGTGAAACGGCGGCATAGGGGTTTCCCTCCCCTCGAAAATTTCGTGTTGTCCCATCAGTTGGTAAGATCATGGCTAGAGTTTTTTGAGATTTTCGTGGATTATTTACCACGTAAGCGCACCATAACAGGTGAATATTATACGAATTTAATACCAAAAGTAAGCTAGGCGATCAAAGAAAACAGAAGAGCAAAATTGAGTCAAGGTGTGCTCTTTTACCTGGACATCGCCCCGACCCACAAAAGTTGTGTTGCAATGGCTGCCATTCACAATGCGAGATTTGAAATTTTTTAACAACCCCCTTACTCTCCAGATTTTGCCCTCAGCAACTACCATCTATTCCCAAAATTAAAAGAACGTCTTCGTGAAATCCGCTTTGCTGATGATAACGAAGTGATGGCGGTAGATGAATGGCTAGAGGCGAAACGTTCTATATTTTTTTCAAAAGGGTTTAAAATACTTCAACACCGGTATACCAAGTGTATAAACGTTGAAGGTAAATATTATGTTGAAAAATAAATTAGTTTCATTCTTCTCATATGTTTGCTTCTGTTAGGAACAATAATTCTTGAACTATCCTCGTAATATGTATATTTTATACCTTAGTACTATTCTTTTTATAAAATATGTAAAGCGAAACTAAGAACAAAAGAGTTGATAGGTATACTTTTATTATAAAATGTGACCATTTAACAGAATTTCCAGTTTCCTTATTAAAATTTTTAAAACTAATTTTTTGAAATCTTTGATTTAAATTTTTACACACTTCTTGACGTTATTTCATTTAATTTACTTTCTAAAGCGTTTATTCTTCTACTAACTTCTCTAATACCTGCTGACAAATCGTCCTTTTTACTAAATAATTCATTGATTAAATTTTTTAATTCTGTAATTTCGTTCTGCTTAACCATTTCTTTAAAATTTTCTTTAGAGAGAGATTTATTGTATTCCGATATAATTACACTGACACCAGTGGCGAACATAAGCCCTTCTCCTATTAAGTTTGCACCCAGATCTATTGCCACAGCTTCTTTCAAAGGTGGTACACTAACTGATTTGCCCAAATTTAAAATCCACATATTAGTTTTAACTTCACACCAATTATATAAGTTAGCAGGGGGCATACACACATATGATCTGAATAGAGATGAATTTTTTGCATGATTCCTTATTGCATGTGCCAAAGGTTTATTTATAAGTTTTAGAATTATTAATCCCAATTTTGCTACTGGAAATGCATGCGGAACCATTGCATGAGGGACCAATGGATTATGGAAAATAAATCATTTTTAACAAATGTCAATTTTTAAGGTTATAAAAATAATATGCTCTCAGATAAACAAATGGAATATGGATAAGTAACAATCTGAGTTGTTTGAAGCCAGTATTTACCCTTTACTCTATAACTTTCTTTTTCTCTTGGCACTTTGATGGTATTCGTCTATTTTAAATAGCAACGCCAAAATTTAGTCACAACTATCAGCTAGGGAATTGTCAGTTTTGTTTGTACATTTTGTGTGATTTTAATTTTAAATAGTAACTTTTTTAACGAATTTAATTAGTTGTAAGTCTACAAATTACTATTTAATGTTCCACGTTATTTTAAACTCCGATCAATTTATTCTAGAGGGAGCGTGAAACGAGTTTGTAGGCTATTGTTGTGTTCGCAACATCTGAGGCGATTTTAAATCAGATACAACAGGTTTGTTCCAACATAAACCAAATCAGTTTGCGTACTGTCGGGATTCTGCGCAGTCTAGAATTTGTGTTCCAACAAACCTTAGACTCGAAACTGTACAAATACATAGTGTTCCAACACAACCAAAACTAATCACAAACCGATTTGTGTACTGTCAAATCAATTACTGGGTCTGAATAGGAACGAATTGTCAAGACATGCGCAAAGCCGCAATAAACTAAACATATCGTGATTGTAATTATATTATTTGTAACTATTGTCTCTGACTGTTCTGATCTGTATTTGTTAATCGAGTTTACTCTTTATAGTTTTTGTTCATGGTCATTTATTTTATTTTGTGGTTTATTATTGTAATAATGCGTCTGTTGAATTTAAAAAATGTGTTCCAACATAATCGACTTCCGAGTTGAGTCCCAATCCCCGACCAGTACCTGACAAGTTGTCAATTACTAGTCATCGACATATTGTCAACAATAAGTTTTGGACTGGTTTATGTATTGTTCCAAGATCGTTGTTGGAACAAACCTAACGTCTTGCATATGATTGACTACACTAACATAAATCAAAAACAATGACGTCATATTGAATTATGTCTTGAAATGGAAAGTTTAACGTGACTACAGTAAAAACGTGGTCATCACAGGTATGAAATATATAAAATGTCAAATAAAATTACAAATATAAAACTTCATAGTAAACAAAGACATTATGTCTTTGATAGTAAAACGTTTACTTTTTAATTATTACATTATTGTTTGGTTTCGTTATTTGTAAAATAGAAAGAAAGTCTGAGTATAGGGTTGCCAGATTTACGAAAGGGAAAAGTGGAACAATGGTCATTTTAAAAAACAGGTATTTTTATAAAATAAGTTTCTTTATGGAGATCTAGGCATATGTTACTAATGCAATAAGTTTTCCGACTTATTGTAATATTACAAAATATAATTATTGTCCTTAAATTTCACACAAAAACAGCCACAACTATTTCGCTTAGTTCATCTAGAGGATAGTAAAATCATGAACTCAAAATTTAAAATTTAAATTCAGGATTCTTCGATATACATAAGACTGACATTTATATTTACAAACTGACTACTGCTGTCCACGTCTACTATCTGTCTCAGTGTTGCCAACCGTACGATTTAAATCGTATTTATACGATTTTTTAACTCTCTGTACGATGTACGATTATATCAGTGAGATTGTACGTAAAAATACGATCTTCACTTTTTAGTAGATTTATTTAAATATCTGCAACAACTTCAGAATATAAAACAATAATCAAAAACTACTTGCAAAGATTCATAGGCCGTTCGTAATTTCTGAAGGCAGTCATTTTCTTTCTGACTTATAGTGATTTTGACCATTGTGATTTTGTACATCGAATATCACGGCATAAGAAAAGCTTGCATACAAAATTTCAATCACTTTCAAGTTACAGTCATTAATTACTTTAAATGTGTTAATTTAAAGTTTCATGTATTTTCTCAAGTTTTTTTTCATGGTAAACATTTCTATAAATAGATAAATAAATTATCATGTCAAAGCTTTTTTTTATTCAATTTTATTATGCTATACATGTATCTATTGTACAATTTTTTTGTTGAAATACCATTTTTCTACTCTACTTGTACGATCTCTCAAAAAAAATATTTGGCAACACTGGTCTCTCTACAAACGACGTAGACCTGTAGTTAACATCTGAGACGCTAGATGACGCCATCGTTGCTGCGGTCGTTGCGTTTCCAATCTTTATGTCCCCTATCTCTGATAAATATATTCCTAGAATAAGTAGATAACATGCCTTTTGATATTTTTTATAACCTGTAAGCAATACACATACTTTGATTACTATACGAGGCAAGAGAGAGGTCCGACACGCCCAACATAGGGCGCGGCCATTTTGAACCCTGTGACACAGTTTACAGCTAAAGAATCAGATCGCTCACTCTGCGTTGGCACTTTGGATTTCAATGTTTCAGTTTATACACTGTGCAACTCGGATAATACAATATATGACAACCGCCTATAATAAAACAGCAGTCTTCTGCGTATCCTGAATTTGTATCCCTAAAGTGGATGTTATTTTGGAACTTTCAACTGGTCCGAGTGAGCTAACTGATTCTTTAGCAATAAACTGTGACTTCAAAAATAATATTCACTGACACTGACAGCAGCAAGCAAAATATCAGGTGCGTTTTAATCATCCGCTTCTGCTTCCGGAATTGTCGGTTTAGTCGTTTTAACCTGTCAGATTAAAATAAGAAAACTGACAATTCCGAAGCAGAAACGGATGATTAAAACGCACCTATTAAAAATATTGCGCCAAAATGTAGGCAACACGTAATAAGGGTTCAAAATGGCGGAGTTTTCTATCTCCTTTTAAAAGGCACTTAGAAAGCTGCGCAGTGCGACCATTCTCCGTATAGTAAAAGAAAATCAAAGTATGTGAAGCAATATGTAGAAATAAACTAAAAACAGTAAAAACGTATATATCAAATTTGTTTTGGTTTTAGTTAAAAGTTTGGTTAGAATTAAATGTCAGTGGAACCAAAATGACATCACAACGAACTAGCGTATTATGTTGCCAATTTTTTAAGTGCCTGTATTTGATCAAATATCGGAAAATCGATAACACTATCAATGGTAATGTACGGCAATCGAGTGTCAATTTCATAAAAATTATTTATTTCGTTTCCTAAACATTTCTTTTACATTTAATTTCCAGCCATATCCGCCAATTTGTACATTCATTTTGATTGAATTGTAGTACATATTGACTAAATATTAATAATGCATCATCTCTAAAATACTTTTCGTTAACTTATAAACTTAATTACTTTGTGTAATCCAAAAGGTTTTAAACTTTTTTAGAATATGAAATTTATCTTATTATGCATTGTCAACCAGCGCCTTTAACAATTAAAGAGGATAGCTAAATTCGTTTAATTTCTGTTGAGTCAGCCGTGACGTGACGTCACTCCTTCGATGCTTTCAACGGTTAAGCCTGAATAAATATATACATCGATATAAAACACCTTTCTTATTCTAATTATTTTTAAACTAAAAGGTATTTCAGATATTCAAAATACCATTTTAATCAGAGAAAAAATTAAATATATCCCAAAATTACAGAAGTAAGTAAAATAGGTATAGGCATCGCAACCAAATTTGTCTGAAGAGGGGATGCGCATTAATCTCGAATTTCAATTGTCAACGCCTATTGTAACTGTTAAAGAGAGATGCAAACAATAGCCGTGTTGTTGGGGGTGTTCAGTAGATGATAATATTTTCTTGAATTTGTGTTTGTGTAGCGTGCAGATTTTGAGTTATATTTTATGTTCATTTGTTTGTAGTGTATTCTTTGGAGTAGTGACTTACTTGTGTTAAAATGTCGAAACATTTAGGTAGTCAAGCAAAGGAAATAATATTTCATTTATTCGAATATTAAAAAAAAATGTTCATCGGCAACAAATAGATTTGAAAAAAAAAACAACGATGATTTTGAAACTTATAGACAATGTGTTGTGAACGATGATCCCAAAACTCTCATTAAAATTAAAGAATAAGTTGCTGAAGCTACAGGATACTCGGTAAAAACAATTAAACGAATAATTATGGAAGGTGAGATAACAAAAGGTTAAAAGTCTACGTCGACCATACCTAAACAATTGTTTAATAGTCCAAAAAAACGCAAAAGAATATCAGGTGTAACAGATATTCCATCCTACAATATTGGAACAATCAGAGATATAGTTCATAGATTTCAGGAAACAGAAGATATGCGCGTAACAATTAAAACTCTTAGTAAAAAATGAAGGAAATTGAGTGAAAAGGGAGCTACACATCATTAAGAACTATAAAAAAAATTGGGTTCAAGTGGCGAAAAACGCTAAACAACAGACAGGTTCTAATAGAACGGCTTGACATCAGGGAAAGAAGAAAAATAATATATTAAAAAAATTAGATATTTTCGTTCTCAAAATCGTCCCCTTGTATACAGGGTGGGCCACTTAAAAGTTCCACCCCCCTACTTCTCGTTATTCATTGAGATATCGGAATCTTTTTTATTTCGTTTGAAAAAGTGGAACAAATACTTTCTTATGAAGGATTCAATCATGACGTCACTGCTTTCCGGTTTTTCCGGAAGTAACAGAAAATCGCAATTTATTTTTTATTTTTAAATTGAAGCCCACTTTTTTTTGTAAATTTGAATTTCTGGGACATTTTTGTATAATAATCGTGTATTGAATTTTTTTTGACAGCTGTCAAAATGGCCGCCATATTGGATCATATTTTTTCTAAACATGTTACTATTAATTCATTTATGGAAAAAAATATGGGATTGTATGATCTTTATAAAATCTTTGAGGGTTTTAAAATTCCCATTGAGACCCATTTTCCGTATACCAGTGGCGTATCTAAGCATTTTTACTCTAAGCAAACCGTTTAATAATTCTATCCTCTTTTATCTTCGTTGTTAATTAAGATATTGGAATAAAAACTTTTTTTTTAAAAACTTATAATAGATACTTTCATATACTGGATCCAATTAGTCTATGACGTCATGGCTTACTTCCGATTTTTCCGGATATAACTGAAAATCGCCATTTATTTTTTAATTTAAAATCAAAACCCCTCTTTCATTTAAAATTTGAATTTCTGGGACATTTTTGGATAAAAAGCGTATATTAAAAATTTTCTGTCAGCTCTCAAATTGGCCGCCATTTTGGATAATATTTGTTAGATACTATTAAAAAATATGGGAATGTATGATCTTTATAAAATCATTGTAAGCTTCAAAATTCCTATTGAGACTCACTTACAGTACACTAGCAGCGTATCTAAGCATTTTTATTATTAGCAAACAGTTTAATAATTCCACCCACTCTTATCTTCCCTATTAATTGAGATATCGGAATGACAACATTTTTTGTTTGAAAGCTTGAAATAAATACTATTAAATACTTCATTTAACTGGTCTGTGACGTCATGACTTTCTTCCGGTTTTTCGAAAGTAACAGTAAATCACAATTTATTTTTTATTTTTAAATGAAAACCCACTTTTTTATTGAAAATTTAAATTTCTTTAGTGTATTAATGTTAATTTATTATTGTATGGTAGGTCTTATATTAATTCTTTAAAACTTTCTGATAAAATTAAGCTAAAATTTAAAATAAAAATATTTTTTTTTTAAATTTAAAGATCTGTTGCGTGTCGTAATAATTTATTTTTCTACTACTGTGCGTAAAGTAGGCACGTTACGCACGCTACGGAGTGCATAAAGTTTCACTTTTTTTACTTGTGCGTAAAGTAAAAATTTTACGCTTTAGTGCATAAACAAGACACAATTTTTATTATTTTGACATGACAAATGACACATTTTATTTCAAATTTTCTTTTTACGCACTAATGAGTAAAGTAACCAACCTTAGTACGATAGTAGAAATATTATATGCAATTCGTATGTAATGGTCTTTTTTGAAGGGCACTTTATACACTTATAAATAACTATTTTTTGTTATTTGATTTATCAGTAGTTAACTGATGTATCCGACCAAATAAATTAAGTAAATGATAGTAATTGTTTTAAGATTTTAAACAAAAAAATTTTCGTTCCAATATCTAAATTAACAACGAAGATAAAAGCGGACGGAATTACTAAAACGATTTGCTAATAATGAAAATGCTTAGATACGTCACTGTTGTACTGTAAGTGGATCTCAATAGGAATTTTAAAGCTTACAATGATTTTATAAAGATCATACAATCCTATATTTTTTTCCATAAACGAAATAACATGTTTAGAAAAAATATTATCTAATATGGCGGTCATTTTGACAGCTTACAGAAATATTTCAATACACGCTTTATATCCAAAAATGTGCCAAAAATTTAAATTTTCAATAAAAAATGGGTTTCGAATTTAAAATAAAAAATAAATTGCGATTTTTAGTTATATCCGGAAAAATCGGAAGTAAGCCAAGATTTCACAGACCGATTAGATCCAGTATATGATAGAATTTGTTATAAGATTTTAAACAAAAAAGTTTTCATTCCGATATCTCAATTAACAACGAAGATAAAAGCGGATGTATTTATTAAACGGTTTGCTATTAATGGAAATGCTTAGATACGCCACTAGTATACGGGGGCGTCCATTAATTACGTGAGGTGTTCAAGGGGGGAGGGGATAAAACTAAATCTTTCTAAATCTCACTTGGGGGGGAGGGGGGTTTTCGTAAATCTCACGTAATATTTTTTCTAGTAAAAAACGGTGTAAAATTGCGTGAAAGTAAAGTTAAATTATAGTAAAAGTATTTCTAGAATAAAATATGGAAAAATCTTATAATTATGTTTATTTATTTTTTATTAATTTCCATTTAAGTATTTATCATTTAATTTTATTAATGTGATTTTAAATAATTACAACACTCTCAAACACTAGTCTTTGCTAGTCTTAAATAAAAGTAATGGAACATATTGTGTTTTTGTTTTTATTTTAATAATCCAACACATTTACACCCAAAACACGAATTTTGAAAAATCTCACGCGAGATTAGGGAAGGGGGGAGGGAGTTAAGGAAAATCTTACCAAATCTCGCCAGGGGGGGAGGGGGAGTCAAAAATTCCTCAAAAATACCTCACGTAATTAATGGACGCCCCCATACGGTAAATGGGTCTCAATGGGAATTTGAAGATTCAAAGATTAAAGATACATCCCTATATTTTTTTCCATAAACGAATTAATAGTAACTTGTTTAGAAAAAGTATTATCCAATATGGCGGCCATTTGGACAGCTGCCAGAAAATTTTAAATGCATGATTATTATACAAAAATGTACCAGAAATTCAAATTTACAATAAAAAATAAAAAATAAATTGCTATTTTCTGTAATTTGCAGAAAAACCGGAAGTAAGCCATGACTTCACAGAATAATTGTATCCGTCGTAAAAAAAGTATTTGTTCTAGTATTTCAAACAAAAAAAAATTATTCCGATATCTCAATGAATAACGAAAACAAGAGGGGGTGGAACTTTTAAGTGGCCCACCCTATATATTGATGAAACATAGTAGCCATACATCATCACATAATTCGGGTGATGATAATGCAAAAGGTTTGTTCTCCACCATTTCGAAAGAAAAGAGACTTATTATAGTTTATGCTGGTGGTAACATGGGCTTTATTCCTAACAGTTTATTAATGTTTGTGTCTAGGGCCAAATCTGGTGATTATCATAATGACATAAATCAAGAAAATTATGAAAAGTGGCTAAGAGAACTGTTAATACCAAACTTACCACAAAATGCTATTGTAGTTATAGATAATGCACCGTATCACAATGTTATAGAAAATCCTGCTCCGAATTCAAATTCAAGAAAAGCTGAAATGATAAACTGGTTGACGCCCAACAATATTGAATTTCAACCTTCCTTATTACGACCACAGCTGTACACATTAATCAAACAGCATAAAAATAGATTCAAGCAATACAAATTTGGTAGATTATTCTCCGAACACGGTCATAGATTGAGATTACCACCATACCACCCAAACTTAAATCCAATAGAAATGATCTGGGCTGTAGTAAAAAATAATGTAGCTATAAAGAATATTTATTTTGAATTAGCACATGTACAAATGTTAGCTAAAATTGAATTTAAATCAGTAACCCAAGAAAACTGGAAAAAAAGATGTGCACATGTAATAGCTGTCGAAGATAAATATTTAGATCGCGAAATTATAATGGATGACGTTGTAATTTCTACAGTTATTATTAATGTTAATGAAGACAGCAGTGATAGTTCTAGTGATAGTGATGATTTTGATGACGATTTTTTAGAACTCTGTTAATTTGTTTATGTTTATTTTGTTTGGTAGTAGTTGTAGCAACAAGGAATAGAGGTTAGTATAAATTCAGTATTTGTTGACCTATAACATATTTTTAAAAAATCCTCGTTGTCTTATTTAAATATTTGTATGCTGATGACTTTCACCACTTCTACTTCACCCTCAAATTTTGTTAAAATATTAAAGATATCAAGTCATTTTTTTCCCAATAAATTTTTTTAACAGAATACATTTTAGCTCATAGATGAAAAATAAATTTTAACAAATTCTGTAGTACTTAAAAATTTATTTACATAATTGCGTTTGATCCATTGTATAGGTAATCTGGTATTTCCTATAATACCATCAAATGATATCCACTGTTGATGAAACATTCTAACAAGGGCGGACTCGATTTGACCGTTATTAAGGATTAAAAATTTAGGTAATTTTCTTAAAATTTAGTGAATAATCTGATCGTGATCGTTTTAAAAAACCTAGAAAATTTATTTCAATCGAAAGTTGTATACGCTACTGAGCTTTATTAGTAGCCAGTAATATCGTTTAAAGGTGTGTCAGCAGTGCGCAAACTTTACCTCACTACTGACAAATTAGGATGCGATAATACATTTAAATACTGCCATGTTATCTAAAAATATTTCTCGAATAACACATATTTGAGAAATTTGACATGCTAGTTATGAAATAGTTAGAAGTCGAAATTTATATACAAAGTGTACAAAAGTTAATACATCTTACTAATAAAATTAAATTGGTAGGGAACCTATGGCGGCTTAAATCAACTATGATGCACTGACTTTACACTATGGTTGTATTACCTGTTATAACTTACTCATCAGTCATATGGTGGCACAAGACTAAAAGCATAAGAGCTAACATAAAATTAGACAATGTACAAAGACTAGCCTGTCTAATAATAACATGGGCAATTAGAACTATGCCCACAGCAGCAATGGAGCTACTCCTAGGTCTTCCTCCACTAGACCTTGTGGTGGAGAAGGAGGCTATGGCGGTGGCATACAGGCTGTTTACTAATGGATTTGAATGGGAACTTTCGAAAAAAAAACCACACAATGATATTGGAGGAATTAAAACAAAATCTGGTACTAAGAATGCCATCGGATAGATCGCCCATTATTTATAAGTTCAGGAAACCCTCTGATATTCAAATACCAGAAGGGCCAACAGCAAGAAATATTTTTTTTATAAAAGCCCCTTTGGACTACTTCCAAATATTCCTTAATATTCCTTTATTTACAATCCGATGGTATTTACCACTTGAATTGCCGCCGCTTCACACCTACTCTGATATGACCCCCTTAGCGAAAAATTGATCCTTTTACCTCCAGTGAATTTGCACACAACGCTGTTACAATGCTCCGCTAAGTTATTGTCCGTATTCATGATAAGGCTACTTGCATTGTCAATAACTCTTTAAAGGGCACTTATTAGGTCTTCAAAGATTCCACATTCTTTTATATTTGGTATCATATTTGTATCTTGTCCCACGCATTTAAAATATTTTAAAGTTTTACACAGATTGTGATTGTGCTTACCAAAAACATGACTCGGGGCATTATTAATATCATATCGGAGCAACTGAATATTTTCTTTAAAAGTTGTGTTTTCTTCGATTCGGTAGGCCGTTGTTTTCGTGATTGCAATTCTAAGATGCATGAACCTTGATAGAATAATTTTTCTTAGAGTTATTAGCAAATGTGCATTTTGTGAATTACTTCTTTTCTTGCCTAAAATAAAACAATATTAGTCCCAGCTCATAATTTTACAATTTTTAAGGACCTACTGCACATTTCTCTTATTTTCTTTTGCAAAATTTCTTAAAATGTAATTTTTCAAATTTTTTGCAACAAGGAATTTCTATAGGGTCTTACTTCCAGCAGTTTCCCATAAACAGAAGAATCTCCATCTCAGAGCATTTTATAATATTTGATTCCATATTGAAGTATGCTATTTCTGAAACCCTCTGCTATGATATGTTTCCATAGTTGTAGAACTGCCTGTTCAATTTAGCACTGGTGTGTCGGATTATATTTAATCTTGTTCTCGTGCCATGAACAAATTAAACAATATTTGTTCCTGACTCCAAGAAATTTCTCCAGTATTGTCTTCAATAATACTAATCTAAAACAGGATGTACTAGGCTATATACTTACGCCTCCTGACATGGCATCATAATTTATTAAACCTTCTACTCGAGGCTCCATCTGTAAGAATGTTTATGCATGGAGTGCAGTTTTTATCAACATCTCCAGTATCCCTAGCCATTTTTATTTCTTCTGCAGCTGCCTCTTCCATATGATGCCCTAATAACATCTGCAACTATTTCATGGTTTTTGTTTCTTTAATGTCATGAATGGTAGATCTAGAGTTGCTACTAGTTCACATGTTTAAGAATATCCAATTCCAGTGGATATGGACCCCAACACAACAGAAGAATTAATCGAATACACCTTCACACGCTGAAACCGAAAGATGGGGTTTCTGTTATTTAAAAAAAAATTGTTTGTAATCGTCTCCATGTTTTTTTTTTAAATTTTGACTGCACCCGAAGATGAAAAAGTTTTCCGAAACATATATAGTGCTGTCCTAAACAATAGAAAATAAAAATGACCGAATAAACCAAGGAAAATTTTTATTTATATAAGAAAGAATTAGTATGTACTATATTTTTGGACTTTTTATCAGTTGTTATTATTTCTAGGCAGTTGCACATTTGTCATTTAAAATAAAATGTAGAGAAAAGGCTATTTCATTTTTCACCTTTTTCACTTTATGTTGATTCACCGGCACACAAAAAAAAAGTTGTTTGTACATCAGACACCACCTACCTACCGGCATGTATTTTGACACGCTGAATCCGAATTTCAAGTCAGTTTGGGCCGTTCACCCTTCAATATCCACCCTTGCAATATCTCTAAAAACTGATGTATGAACTGAATGAGGCGAAAGATTTTCTAAGATTTTGAACTGTTTTTTGTTGGTATCAAACTTTTTTGTTCTCAAATGACCTCCGCAGTATTCGGCGGATCGAAATACATAATAATTATGCTTGGTTTCGATTCATAAATTTTTTTTATTACTAATTATCTTATTTTTACTATTTTTACAATTTACTCGATTATTCACCTAAAATCTGCTTAAAAAGATGCTCTATATCAATTAAGAGTCTTCCTTGACCAAATATTTGCCTAAAATAAAGCCTTGATTAAAAATGTATCTCTATACTACCACATACTTCTACAAATAAGTTTTTAGTAGTAAATTAGAGGACACTCGAATTCTTGTCAAGAACAATTTTAACCATAATCCGTTCCTAGAATTCCCGACAAGCAGTTGAAGCTTGAGATAATCCACTACTCGAGTTCCCGTAAGGGACGAATTTAATTAGGTAGGTAGGTAGGTAGGTAGGTAGGTAGGTAGGTAGGTAGGTAGGTAGGTAGGTAGGTACTTACCTCAGGTGCCCGATGCGGCCAGCAATTAAAAGGATTATTTTATTTATTTACTTTTAATTATTTAATAGCTTAATAAATATCAATTAAATCGATTATTAAGATGAGGCCTCAATAAGTATATATTTAGGAATTTTTCACAATATTATTCATTATTACTTTAGTGCCTCTTTGTGATTTTTATTAATATGGATCTTCATGTGATAACAAATGAAAAAGGAAAACCTTTAATTTTGTTAGAAAATTATAAGTTTTACAAATATCGTATTTTAAAAAGTACAGATGAAACTTGTTGGTGTATCACGAAAACTTGTCGTGCAAAATTATACACACTAGGAGATGAAAAAAATTTAATTTTTTCAAAGAAAAGTGGTGACCATGAGCATGAAATGTTAGATCAAGGTGTATTAAACAGACAAAAATTGAGTAACCAAGTAAAGCGAAAAGCCTCTACAAGTTAATAGAGGTTTTAATTAGTCAAACTAAATAAATTATATAAAAAATAGAAAGGTCGTTGAGAAAAAGTACCATGTGTACTAACAAAATATTTTTTCTTATAGGTATAGAAAAATACTTCAACTTGGCCTATCAAAAGAATATCGAAATCCTGTCTGTGAGATAGGAAAATGGTTACACCATATATTTGAACTTACATTTTTACATCCAGATGAAGTAGGAGATGCATTTGCTTTTGATTTTGCAGAAGATATGCCTCAAAATGAAAAAGTGGTTCAATTCGCGGACTATTTAACCGAAAATTATATAAGTCAAGATTCAAGTTTTCCCCCTAATATTTGGGCAGAATGTTCTGCAGACATTACTAGAACTACGAACTGTTGTGAAAGTTTTCATTCGAAATTTAAACATTATTGTGTGGCTTATCATCCAAATATACACGTGTTTCTTGAGGTGTTGAAAAGAATCTAAACAGATACTTATATTAAAATAAATAGTAGCGATAAAAAAGAAAAACCTTTAATAAAAGAAGATGTTTTAAAAATTCAAAATTTCATTACTGCCAAAATTTCACAATATCAGTGTAAAGAGATTAGCCGCTATGATTTTTTAAAATGTGTAGCATATAAATTTAGTGTACATTTAATTAAATAAATATGATGCAACTTCAAAAATTATGTAGTTTTAATTATTACTAACCGCTAACGGGAATTCGAGTTAAGGATTAAGGATAAATTTGAACCCTGCCGGGAACTCGTGTGTAGTATTAATCATAGAAATAGTATAGAAAGCCGATTCCATATATCAAAAATGAAACCATAAGGAGAAAATAGTGTGTCGGAGCTCATGCGTATAACGGTGCTGGCGCGAACAGGACCGGTGCAAGTTTTTTATTGATCGAACAAATAGTTCGCACGATATTTCAATCATACATTTTTAGAGATGATTCTATACAAAAAACGATTAAAAAAATTTCAAGTTAAGGTAAATATGGTTCTGACAGTCCTTATTAAGAAAGATATGGCATAAAATATGAATTAGTTAATTTTCGGCAATCATTAGTACAGTAGTCATGAGATTTTGCTTGTGATTTTAAAAATATTTTCCAGAAAAACCACGTGCTCCGGTTTTGACTACGTTTATTATTAAACAGCGAAATTATATACAAAAACTTTAATCCACAATCTAAATTAGGTACTATCACAAGAAAATCACTGTTACAATAATTAATTACTTAACCAAAAACTAAAATACTTTTTAGGTACCTACGTAACCAGAAAGGAGCTGGACCATTTATCCTAATATTGATTTTCTCTCTCCCTACGGTAAAACTTAAAACAATAACAAATTGCCTATCTACTAGGGTCGGTAACTAAACGTATATACATAATGGGCGGATTTTGTTTATACTTAACATTACACTCGCGCATTTAAATATAACTATGCATATAAATATTTACAAAGATACTCTTCCAAACAGGCAATTATTAGTACTGTAGTCACGAGATTTTGCTTGTGATTTGACATCTTATTTGATAATATCATTTGCTACAACTAAATTTAATCTGGGGAGTGCAAAATAGGGCCCAGGAATATTATGTTCGATATTTTTTTACATTTTGTCAGCCGAGACAATGGGTCCTATGATTGAACGTTTACGTTATCCGTAACGTACATGTTAGGCTCAGTTTTAACAGTAATTAGGCAAGTTCGTATGATGAAAAACGGTTTCCAACACATTTCTGTTATTTTCCGCCTGTTATGTTCTAATTTAACAGTTTTCCATCATACAAACTTGCTTCGTTACTGTTAAAATTCGACCTAACATGTACGTTATGGATAACATAAACGTTCAATCATAGGACCCTATGAGTCGTTAGACAGAAAACCTTTCATGTTACCATTTTCAATATAAATTAAAAAATTAAAAAATACTACTACATTTACTTGGTACATATTTTATTTTAATTTTGAACCTTTTTAAAAGGGTCTTTCGGTTCCATAATAAAAATTAGTTGCTGCTTACTAGAAACATTCTATATAGCCTAAACCATTTATAGTTTGTTTTCGATCATTTAATACAAAGATTTAAAGTTTTTAGTCGATGATAACATTCCACACCAGCACATTGCAAACCTATTTTATAAATAATAGGAATAAACTTGTAAATCATTAATTTGGTAGTTATCTCACTCATATGATTTTTTTGTTTATATGACTATTTCGATTTCTAAATATATTTTGGCCTTACAATACGAAGCGTTTTGTATCTACCACTTTTTTAATGAACGATGAATGTTGGCAGGCGTGTACCTTTTTCGGAACAAGAGGCGTTTTAACGAAGGAAATGATTTTCGAACTATCTAGTTAGTTTTCGGAAAAATAGAAAACGTTTGAAGAAAGTTGTCAATAACAGTTTGTCGTTCATGTGTTTCATTTTGATCAGCTTTCATACTAAATTGCGTAGAATATTTTTCCGATTCAAAATCGAGATTCTCGATATTTCCACAGTTTATTTATAATACCTTCTAAACTGGATTTATCTATCATTTTATATACTTTATAATATATGTTCATGCCCTACTTTTCACTTTATTAACAATTTTTTTTAACATACTTCAAAATGGTAGGATATTCTCAATTCGTTGAAATATTTTTTTATGTATGTTGAGAGATAATTCTTTACCACGTTGCCCGATTTCTAGGATTATTTTTGTTAGAAAAGGAAACAGTTTTATATACATTAAGTCAAGATCTGAAGATGGGATCCATAAGAAAATCATGAACATCTTTATTTTTAAAGTAGGTTTTTTTTTTAAATTGCTTTAAACCTTACTGGTTCGAACGCGGTAATCGGACACATCTGTCCCATTACATTTACGTATACTGAATCACGTGATCAAAGATTTACTACTTACTACATCTCAGATGCATCCGATGTGGATTCTCAAACGCGGCATAAATAATAAACTACAAACGGTCCTGTTAGGGCAGCGTCATATAGCCTTGAAACACCGGATTTTAGTGCTATTGCCAGGTCAATATTGAATTTGTAGGTGAATCGCTTATTGAACATTAAAAATACGGTATTAATGACATTAATACGGTATTTGTATATATTTTTGGGAATATAATTACACATAAATATTTTTAGTTGATTATTTAAATGTGTATAAGTTATTTTGTGGCGATATTTCGTAGATATAAACTGTTTAAATCATATAATTTAAAGATTAATTAATTTAAAATTCTTTTCTGTTAGGTATGTTTAATATATTTGGCAACACTACAGGGACAAGTCATGCATATTGCGCAAGCTTCTAGACACACTATTTTGCGATGTCAGGCGCAGAGACGCGTTTTTATGCACAGTAGGTTTCAATTTCTGCTTAAATGTTATGTTTATATTGGTCTTCTATATTATTTCTATGGTATTAAGAGACAAAAGTTGAAACGCAGGTAAAAGGTTTTATGCTGACGGGAACTCGAGCCGCCCGGTAAATTAGAGGTACATAGAACCGTTTACCCAGACTTTTAAATACAAATGAAAGTAATTTTAAAATTATATTATGTTTAAATAATATTACTTACTTCTGAGAAATTACATCACTAGAGAAAGAGTCCATATTTTACAACTCTGTGTTAGCTCCTAAAAATGTTGTGTGTCGAATATAGTGTGTTGATTTGAAAGCTGCACTCCTTTAACGAGTCATCCAGTTATCAAAAAATGTGAAAGGTCAGAGGTTAGTTCGCTTTCAAAAGAACACACGGAAAGTTTTCGTTATTTTTTACACTTACATTTCAGATGTAATAGAAGAATCCCCAGTTCTTGTATTATGGTAGTATTATAATAATTAGAGGACTGGGCAAAGGGATCTCCTGATTTTCTAAGTCTACAAATTCCATTCAATTTTAAATAATTTCTTTTCCTAAAATAATAATTTGTTTAAAAATTAGGCATTCTAGATAGTTTAATAACGTTTTAGTCAAATCAATTAGAAAGGAAAACAAGTAGATTTAGCATTACTACAAGAAAATACCTAACTAAACTTTTTATTATATAAAATTATTACGACTTACCTAGCCATTTTCTTACATTTTTTTCGTATACTTTTTCTTGCCGATGTTAAACATTCTTAATCTTTCTATTTCTCTCGTCTTCTCTTACTCGACCCATGGTTTTCGTTTGTAAAGAAATCTATAATTAAGATACTTTTAGAATTTGCAATTTCCATTAAGGAAAGGAAATGTTTCACATAAATTAAATTCCATGGAATTAATGAGTTTTTCTACGATTACTATCCAAAGTAGGCTTTTGTGCTTCGAAATTCAACCGCAAAGTTGACGTTCGGGCAAGCCCAAATACCGTGATACGCTAATTGCGTACGGTATTATTTGACATCTTCGCATGCGCAGATCAAAAAAATATTTATCGGATTACCCTAGTACCGTTAATGCAAAACTCTAATTCTGTAAGTTTACGAAAGAGATTTATAAAATGTTTCTGTGTTGGTTTCGCTTGTGTTTGTTGGTATTCATAGTAAATTTTAAAATTTTGTGATTTTTTAAAGTACATTGGGAAGAGGCAGAATATTGCTGGATCATTTTTAGAATTGTATGGGACTTTATTATTTTAGTTAAGTTTATTTAAACCATGCGGTTCTTCATCCGCCTCTGCCAATATTGCTAAGTCCATATTTAAAAAAAAAATTGATCCACTCAAATTTATAAATCTAAACTACGATTGGCACGATCTAAACAAATAAAATGATAGGAACAACAAACAAAAATGTCAAGTCATATACTGTCAAAACAGTAGTCAAACCACGGTCAAACCGAAAATACCCGAATATATAACGATAAACCCGAACTCTCAATAAAATCACGTTTGCATGCATTCGTTATTCCGAAAATACCGTGTTTGGTAATTAGCGTACGACCCTATTGATGCTTGCCCGACCTCTTTATAAAGTGACAGCTGTGTCGATTGCCGAGCGGAAAACTTGACATATTTGTCGCTTGCTCAATTTAAATTAGATATAATTTAATATTATTTCTTATTAATAAATGATTTTGAAGTTATTTGTACCTAATTTAATGTTTTTCTTTTATTATCCAAGTTAACATTGACTTTGAATATCAACTTCTTTTTTCATGAATAACGTAGATATAGTCGACACATTATACACTCACTGAAAAAATTTGGTGTCTACAATGTAAAAAAACATTGATAATAACTGTTAGTTTCACAACATAATGATTGTAAATATAACCTACGGTGATTTTTAATGTAAAAAGGATTCGACTGTTCTTAAAAGTACAAACTTTTTGCTAAAAATATTTTTCTTAAAGTAAAAATATGAATTTATTTGAGGTAAACCTAATTTACTTGCATTTTTACAGTTTTAGAGGATTAAGGTGAAATCACAGAACTTTTAGTAGTATTACAGTTATATGAATTAATTCGTAAATCGCCTATAAATTTACAACATTTTGGTACGTCTTTACCTTGCAATTTTACAAGAAATATGTGAATTTATATTATGGTAGTCCCATTATCATGTAATCTTAAATGATAAAAGTATTTTTATAATAACCTCTTGAAAATCCAAAGATATAGGTCGATTCACAAATGTCTTGTAAAGTTACAATATCCATAAGTTAGCTTTACATTTGTAATCCAACAATAATTCTGTAAAATTACATTATTGGTGTAATTAATAGAAAATAAAATGACTTATACAATAATCTTGTCAAAATAAAAGTATATAGGTTACTTTACAAATATTTTGTAGTTATACAATATTTTTAAACCCATTTTACACGTTTAATTTTACACACTATCTGTGAATTTACATTGCCTTGTGAAAATACGTATATATTCTGTTATTCACACATATAATGCAGAATTACAATATATTTAGACCTTTTTAGCATCTTAATTTTACAAGAATTTTATTAAATTCCATGAGAGTTGTGGTTTTTCAAGATCCTTGTGCCCCTGAAAAAAAATTGGTTACCAGAATTTTAAAATTTTTGGATAATAGCAAAACTTAATGGTTGTAAATATAACTTATGATTTTTACTGTAGAAAGGGTTACACCATTCTTAAAATTATAAACTTTTTTACTAAAAATACTTTTTACAAGAAAAACACAAGTTTTTTAATTGTATAAAAAATACGAATTTATTTGGACCTAACTTACTTGCATTTTTACATTTTTGTGGGAAATTAAAAAGTAAAAACACAAAAGTTTTAGTATTGTTACAGATTTATGAGTTAATTCACTAATGTCCTGTAAATTAACAATATTTAGATAAGTATCAAGCTTGCAATTTTACAATAATAATTGTTTAAAATTAGATGATTACCTTGTTATTTTAAATGATGAACGGTTCTTACAATAATCTGGTCAAAAAAAAACAAATATATGAACGGATTCACACATGTTTTGTAAATTTCCAACATATATAAGTTCGCTTTACATTGTAGAATGTAGCAATAAACCTGTAAAATTACAGATATGTAGTAATTATTAGAAAATAAAGGGATTTTTGGAATAATTTTGTCAAAATAAAAATATATAGGTTAATTTACAAATATTTTGTGGAGATACAATATTTATAAATACACTTGTAATTTTAAAAATATTCTGTAAATTTACACTCGTAAAAATACAATTAAATCTAGTTATTTACATATATAATGCAGATTAACAATATACTTAGGCCGTTTCAGCATCTTAATTTCACAAGAATTTTGTTAATTTCCATGATTGTGTTAATCATTTAATATACATGGTGGGCCACCAAAATCTTTCCAAGCAACAGGTTTTTTTTTTGTATTGATGCAAAAAACAAAAAAAATGCTCGAAATGGTCGATTTAGTTTGTAGCGAAACACTTCTTTTTTTTTATTGCAACATAGGCATTTTAAGCAGTGGAATAAACAACCCCTAAAATTCGACTATAAGGCTATTAATTTTATAATTTTTTCAATGCACCACATAACATTAATGTAAATATCTTCATATTGCACTTGCATCATAGTGAAAATTAGTCATTGTTTGTATTATTGCCAACTTTATTTTGTTGCAAGTGTAATATGTAAATATTTAGATTAATGTTATGTCCATTGAATTAGTAATAAAATTAGCTTTCAAATTAAGTGTCACACTTTATAGAACGTAACAGTTTTTTATCAAACTAAAGGGCACTAAAATCAAAAATAACGCTATGAATAGTCTTATTGTTACATTCTCCATCAAATTACATTGATGTGTCAACCTTGGTACTTTCCCTGTTTAAATTGTAGGGGTTGTCCGCCTCGCTGCCCAAGGATTGAAGTTCCAAAGCTGCAATTAGATAAAAGTATCCCTCTCCAAACTAAAAACGAGCATTTTTTTGTATTTTGCATCAACACGAAAAAACCTAAGTCGTAAATTTTCGGTGATCCACCTTGTATTTCGATGAATCACCTATATTTCATCAAAATATACAGCTATACTGTGAAATTACAAAAGTGTTGTTATTTCTCAAGATCCTTGTCTCCGCACCTTAGACTAGGTAATAAAAAGAGGACGCGTAACAAGTATATCGAGCACTAGTAGTATTCTGTGCCGATTATCTATTGGCCGCCATTATTTTGGTACTTAGCGTTTAGGTGACACCAAAGTTTTTGTTCGTGTTTATTTCTGATTTTTAAATTAAACGACATTTAATAATTGGTTTATTACAATGGTTTATTGTGTTGCATATCAGTGTAAAAGTTATATCGGCAAGAAAGAAGCAGATATTACGTTTCACAGGTAAATGATAAACATCAATCGTTTTTACTTTATATATTTTCTTATATTTTTCATTTTATTTGGTGTTATACAACTTGGTATTTACATATTGTACATGTCTCACTACAGAGTAATAAATTTTACCCACCAAGCTTGTTTATTTTATGCTTTTAATTAATATGTAGGCAATAAATGATATTAAAATGGCCAAACAAGTATTTTTTTCCAGTAGCGTGTCGTACAATTCTAAATAATAACTTTTATTAAATTCTACTTTTGCTTTTTTATTTAATTGCAGCAATGTTTATTTGTTGTTTTATTTTAGATTTCCTGTGGATCCAGCAAAAAAATATTTGGATTTAGGCAACGAAAATTGCAAATTGGATGCCCACGCCAAATTTAGCAACCCTTTTGTATATAATCCAAACATTACCGTAATAATTGATTGTTTGTAGGACTTAAAAAGAAGAGCATGGTATTTGAAAGCTGAGCCAGGCCCTTCAAATAGAACTGCAAATAAGGAATCTATCATAGATAGCCCTAGCACAAAACGGCAAAAAGACAACTTTTGCAAGAGGTAGAAAAGAATATAGCAAAAAAAAACCAGACAAACGAAAGTTCTTAAACAAAAACTTAAAATAAAAAAAGAGTTGTTTTGCTAAAACTTCTTGTTATTATACCAAATTAGTATTATTTAAGGGTCAGTAATAAATTTATCTTACTAGCTTAATTTTATAATACCCAGATAGCACTTTACATCATGTCTTACTTTTGTTCAAACGTCCTGGTACGTAAAACGGATGGTTTTAAGACTCCTTGCTCAGGACATGTTTAAAACGTCTTTGTTGGGATGTTTTTAGGACTTTTTAAATATGTCGATAATGTGGACGTTCAACTCTTTTCGCTATATTTGAATATGGCGCCACGATACCATTTTTGGCGCTGCTTACAGTGCATGTATGATCGTCATTCGTTATTGTCATTGGCTAATTGCATAGTCTCGCGCGCGCGTATCGAGTCGTGTTCTTCATCTGGCTGCCTTCTTCTCGGGACAGCCATTGTATAATATTTTTAGCATCAGTCTGTGGACATTGTCATTACTTTTTCGTGGTTGTGTGTTTTTATTTATTGTGTGTTTTTAATTATTGTCTTTTTATAATATTTGCCATTATTGGAACTGTGGTATACCGGAACTAGTAAACCTAATCATTAAAAACGGTAAATTTCAATATATTTGCCTTTTAATTTCATAAAATAACTTGAATGATGTCTTATTTTTTTTTAGAAAAACACCTTAAAACAATAATTTAACAAAATTATATACTACGGAGATATTAGTTACAGACACGTTGGCTAAAATTAATACCATAAAAGAAGTTTTTAAATCGACCAAACTGGAAAAAAGTAGGATTTCCTGGAATAGTTTTTCTTTAAAATGTCTTTAAAACATTTCTGTGCTATCTGGGTATTGTCATTATTTATTAACTAAAAATAAATCTTTTTGTAATACATGTAGATCATTAGGTTTTATTTTGTGAAATTTAAAAAAAAACACCTATTTTATTATGTAAACAATTATATTGAGTTTATTTCAATATACTTTTATTCTTGTCTTATTTATTGTTACTTATTTATTTTAAATTTTACTCTTTGAACTTGCTTTATACATAAAAATATTAATAAAGTACTAATATTGTATAAAGTGGGTGGCTTAGTGATAGAGTCTCTGCCTGCGGATCCAAGGGTCCCAGGTTCAAATCCCACCGTTGGCCAGAATTTTTTCATTTAATGTAATTATTTAAAATTAATTCTGATGCCTTGGTAGGATTCCCCACTCGACCATTCACTGTTGGGTTCTAATTTACAGTGCTGTTCCTAAAGTGGCGATGAGAAACAGTTACAAAGCCTACACAGAACACGAGGCGAAATAACCTTAGCAGTTGAAGCCGATGACACACAAAAAAAGTACTAATAACAAAAATACAAGTTTTTTTATTGTTATGCCTTTGGTCGAATATCGTTGGTGTCAGAATGGAACAAGATTTTCAGCAGAGTTATGAGTCCTCTCTTTATTACCTAGTCTAAGCTCTGCACCAATTAACAGTTTGCATGACGTAAGTCTCTAACGAGTTTGAAGATCCATGTTGTCTGATGTGTTGTTTGTAATGGTCCAAAACTGCATCAGAATTTTTACAGAAATGTGTCTAACGTAAAATTTAAATGTATTCGAACTAATTGTCATGCATTTTTAAGCTGCTATGTTAACTACAAAAGTCACATAGTTCGAAATCATTCGAATGAAAAAACACCAATAAAGCTTTTAGATGAAAGATACAAATGTCGCGTAGGAGGTGGTAAATTTGTAGATCATAATAAAAAGTTATTTTTTAAACATTTGTATGATCATATTAAATCCTGAATTTCAATGCAATATCCGTTTCAAAAGTGCAAATCTAAAGGCGCGTACAGATCTGAGCACGTACGCGTATGAGGCAAGCCGAGGCCGAACCGAATGCCCCGTGCGACGCATTTTGTATACACGAATGGTGGACGCACGAGGCGCTCTTCGTCACTGATCCAGTAAATTCGCGAGCACGCAACCGTGTACCCAGAACATTCTTTTACTATACGGCGAATGGTCGCACTGCGCAGCTTTCTGAGTGCCTTTTAAAAGGAGATAGAAAACTCCGCAATTTTGATCCCTTATTACGTGTTGCCTACATCTTGACGCAATATTTTTAATAAGTGCGTTTTAATCATCCGCTTCTGCTTCAAAATTGTCTGTTTTCTTGTTTTAATCTGACAGGTTAAAACGACTAAACCGACAATTCCGAAAGCAGAAGCGGATGATTAAAGGTCTGTTCCAACAACAATGACAAATCAGTCAGACACCAGGATTCTGCGCAGTATATAAATTGGCGGTCGAAATAATTAACTGCGCAGAATCCTGGTGTCAGTGACTGGTTTCTAATTGTTGTTGAAACAGACCTTTAAACGCACCTGATATTTCGCTTGCTGCTGTCAGTATCAGTGAATATTATTTTTGGAGTCACAGTTTATTGCTAAAGAATCAGTTAGCTCACTCGGACCAGTTGAAAGTTCCAAAATAACATCCACTCCAGGGATACAAATTCAGAATACGCAGAAGACTGCTGTTTTATTATAGGCGGTTGTCATATATTGTAGTATCCGAGTAGCGTAGTGTATGAACTGGAACATTGAGATCAAAAGTGCCGACGCAGAGTGAGCGATCTGATATTCTAGCTATAAACTGTAGCATAGGAATCAAAATGGCCGCGCCCTATGTTGTGCGTGTCGGACCTCTCTCTTGCACCGTATAGTAATCAAAGTATGTGTATCGAGCGAAGTATAAATGACAAAGTAAAGAATATCCTTACCTTTGCTAAAAAGAAGAAATTAATAACCAATATAAATAAAGATAAGATGATACAGCAGTGTTTAGAATTGTATGCCACTAAATTTAGAGAAGATTTGTCTGTATTCATTTATACAATTAAGGTACTTTTAACTTATACAAAGTTCTTAAGGATTCCGCAACAAAAATAAAATACTACATTACATAAAAATATTTACGTTTGCTTTTTTTATGTCTACTTCTATTAAATTATGTAATTTTATTTTTAATATGAAAAAAAAATTAAAATCTCTAGAAAATATCGGTTCCAGATAACTAATAAGGCTATTTTAATTTCCAGGACACCGGAGATGCTTCCAGAACTACTAATATAAATTCTATGGCCCCTTGTATAATTAAATTCGGTAAGCTTCTTTTTTCGAAATACGTAGGTACCAAAAATATTGATTTAAAATGGTTTTCATAATTTTTCAGAAGCACGTGTAATTTTTTAGCGTATCTCATATAGTACGATGTATTATTAAAAATAAATAAAAATTAATAAAACTGACTCTTGTTTCTTAAATAATAATGAACATTAGTAGTAAAAAATACTCGAATGATTTAGCGAAAACGGCTAAACAGTAGCTTTCATACGAGGTGGTAATTTAAAAACTTTTATAATGGCTCTATCTCATGAACTAAAGACAGTATCACAAAAATAAGCTTAAAACCATTTCTCCAATATAGGTCTCTCTACCATCAACCCTCCATGCGCTCTATGGGAACCAGGATGGTTCAATAGAACCTACATAAAAACCTATTTAAAAAGAAAATGGGATGTTTACCTAAATTAAATATTTTTAAATATTTCTAGTCCAGGAGTATAAAAAAATTGTTTTTATCACGTTTAACTTTTCTGATATCATCGTTAGTTCATGAGATAACAGCCATTGTAAGTTTTTAAATAGTCACCATCTATATTTAATTTAAAAATAATTTTTTTTTTTTCAGAGCAACATAAAATATATGACGTGAAAAAAATTGTAAATTCTTTCGTGTCTTTTGTAGATGCTCTAATATACTGTTTCGCTCTGTACCTTATTTATAACATAGATTACCCGAAGAAAGTTGGAGCTACATTAGAGATGCTACAGAGGTATCATTTAAAGTTACATCCTATAAGTGGAGCTAAATCAACTACATGTAAGAAACAATTGAATAATTTCCCTTAAAACAATAAAACAACCTATTCTTAAATCCCAAATGGAAATTTTATTAACACATCTAATTTGCCAAATAACTACTGTAATACAACTGAGTGTATCGAACAACTCAAAAAGATATCACACCACTGTTGAAAAACCGGTCGATAACAAGGAACGCTTTTTCTAGGAATTAGAACACCATGGGCGTGCGGAATTTCTTTTACATACAACAAAAAAGAAGGTGTTCACTTTGATGAATAAATTAAAAAATATTTACGAACATTGTTAATAATACTTATTTGTTTTCTCTGATAGTTACTTTTTTAAGTGTTTTACATTTTAATTATGTAAAAAGAAATTTTTTCCTAGTTGTTTAGTTTACATAAGACAATCAAATATAAAATATTTCATACATTGTCCGATTACAATAAGAATAACACAGCTGCATCATCACTTGACGAAGTAATTCATTGGCGATAGGCGATAGCTGGGTGTTTAGTGGCGTGTTTATGTAGAAATATTTTTTTACACCCAACAACTTATTTATTCTTTATTGTTTGATAGTTATAGATAAGTATTTGAAATACAAAAGAATTGTCATGACGTAGCTGTGTTCTTCTTATTTTAATCGGACTCTACTGTAGATATTTTAATGTTTATTTCTCAGGCCTGAGACATAATTTATATTTTAGTTTGACATATTTTTAAACAATAAATTTGTATACTCTAACTATTTAAAATATAGAAATCGATCTGTGTCTGAATTTTTCGAAATACTTTCTTTTTTTTTATACTTGCTTCTAATGTTTAAATTAATAATAAAATGTTTTTTTTTTCTTAATTAAATGTCATCGGCATCAACTGCTAAGGTCATTAGCCTCGTGTTCTGTGTAGGCTTTGTTACTGTTTCCCAATGCCACTTTAGGAACAGCACTGTTACTTAGAACCCAACTGTGAATGGTCGAGTGAGGAATCCTACCAACGCATCAAAATTAATTTTAAATATTTAAATAAATAAAAAAATGCCGGCCAACGGTGGGATTCGAACCTGGGACCCTTAGATCCACAGGCAATGTTTTGTTATTTGATATTTAAATAAATTATAAAATACGTACGTCGTGTATTGTTTTTATATACATAGGTACCTTACATTGTCTTGAATATAGAGTAATTTAAATACTATAATTTTAAACCACCCTGTATATTTGACATAATAATTCATTGTAAAAATACAGATGATTCACAAGGTAAAATAACAACCCAAATCAATTACAGCGTAATGTGTAAATTTCAAATAAATCACAAGGTAAACTCACACCTTGTAAAAATATACAGGATGATATTACATACTGGGTTGTAAAAATACAGATAACTTACAAGGTAAAATCACAACTTGTAAAAAATTACAGAAATATATTACACACTTGGTTTTAAAAATACAGATAACTGACAAGGTAAAATCACAATATGTAAAAAGTTACAGTGTGATATTACTCAGTAAGTTGTAAAAATACAGGTAACCCACAACGTAAAATCACAACTTGTAAAAAAATTACAGGGTTATATTACACACTTGGTTGTAAAAATACAAATAACTCACAAGGTAAAAGCATAACTTGTCAAAAAAATAACAGGGTTAAATAACAGAGTAGTTTGTAATAATACTACTTGCATGTGGAAAAATGCAGTGTTTACTGTATAATAAATATTACAAACTTATTTCGAATTTTAAAGTAACCAATACATTTTTACAGTCATTAATGCAATTTTACAATGTAAATATTATTCCAAAGTGACTCTGAAATTACAGTCAAAATACTGGCCAATGAGTTTAGCTGTAATTTCACTATTCAGTGTTTTCACTTTATATATCTATTTCATAAAATAATGTGATCGTAGAAAAAATCTTGTGTGCATTTTGAGCGGAAAGTTCGTTGCCGCTTTCGACAAATTGACGCGCTCCGCTACGCGTTACGTGGCAACTTTTTGTCTCGAGCGGCAATCTTAATACATAAAAAGCTATTTATCAGGTCGCTGTTTTGCCAATTTAAAGAAATATGTATTTTGTTACTCATAATTTCGGCAACACCCTATATGGATAAAAATCTACGTCTACCTTACGTCTACTAAACTCTGTTTTTAAACTATGAGGAGCGATTTGAAGTTAAGTTGGCAATTCTGTAGGCTGCTGATTGGTCAGATTACATTGACAGTTCCATTCTGACATTTTATATTTTAAGTTTTGTTATTGCTTTCATATCTCATCATTATTACTTAGTTTTTTATTTTATTTCTTTAATAACAGTTCTTTACAAAACTTTAGTAAGTAATTGTATTGAATTTCTACGATTATGGATCCTTTTACATCGGATACTATTATAGCAGTTCCTCGCGGAGTCCATCAAAACAACGAAAACGAATGAGTTTAGGCCATTCAAGTCTCTTAGAAAAGCAGTAAATAATAAATATGTACAAACTGGTATTGGATAATAATACAAAAACCAAAATTTTTGATGTTATATCGAAAATTTCTCAAGCCACCTGTAATTTTTACTCATTATTTTTAAATTAAAAATAATATTAAATACTCAACATTTTTCTTACAGGTATTGCAAAGTCAACTACTTACCGTTTATTAAAATAATACCGCAATGGAAAAATATCTAGTCCAAAAAGTATTTATGGAAGACGAGAACTTCTAAACACATTTGATGCGAGGTTATCTAGATTGAATAAAATTTTGCAAGAATTAAAATATTTTGATTTGCCACAAATATATTATTCATCTTTATATACTTTCTTGAGACATAATAACAAAGTAAGTTTGTAACTTTGATGAGTCAAATGTACTGTTTATTTATTATGTATTTTTTATTAGATATTTAAAAAGAAATTGTCAAAGTGCATTGATAGAACGCTATATCTGTAGATTAAAAATCCATCAAACAAAATAGAAAACAGGCCAAGCTTTTACTTAAATGAAGGTCTTACTAAAAGTCTGTCATTTTACACCTTGACATTTTTAATTTTAATTTTGGAAAGTCTGTACACGTTGGGCTGCAGTTAGGGCTAAAATAGTAACGAATTTGGCTGTTATCTGTTTCATATTTAGGTTTTCCAAGTATTTTAAAACTGGGTTTTAATCCTAAGTTTGATTATATTTTAAAAAAACAGGATGATGTTGAAAGTGTCCTTTTAGAAATTTGTTAATTAGTTTTTTTCTAAATCGGGAATTTCTATAATGAAAGCTAGAGCAGAACGATGGTTATAAAGAGTTAAATATGAAGATTTGTTGCAGTAAACTTCTTTTATTAAAAAAAATTAAAATTTTGTTTTTGCCAAGTTGTAACCAGTTAATGGTTTTTTTCGTTTCAAAAATTCCACCATTTTTTAATACTGGCTTGATATTGCTTTAAGGTATTTCCACTGATGACACTTATCATGGTAGACAAACCTTCTTCGGGCACCCTCTTACTTAGAAATGTCTGCCTGTGGAGTGGATGTGGGGAGCTGAAAGGAGAAGTTAATAGTGAGGTTTGATATTGAAAGGTTCTGTGCTAAGCATTTTTTTTTAAAATGGAATATCATGCCTGAGTTTCCCATTTTGGTACAATGACTATGCCTTCTGCTTGGTCTTCCTTAATTTTTCTAAGAATTTTTGCAATAAGTGCGAAAGGCGAAAAGCTTAAAAGAACTCGTTAGTCCATGAAAAGGTAAATGCATCAACCACGTAACAATCGGGATCTCGTTTCCAAGAAACATATTTTTTTCACTTGGCGTTCTGCTGTGTTGCAAAAAATCTACGGAAGGCTATCCTAAAGAGGTTGCTATTTTTTTGAATCTGCTATTACGTTTTCATGGGAAGCAATATCCATATTTGTTTCCTTTTGCACCAGTTTACAAATTAACCAAGTAATACTATTTAGTTTTTTATATTTCACACCCATATCATTTTGTTAATGTATGCGACAGCTGTAGTATTGTCTATGCGTAAAAGAATATTACAATGATCCATGACCTGTGCAAAACACTTAGGTGCATTAAATATAGCTAACAATTCAATTGATGTGCCGTGTTTTCCTTGTCATTCCAGAAGCCGTTAGCTGCTTCTCCATTGCAATAAGCTCCCCAACCCTTAGAGCTTGCATCGGAGAAAATATCGGTCAAAAATGTTCATGGTGTAAAAACTTTTTTGGTGTCTTTTATATTCTGAATCCACCACTCAGAATCTTCGAGGGTAATTTTGGAATTTCCATGTAAGCAATAAAATCCCTATTATTTTTCAAAAGTTTTAACATTTTTGTTCTTTCTAGTTTTTTTTGTATGGAGCCAACCGTAGTTTGTAGATGGATAAATAGAAATCAAGATCCCTATCAGTTTAGCTAATTTTCTAATCCTACATCGTTTTTCTGTTGAAAATTTTGTATTATTTTTAATATTCTAGATTCTTTTTCTTGCGGTTAGGTTTTTTGAATTAAATATAAAAGCTAAATATTCACATACGATGGCGTAAAAATACTTTTTTTTCCTATTAATAATGAATCCTAAAGATTAAAATTTGTATTACAATGTTTGAGATATTCTTCCTTAGATTTGGATATAATAAAAATATCATCATCATCAAGGTATATTATTAACAGGTTGACTGCCACAGCGGTCATTTCGGCCGCCTAAAGTACTATTATTTCACGCCATGGCGGTCATATTGTCCGCCGTGCACGACTTTAACAAAAGTGTCTGAAAAGGGTATATGACCTCCGATTTCGTTATGAATACATAGAAAACATGACCGCCTGGCCTGTACGGATATGTGAGTTAATATATTAGTTTACCTTTATGCTATGCATTACGTGTTTATCGGTCAAAATTAAAAACATTTTTAAATTTATACAGTGTAAATAAAAATTCATGATTATACATAAAATAGGTGTTTATTGGAACAAATAGTATTGAAGTAAATGAAATATAACAGGAATATAAAAGACACTATATTTTTAGATGCTTGATATTAAAACAAGGAAGACAAAAATGAGGATTCCCCTCGCAGTCTATGCAATATGTGGTAATTTTTTTACTTTGGTTTTGGCTATTTCTCCTCTAATCTTCTTCTCGTAGCAACCTCTGCAGTATTTCCTTACAGAAGTAGCGATTCCTACTTTTTTTAGCAATGCATGATTTTTCCAAGCCTTTTTTGTAGCTGGTGGTGGCATTTGTTGATCTTCAGCTTGTTTGAATGGCCCACCACTGAGTAAGTCATATACAATGTTTTCTCGAAATTTAGTTATTGTCATGTTTGAATCAGAAAGCGTCTTAAAAACTATATAAGAGTTTACAATAGTTGTACCTAGCAAAAGTTCTATCGCGATTTTACGATACCATTTCAATGATCGACGCAAAGCAGAATTATAGCTGGACATTTGGTCTGACAAATCTATTGATGATTTTCCAGCATTATAATCAATTATAGCATCTGGTTTTCTTATAGATTCTGTATGACGTTGAATAAGTTGGGAACTATCGGTGTGCTTAGTGGACAAAACAAGAACATCTTGAAATTTCTTTAGTAAACATTTCGCCCTTCTTCAATTTTTTATCCAAAACCTCTTTTGGGTTACCTCTGCGATTTGATCTCAAAGTTCCAATCAAATGCGTACGGTGATCTAGTAGACGATAAGCCAGTTCAAGGCTAGTGTAATAATTGTCAGTGATGACAGTGCGACCTGTATTCAGGAGGTTTCTTGACAAATTCATCACGACTTTTGTAGGAACTGAAGATCCTCTGTCTCGTTCTTTGCCAGCATAAATTTGTAAATTCCAAGTATAGCCTTTACCACGACATAGCTTGAATAATTTGACACCATACTTATGTGTTTTTTGGGGTAGATATTGCTTCATCACTAATCTTCCTTGAAAGGGAACGATACTTTCATCAATACAAAAAACTTACCCTGGAGTATATATATCTTGATATTTTTTTATTAGTGACTCCATGAGTGGTTTAATTTTGTGCAGTCTATCTCCTTCGTCGCATTCAGCATTATTTGAAAAGTGCCACATTCTGAGCAACAGCTCAAAGCGATTACGACTCATGGTATTTGAAGCAACATCATTACGGTAAGGGTTTTCTGCTCCAATAATGTACTAATGAAGGCATTTTAACTAAGCCCATGTATCCCAGAAGACCGATAAACTGCAAGATCTCCTTTTTATTAGTTGGTTGCCAGGCATGTAACCTCGATTTTTGTGAAACATCATTTGCAAGCACTTGCTGTGTTGCATATAAATTGATTTGATTGACCATCGTATCGACTATTTCATTATCAAGAAATGCGTAAAAACAGGTGGCAGGTGATATTTCGTCTAAAGTAATAGCTGCTGCGTAAATCGGATTGAGCCCCTAGGTCTCAATAAAATCGAAATGTTTATGATTACCAACAGGATTTGTCCATTTTGTTTCAACTGTGCCACCAATTGACTGATCATCAACAAAATCACCTCTATCGAGCATTGTATCATCTCTCTGCTCATTATTTTCTTACTGAAACTCATTATTGGATAAATTGTTGATATCTAGAACTGGATCAGTTATTATTGGATTATTATTTACTTCATTATGGCTACAAGATGGACCAGCCTGGGCTTCGCAAGTCTCGGTGGCATTAGTTTTATTTATTTCTGACTGCCTCTTCTTTGGACTAATATAGTCATCATCATCTGAACTAGGTATGTCTATTTCTTCTGAACTTGAGGGTACATATAAGTCAGCAGAATCAAACGAACTAAAGTCCTCTTCTTTTTCTGACTCATCTGAAATAAAACGACCTAACCTATATTTGAATCGCTAATTGCAGAAAGGGGACATGTCACATTTTAATAATTATTCAGGAAGTTAAAAAAACGTTTTAATTTCTTTAAAAAAAAATATTTGTAATTCAAATTTTGTGGATATAATCTTTAGGATCCCTAGTATAAGTTAGAATAAACTGAAGAATTTTTTGATATTGTGTTTTGGCGCAGGTGCCAAATTTGACTTGTGGACATGTCACCTTTCTGAAGTAAATGAAATCTAACAAGTTATTTATTGGAAAAAAAATTATTTTGGGTTTCTTTTGTTTACAAAATTCCTATTCAAATGTATTTATTGATCTTCTTGATCATTTTCTCCAGTGGGCCATGCAGTAATTTCTTCCCAAAATGCCAAATAAGTGTCCGGAATAAATTTAATAGTGTTCTTTATGTCAGCCATATTTTTCTCATTAATGGGAAGCTTTTCGGTATAAACTTTTGTTGTAGGGTAGGTTATTGTACGTTTAGTATTCCTCAGTCGGAATGTATCCGATACAAAAGAATTTATAAATTCTCGGCAAACTATTTCTTCAGCAGAAGAAATGGTCATGTGATAAAATGAGGAGATAGTGAACGATTTTTTTTTGCTCCGAGGTACATTTTTTCCATATGATTCGTTACTCAAACAGGTTCTTCTGTAAAAATCTGACCACCAGTTTTTATAATCAAACACTAAATCTCTTGAAACCTCTACAATTGAGAATTTTTGTGGATCCTTTGAAGCCTTCGTGATTATTTCGATATATTCCTGGACTGTATAATATCTTTCATGTTTGTTAAGTTGCCTTTTGATTAAACCGAAGTCACGGTCGCATGGCATAAACGAATGACCTCTCAGAGGAAAGTAAATTTGTATCTCCTCAAATCTTTTAAGTTCCACTAAACTCATTAAAAATCGAACCATTGTGTTATTCTTATTTTGTCCGCAACAGTTGTCACAGAAAATGTGGAGTTTTTTAAATTTATGCTCTTTATCTTGGTCAAAGTAATGCTTTAAAAAGGAACATACATCATTTGCTCCTTTGCCTGCCACTCCTTCATGGTATACATAGCAAGTCATATTTTTTGTTTTTAAATTGTGGATTCCGAAAGTACATACTGTAAGTTGACGGAAATAGTAAAGATCCTGCACAGGAATTTGCGGCAATGAAACATTAGCCATATAATCAATGCTAATGGATAGAATATCATCATTTTCTTCACTTAATGTTTTTGTTGAATTTAAGGCTGTATAAAATTTTTTGCTGCGACGTTTATGAATAAGAAGTTCAGCAACTGCTACTCTTTTGGCACCCTCGTTTAAAGTTTCACTTTTAATTTTTGCATTGAGCTCCTCGCAAGTAGGACATGTATCTTTTGCTGGTCTGCCAAATTTCAAATCATAATTTTCTTTAAAATAGGTCCAAAAAAATTTATATGAAATTTTATTATCTGGGTGCTTCTGACTGAACATTTCATACATTAATTTTACTGACAACTTACTGTCCAAGTATCGAACTTCTTTACTTGTATAATGTGAGATTTTCACAGGATAAGAATATGACTACGAATGTTTGCAATGATGTGCCCTGCTATTGCATTTCCACTAACGTTTTTGCCACGCATATCTCGTGGACTTTTATTATTTTTTAATAGGAAAACAAGCCGTTCGCAACGCTTCTTCGATACCCCGTAAATTGATAAGAAAGCATTTTTGCATACTTCAATTCTTTCTTTTTCATTAAGTACAAAGTATTTAACGGTTAAAGACTTTGGTTTGTTTCTGACAGCATTTATTTTTCCCCTTTTTCGAGAAACATTATGTATTTCCAGGAGTCTTTGCAAGTGCAAGTCTTGTTGATCTTTTGAATCCATTTCGTTAAATAATTGAAGCATGTTACATTTTTCGATCTCACGAAAAAGGCTTAAACATTTTTTCCGAGAGCAACTACAAAGAAATAATTTACTATTATACAATTTAATATTGCAAAACTGTAAAACTTACCAGTTATCACCAGCAATGTCTTTGGCCGGGATATTTTTGCCAGCATAATTAGTGTGTTGTAAACCACGTAGTTTTGCCTTTTTAATTATATTTCTCTTATAACATTCACTGTGTATAGAGCCTTTTTTTCTCTTTTTTGGTATTTCCACTTCACTTTCAGAATTTGAACTCATTTTCCGCGTCTCAATAGCAATAATATAAAATATAAACAACTAAGTTTACAAGGAAAAAGATAGGTTATAATCTACACCTACTGTGAGTTTGCGAATCTGAGTTATTTACCGCAGAAAGGGGACATCTATCGGATAAGTTCCGTTTCTGCAGTAAATGAAAATTTATTCGCTTCACCGCGCCGATACCAATAAAGGTACATATCCCATTTTTACAGTAAAGATGTGTTTTAACTTCTAGATCACAAAAATAGAAAAATGTCAATTTGGGAAAAATATGGATATGTCCCTTTTCTGCAGTTAGCGATTCATTTACAGAACAATAATAAAATAACAGAAAACTTACCATCTGTTTGTGGCATTTCTCCAGCTAATTTCAACAAATGTAAAGTACGCCGATTCGGAAACATATTTATTATAAAGGAATGAAATTCCGTTTTACTCTACAAAAGCGTTATGAACGTGGAGCGCACACACAATTACAATGGTTCAACTAGATAAAAAAGCGCGAACTATTTACTTCAGCACGAGAATAGAGATGACTGCTACAGCTGACCGCTCTGGCGCAACAGGTTATTTTGTCCACCAGCGCCAGAGCGGTCAGAACGGTTATGTTATTTTGTCCGCCAGCGCCAGCGCGGTCATTTTGGCCGATTTTAAATTTTAGGCCGTAATTTTTTTCTCTTAATTTATAAAAAATTTAGTTTGTGCGAAGCTGTTTTAGAAAACACCTTTCTAGTAAAAATCACTTTGGCTCCAGAGAAAAAATTATTATTTTTATTAGTTTTAAGGTTTTTGTAAAAACATATGGAGCAATTGCTAGACCAAATGGAAGACATTTTTGTGTATTGGAATAAGAAAGTAGGCATCCTTTAAATCAATTTTTGACATAAAATTATCCTGTAGCAAGAGATTTTGAACAGATCTGAAGTCTTCCAGTGTGAAATTTTCTTTTGTCAAACAAATACGTATTGCGTTCTTCATCAAAAGATTAATTTGAAGTTTTTATGTTAACTGTTTATCTAAGAGAAAATGTACTATATGATGATTTGTTGTTTGTTTTGGCAATATTTTAAAAATAATTTATAACCTTAAATATAACTTAGGACCTTCTTATCATTATTTACTGAGTCTACCAGGAGTCTCCCTTACCTTTATTTCCTTCTCTGGTAACTCCTCTCTTCTCTGTTTTTTCTGAATCCTTGCTGGTTCGTCCTCTGGGTTTTGTTTCTCTCTTGCGGCTCTTTCCCTGAGCTGACGGGTTTCTTCTGACAATATTTGAAAGTAAAACGCCAGAAGTTTAAGAACTGATTGAAATTTTTGTTTGCTTTAGTTTACGCCGTTTAATCGATGCCAGTTTTTCAAATGCTTTTGCTGACTTCCATCTTTCTGCAAGATCTTTTCCAAAGAAAAAACAATCGACGGCTGCTTTTTCTTTAATTTTTTTTTTCACATCTTTGTTCAAAGAAGGATATATAAGATGCCCGCGATGCATAGATATTCCATGATGGATATCTGATAAGACTTTTGTTACATCTGCCATGTCTTTGTGTGTTTTAATGCATCGCATTCTTTTCCTTTTAGCATAGCGTAAAGAGGTTCAGCTAAACTTCCAATCACCTTTCAAAGTTGATCTGGTAGCTTATATAAATAGCTGTCGGTTTTAGTGGATGACTAAGTTACTAATCTTTTTAGTTCAAGGTTTATGATATGAGCCCCAAGTAATAATAAGTTTTCTGGGATTTTAATTTCGCAAAGAAAATTTGACATTTCACCCTTCTCCACTTCTTCTTGCAATTATTTTTCCCATCTTTTCACTAATTCTTCGATGAATGGTTTTCCAAAGTACTACTATTGGGATCTGCTCCCAGCAGATAAGGTGGCATATTTTTTTTAGTGCCGAGTTTACTCATACAGTAATATAATTCATTAACTTTTCGATTTTTGCACATTAAGTAGCATTTTTCTCGTTGTGGTTAGCCGGGCTTGCATACGTATAGGATCAGAGTTAACACCTAAACTAGCTTTCCCTTTATATTTATTTGTCTATACTGCAGAATTTACACATTAGGTAGCATTTTTTGCTTTGCAAACGGTATTTATGAATGATTGTAGAGTTAACAGTAGTTGTGATTGGCCAGTTCTGGACGGGAGGTAATGAGAGGTAATTAGTAATTATCATAAGTACCCACCCCCACCCTTCGCGCAATTAGCAAGTACCTCCCAATGAGCGTAATTGCATAGTGTAATTGCATAGTGTAATTGCATAGCGTAATTGCATAGTGTAATTGCATAGTGTAATTGCATAGTGTAATTGCATAGTGTAATAAGTGTAGTTACTTCATACGCATATAGATATAAGTATTTACTATGTATATCGAGTAGCGTGTAACGATCATAGTAAGTACCTCTTAGATAGTAATTGCTATGTATATCATGTAGTGTAATGGGTTTAGTTCAAGTACGTATGAGTGATTACTATTGTAGCATAGGGGAAATACGTCGGAGCATACCCAACATCCTCGACTCTCAACCGTCAGAGCTAGAGTGAAGCGCGACTAGCGCGAGTCTCCAGCAGACAAGCACGACGTAAACATCGGTGGAAGGGATAGTTCCCCATTCTTCACACAATTAGCAAGTGCCTCTCGGACTTGTATATTATGAATAGGGTAGGGGATCATAGTAGAGGTGGGGATTTTTAGAGGATATATAGTAGCGCTTCTTTCCAAATAAAATCAGTTTGAAATCAACTTAAAATCGTGAACTTTAAGAGTGTTAAGAAATCCTAAATAATAACCGATTGTAGTATTGTGTGTGTTTTACAGGTAAACAAATATTTGTTTGTATTCTACCATGGCTCAATCTCAGATAGATACACTAAATAAGTTAGTTGGCGAATGGTCCACAATATTGGATCAGCGGGAACTAAAGTCATTAGTTGTAGGTCAACTTTATATTATTAAGACGATATTTGTCAAAGATACTAGGTATGGTAAATGTTTACTCATTCATTTAATTGATCGGCTTACACTTGAGCTTTTCCAGTGTTGGCTGCCAAGGCGCATTTTTGAAATAATGCCACCTGAAATCATTGCTACGATTAATGCTACTGCGGGCCAATATGCATTAGTCTTATTTAGGGGAAATACCGTGTTATGGCTCAACTACTAGATCTCATATAAGGTTCGATTTAGTTAGTCAGCAATCAATTCATTCATCTGTGGTAGAGTCATTGTAAATATTTTTTTACTTTTAATTACATATAGTATACACATTATTTCATTAGGAATTTCTATAAATTTATTGTAAGTATAACTTGACCCATTTTTGTTCCTTTAATATCGGTCACATATTGTTTCAGATTATTTCGATATGTGGATGATGTATTCCGAAGAGCACTGGCCTAAAGCTATCGACTTAGAATCATCGATAAGCAGACTTGGGAGGGAACTGGATGCACTAGCGATGGATGCTTTACACTCCATCAACTATGATGCCGACATATGGCCGTTCCCGGAAGCCGTAGCATTACAGGATGAATGGTATGAGAAATACAGTAAAGGTAGCAGTCTTTGCTGTGAATATAATGCATGTGAGCTGGACTTGGATACATTCTGTGAGAAGATGGTTACCTTAAGTTTGAAGCGTTTCTTGAACGAGGTCTTACCATACATCACCCCGCAAATTAGGAGTAAACATGGTTTGGATAGAGAGCCACAGTCAGACGATGAAAATGATTAAGGATTACTTTTATAATATATCTATATGTGTAATTATAATATAAATAAAACAATATACATAGTTTTAATGTTTTTTTTATTTAAAAAAAAGGTTGTTACATGTTATTATGTATTCAGTAAATACTTCTACTACTTATTAGGCCACACCCATTAAAAGGTTAGGTTATTATGTATAAAGTAAATAACGCTACTACCTATTAGGCCACCCCCATTACACCCGTATGCAACGCAAACATGTATATGTTACGGGCAGTGTTGTAAATTGGGCGTAACATATATATTTTATAAATCGAATGCTAGACCATGGCTAATATTAAAATAATAATTTTTCTATGATGGAATTATAGTTGGCGGTGATCTATTAAATTCTAAAATTTGACTACTAATTAGGCATTAATGTTTTTTTGTTAAAAAGATTATATTATATTTTTTAAAGTGATTGAAAGTATGTATAGTAATATATTACATTATTTCTAAAATGTATTTATTTTTTTATCAATTTCCACTCATTGATAAATAGCCCATATATTTATTATATATTTTATAAAAATTGTAAAATAAAAAAAAAAAAAAATAAAAAAAATGGCCTCACAGCGGAGGAACGAACCCGCTGATTTCATCGTGAACACATTGCTAGCTTTTCGCTTAGCCCCGCACCCACGAAGGAGGCCACTTAATGTTTATCGAAAGCTGGTTATAAAGAACCCCGAACCATTGTCCGATTGTCCGATTATCACCATCCCTACGCCAGCCTGTAAGCGGTGTCCGAACCATTTGAATCGGTATTGCCCTACCTGTGGGTACATGGTTCTCGCTCGGCGGGTAGCTTGGAGGCCCGCATATTTAGTGTTGTTTTTCGATTTTAGTCAAAAAGGCGTGACGATTTTCAGTTTAATATAAAGTTCCGCGAAGAAGTTCAACAGTATGAAACTTTATAACTTTATACGATTATAAACGATCGGATTATTGCAACAGAAGTGGACAAAATAGCAAAAAAATTCAATGTAAATGGTAAGTACTTTTTTATTAACTCTTATTAACTGAATGATTAAAAAGAGGATAAAATTTCCTGGCCGTATTAGAATTTATAATAAAATTTCCTTGCTTTTCTCAACCAAAGTTGAGTATCCATCGTCTGGAGCAGTCAGTTAAAATAAAATAACATTAAGGACATAACAAACAGTTTAAAATTTTCGTGATTGAAAACCACGTCTTTTTGTGTGAATTGCATCTAACAATAATGTACGTCTGTATAATTATATTATATAATTACATTTATTAATATAAAAGATGGAATTTAATTTAGAAAATATACCAGATGCACGGCTTATTGAGTTTTTTATAATTAATAAAATAACTAGAAATAATATTGCACCTAAATAGATATTTTGTCCACGACTACTTAATAATAAATCAATATTCTACCTCCTAACTAAAAGCATATGGTACTCATATATCACGGAGTGAATTATGATAATTCACGCTTTTGTATTTCTGGCAAATTCCGGTAAATAACTAAAGATGGGCGATACTTTTCATAACGATATTTTCTAGATCGAAAAATCGAAAAAGTGAAAAATCGAAAAATCAAAAAATCAAAAAATCGAAAAATCCAAAAATTAAAAAAAAAAAAATCGAAAAAATCGAAAAATCGAAAAAAAAATCGAAAAATAAAAAAAATCGAAAAATCGAAAAAAATAGAAAAAAAATCGAAAAATCAAAACAAATCGAAAAAAATCGAAAAAAATCGAAAAAAATCGAAAAAAATCGAAAAAATCGAAAAATCGAAAAAAATCGAAAAATCTAAAAAAAAAAACGAAAAATCAAAAAAAAAAAAAATCGAAAAAAAAAAATGAAAAATCGAAAAAAAAAATCGAAAAAAAAATCGAAATAAAAATCGAAAAAACAACAGTTAGTTACCTATGTTTAATAAAAACTTGCGTGAATAATGGCTACCATAAATTGCTCGTTTAATAATATACTATTATTGCCAGCGCTCCAGTAGTTAATATTTTATATTATATAGAAGTATTTTTGACCCCATTTTTGAGCGCCTGACATTTTATATTTCTGAATTTTAAACATTCACCTATTATTTTCTATTATTGTATAACTGTTTGTATTATAAATTTGGTCTATTCTGTATACATCCAGTATAAAATAAATTATGTTGCACTCGGTTTTCTTATATCTATATGTGCAATTAAAATATAAATAATACAATATACATAGTTTAAATGTTTTTTATTTAAAAAAGGTTACATCTTTTTATTTTTGTTAAAACTGAACACAGGCATAGGTTTGGATACAGTAAATTAGAGTATATGAATTACAATGGCATATATTCGGTGTGTACAGTGCCATCTAGTGCATTATAACTTATAAGAGCTTCATGAATAATAAGCGCATACGCTTTAGTGTTGGCGGGAAATTGCATTTTACGTGTTTCGAATTCAACCTTGACATCCACAGTTGAAGATTTGATTGGTTTTGGATACATACTGCAATCAATTACGAATAGGGGGTTCGCTCTAAAGCCATTCAGGCCTAACATCGGTTGGGGATTTTCCTTTTTGTAGTAACTTCGCTGAAAATCTTCATAAGCATAATAAGCGGGAGTATCCAACTTTTTCCCAACATCTAAATTCCAACGCTCTAATGGGTAAACTTCAGAATTTAGATATAATCTGATATTGCTTATATCAGCAGCCGCAAACGCCGTCACATCTTCTTTCCTGTTCTCAGTAAAAGAAGTATTTTGAAATCCAATAATTACATATCTAGGTCGTTCCATGGATGTAGTGGTTTTAATCGCCCATATGTCGTGAGAAGTTTGCCTTAGAGTAGGTAATTCATAAAGATCCCATTTATAATGCGGTATTTTAATGGATTGCAAATGTTTGTCATTAATTTTTTTATACATGAGAACATCTGCATCATTTTCGGGAGTAATATGTTTGACTATCCAATCCATTTTAGTGATAGTTATGTCCGCATCGACTTCTCCTATATAGCAATTTTCGAATGCTCGAGCAATTATTACAGTCATCTCATGCTTAACACCTATTATCCCTTTTTTGTAAGATTCAGCAAAACCAAATAGATGTTTTAATAAGATTCTACCTGTAAATGTATTACTCGTTGAATCAACCAAAACTTGATTCTCTTCGCTGAGGCCCCAACCAGATGTTTCTAATAATTTCGCATGTTTTTCACCATATGACACCATATTTTTTATTGCTGTCGTTATAATAGGTTTTCGACATTCAGCAATCTTTTGTCCACCCATTTCATATCTAATTTCTTCAAATAGGCCAGGAAGAGCATTGTTGGCCAAATAGCACTTTTTATTAGCCTCTTTTGGCTTAAATGTTCCAACTATATTGATGTAACTATCGCAAATTAAGAGATTCAGGTCCATATTATTGATCGTAAAGGTGATTGTATCAGAATGTTTGTAATTTGGCGATCCCGTAGGCGGGTGGATATATTCATCGCATCTTTTGATTGAGTTATCGACGATCGGCTTTTCAAATACGTCCAACATCTCATTTCTTACATAAACAGCCATTATTTAATATCTTATATGGAATCCAATAGATTGAAGAAATTTATAATCTTTATTAGACAACAGAAGTCTTCTTCGCTTTACAGTTACTCGGCGAATGTTCATGTTTTTCCCTTCGATTCTATTTATATGATTATTTAAATGGGCGCTAGTTGAATATCGTGGTTTGAAGCAGAATCCCATATTAGTTTATCTCTTTTAATTCGAGTGTGATATTGATAGTTTCCTCTCCAAAGTCAATCAACTCACCGTTATCGTCTACAACTCGAATAGTAATGTTGTCTAGGTATTGCCGACCGGCAGGTATGACTGGTAGATAAATAATGTTAAGAGGTTCCTTCGTCAGTTTGTATCCTGGCTCAACGTCTATGTCAAATGAAAAAAGGGTGTGGGCTTCTTTCCCATTTATATAGGAACCAGAAATAATATTACAATCCAATTGAACAAGGTGGAGGTTCATAATATTGATCGGCCTTGTAGAGACATAAGCTTGAGGCCTTGGCGGGCACTTCGAATTACTGAATCCTAAGAGGCTAGCTATACTGTTGTCACAATCAAAGTTGATTATAAATTTAGATGAAATTTCACATTTTAGAGTGTTGTTGTTCGCCGACAATTTAAACATATCATCAAGTTCTCCTTGATTTAAAATAGTTTTGGTATCCGGATATAGATAGTCATATATAGCTTTTTGGACGAACTTATTAATTTCGTCAATCTCATAAGCGCCGGGTGCCACACGTACATTAATTTTTTTCGGTGCACTGCCTTCCTCGGCCCAACTCTTCTCTCGCTGCACCACATCTGCCCAAAACTTTTCTGGGTCTACCACCTCTAAACAGATGATATTATTTTTTGAGGTGATATTTTTGATAGAATGGTAGGCATAAAATGCTATTAATCCAAGACCATACTGTTTATTAACATCCAATTCGATGGGCGGAAAAAAATCATTGCTGAGAATACTTGACGCTATGGACGACAAATGAAATGTTCTTGACATGGCTAAGAAGTATGTCACACTGACTTCGAAATCTATTTTCGATTACATAAATTATAAACTCGCTTTTTAGTGGCAATTTTCAGTTCTCGAATTTTACAAAAACAACAAATTACGTGTTTTGGTGTTGGATCATCGCTTACGTCAATTGACCCGCGTTTCAAAAATACCGTCGGACCATCATTTACGTCAATAGATTCATTTTTAGAAAAATCCTTAGGTTGTTCTTCATCGTGGGTATTCATTCTTCAGAGAGAAGAAATTGCAAACACAAATGTCCACATAGGACAGTATCAAACTTCTGGTAGCGTTTATAATTATAGTGAACTTCAGATACCGACCAACGCCCTTTATACAGATAACTAATTAAATCTGAAGGTGGGGGTAAATCACCATAACTATCGAAATATATTAATGACGCATCTCTTTTCTTGTAAGCGACCCAATGTGTTCCTGGCCCACTACTGCTATCCAAATTGACAATGGCTGATTCGTTTCTTAGTGGCCCACAGTTTGGTAAACTATCTCTCATATACACACCTCGAAAGTAGGGAATCTTGAATCTTTTGGCAAAAGATTGTATGTCTAAATTACTGAGAGGTCTTCGAGGTAGTGAACTTACGAGTTTTTTGGCCGATATGGTTTCATGTAAAGGCCCAACCCCTTTCGATAGGGCTTTAAGTATAATCCTTTACCATTTTTTCCTAGAGAGATGGCTTCCATGGTTCTATTGTGTCGATTAGCTTCTGTTAATTGTTGACTATTTGTTTTAGCGATGTTCACTGCTTTGACGATTCCGGATGCCGCTCCTGCCAAGCTCCCCAATGCAGATAATCCAGCAAAAATAGGTATTAATGGTAAAAATCCACCTGTTTTTGGTATCGGTATAATACGGGGAATAATAATTTTTTTCTTTCCCCCGGCTGCTTTAACATATTTTCGGGCAGCCATGAGAGATGATGCAGCCATCTTCCTGAGTGTTTTTCCCCCCATTTTCTGTCCGCCATATGTCTTTATTACCCCTTTAATCTTACTGACAATTCCTCTACCGAAAGCAATTCGTTTTTTGCTTTTTGTTCCGCGACGCCGCTTTCTAGACCGTAATTTATGACCCATACCAAAACTTCGCTTTGTTTTCATTATATTTGTGATAGTCCAGGCAGCTGCTTTTTCACCAACTGACGCGTCGCTAGCTTTAAACCGAGTCCAAGCTAATTCTTGAAGGTCCTTATCAGCAATATGTCTAGCTTTCAAATCGTTTGCACTTTTAGAGTAAGCAATATCATGTAATTTACAGGCTTTATCTAATTCATTTATTCCTGGGTCGTTACGTGCTAAACGTTTTTGTAAGCGCGTACCTGGCCCACAATATTGGTACCCCGGTATGTGCAGTTCAAATGGTAATTTATTTATGAGGGAATTAACAAACCCTCGTCCACACTTTCTTTTTGAATAACGTTTAGTGATAGATCGCACTCGTTTCACGCTAGGCATTTAAATGAATGTTACGTGGGCGAGGGTTTATATAGCCAAAGACAGTCAAACGATGCGCATAGTCAAAGCACAAAATAGTATCTGTGTGGAGAATTTAGATGAAAAAGTTGGTGATGGGCTTAGTGAAAATAGGATTCCTAGACACGGCCCATTGTTGCCCAATACAATACGCGGCCTTCTAATAGGACCATCAAATTGCGGTAAAACAAATGTTATGTTATCACTACTCATTCAACCAAATGGGCTACGATTTGAAAATGTATATATTTATTCAAAATCATTATACCAGAAGAAGTATAAGTACTTGCATGAAGTTTTGACTCCAATAAAAGGGTTGGGTTATTTTACGTTCAACAATAATGAAGATATAATCCAACCAGTAGACGCCAAACCAAATTCCATATTTATATTTGATGATGTGATTTGTGAAAAACAAGATGTTATTAGATCATATTTTAGTATGGGGCGACACAGAAATATAGATTGCTTTTATTTGGCTCAAACGTATTCGAAGATTCCGAAACAATTGATTAGAGACAACGCAAATCTAATAATTATGTTTAAACAAGATGACCTAAACCTACGTCACATATATATATAGACCATGTAGCTCCAGACGTGTCTTTTAGAAAATTTCAAGAAATATGTGTGGAATGTTGGGGTGAAAAGCATGGATTTCTAGTGATCGATAAAGATAAAGATATAAGCGCCGGTAGATATAAGAAAGGATTCGATAGCTTCATATACCCATAAACAATGCAATACGCGTTATTTTTCAAGTAGCGTCCAAGGCGGCAGGTGGTTTCAGCGATTAAAATGTATAGCAATAAAAAACATTTCGACATCAAATCGGAGCTGGCCGCTGTCTCCGATTCGGTTAGACAGAAATTTAATGCCTTAAAAAGTGGGCGCGTTGAAACTCTGCAAGCTCTAGAAAAAATGTATGAACCGCTGACGAAACCGTTGAAAACAATTTCAAAAGCCGCAACCTCTAACCCCTTTAACGCTAAAGAAGAAAACCCCGCTAACACTAAAGAAGAAAGATCTGGCATGAAAAGGGAACTCGCGTCAATATCACCGGACTCGACAAAATATGGAGAAAGTTTTGAAAGTGCAATATCCGACCGCGGTGATGGTGATGATGATGATGATGATGATAAAAAATATATTAATAAGCATTTAGAAGAAATATCACGAGGTAATAAACGCTATGATACTCGGTACGGCGTATATATGGACAAAGACATGAAAACAATGGTTGGGAATTTAGAAGTAAAATTTTCTGATGGCAAAATCTCGTTTTGGGATGGGGATAGAAGAGTTGCTGACTACCACGGCAATCCGGAATTGTATGAGCTACTATTTTATCGAAGCCCTAAGAAAGTAAGTAATGCGACTAAGGATGCATATAAGGAAATATTACAACTTACCGGAGCGGCCTTTAAGGAGTATGACGAGTCCAAAGGGCTAAGTAACAAAAATGTAAATAAATTGAGAAAAATTATTAGACCATTGTTCTCTCCGGTAAAGATAAAGGGTGGAGGGTTTTCAAAAATACCTAAATACAAAAAAATAATGACCTCTAAACCCACATACGTTTATTGGAACAAGCCGAGAGAATTGGTGGCTAGATTGCGTTTATTATGGAGTTCAAAGCAAGCCGGCCATACTGGGCACGATAATGAAATTTTATCTATAATTGAAGAATTAAGAGAAGAGCGAATAATATATTAAATACATGCGCTGTAGAGGTCAGTCGTAAACGGAATGTCTTCAAGGAACATTGTAGATAAATTCGGAAGAAAAAAGAAAAATCAACGCGTAATTATTCGAGAAAAAAGGGGTCTTGGATTCAAATTAACAGGTGACGGTAATTATGATATGCAAACCAAACGGTTGGTGAACCTCGGAGAGCCAGAACAATCGACCGACGCTGTAACAGTTGGATATGTTGACGATGTTACTAGGCAAGCAAAAGATCACGTTTTAAAAGCTTTAACGGAATCCATTAAAAACGTATTACGCGAAGCCACTATTTATTTCGAAAATCAGCAGAGTGAACTTAAGAAATTAGTATTTGAACATCGAACTGTGTCAAGCAATAGTATTGGCGATGTTAATGTTAAATACCAATCGATGTTACAAATAGTGAAGCACAATAGAGAATTTTTTGAGGACATACTTACCACTACAAAAAGTAATATTTTAAAAATTATTACTAAAGTTGATATTTTGGAAAGTGAAAGGCATAAAAAATTTTACTACAATATTAGAGAACCGTTTAACTGATCTTACCGATAAATTCATTTAAGTGTAATACGGAAATTCTTCGAGACCTTGAAAGCGTCAAAGGAAGTATTGGACAAAATACGGCGGTTTTATCGAAAATTATAGTAGGACTGGAAGAAAGTATCAAAAAGTTTGAATAAAAAATTGTATTTTAATTGGAAAGAATGTCTAAGCAGCAAATAATTGAAGAAATCCACCGATCCGCCCGTCGAAATTTTCCCAGAAGAAGGACTATTGTAAAAGGATATGCCGACTTGTGGCAGAGTGATTTGGCTGATATGCAAAGTTATAAAGATGAAAACGATGGTTACAGATATATTCTAATTGTCATCGACTGTTATACGAAATATGTGTGGGCGAGTCCATTAAAAAATAAAACAGGCTTACATGTTAGAAATGCCTTTTTAGATATACTCCAAAATTGCGCACACCATCCTAAAAATCTACAAACGGATCAAGGGACAAAATATTATAACAAGGACTTTGGGAAGGTAATGAAAACATATGATATAAATCACTATTCGACTTATAGTACAATGAAAGCGTCAATGGCAGAACGTGTGATTCGTACGATAAAATCCCTATTATATAAAAAAATGGCTATGAGAGGGAAATACAATTGGATAGATATTATAAACGGTGTCATTAATAAGTATAATACCACCACGCATTCAATCATAGGTATGAAGCCAATAGATGTCCTGCCGACAACTAAACTCAACCAATATAGGCAAAACAAAAATAAAGTAAGGCGTAAAAAACCGAAATATCGTGTCGGCGATGTCGTAAGAATAAGTAAATATAAAAGCATATTTGAAAAAGGGTATACTGCTAACTATACAACTGAATTATTCAAAATAAGAAAAATAAATAGCACATACCCCGTAACATACATTCTAGAAGATATGAATGGTCAATCGATTAAAGGCTCATTTTATGAGTTGGAATTATTAAAAACAAAGTGGAAAGATGTTTATTTAGTGGAAAAGGTCATTCGGACGAAAGGGGACAAAGCCTTGGTGAAGTGGTTGGGATTCCCACAGCAAGAAAACTCTTGGATTAATATAAATGATATTGTTTAGTATGGATATTAAATGAAATAAACATTAAAAAAAAACAAGTTTTATTTTCCTATTAACTACTACATATACAATAATAAAATAACTTACACTTAAATATATACAGAAAGCTTAAATAATAAACAATTATACAAATTAAATCTATATATAAAGGGTCATTGGATGCATAACAAAGCCGCCGTATTGCAACCCCTGACTCCTTTATTTCAAGCGCTGATGCATACAGGGCAAACATTTGTGTCGCAGAAGTGGGAAATATATCGGGCGCATACATCACATGTTTGCGGATCCTCCAAATCCCCCCCTTCTACAACAAAATGCTGATGCTCGTGTATGTACCTAGCATTTGGATTTCTTTCGACCTCCATCTGCTCGTAATAAAGAAAGCAGGGGTTGCACAGACGTTTGCTCCGTTCCATGCCGGGAATAACCAACTTCACAATAACGGAGCTGGATGTAACGCAGAAGTGGTTACCGCCTCTGGCCTGAAATACAGCCAGCTCCCTTCTTATTGAAGTCGGTGATCCAGGGCAATCAGCCTCAATGCCCTCATCATCGTCGTCGCTGGCGGGTTCATCGGCGGGTGGGGCTGGACCAACGGCGTCTTCACCCTCTTCGACGAGTGGTGCCGGACCAACAGCACCCAAATCCTCGTCGGCAAGTTGCGCTAGACCAGCCACGCCTTCTCCATCACCATCGGCAGCTGCAGCAGCGGCATCAGCAGCCTGTAAAGAAGTATATTGATTAGATATTTTATAAGCATAATGATTAGATATTTTATAAACATAAGGTAATAGTTAAAAACTTACATCACGTTCTATGGCGTCCCAAAATTCGTCAATGCCTGACTTGTTGGCATCAAAACGCGCCAACAAGGAGAGCTGACGCTCGATCTCCTCAACCGCATCAACATCAACAACAACAATTTGTCTATCCATCTTAGCTATTTATTATTGTTTCGGCTTTCTATTATTATTAATGGTCAGCTACAGCGAAGTGACTGATGCTGGTAAGTGGTCGGGACCTCATTATATATGGTTATGTATTCCCACCTCCACTCTCCCAACCCTCGAATTTACCACCTCCCCTGCATAACATCACGCTCAGTAGGGTGCATCTAGTTCCGGAAAGTTGGAAGTCAGAAAAAATTTTACTCTAGCATTAATCGGTGCTCTGCAGATAATACAACTAACTACAGATCGACTGCAACTAACACAAGATACAGCATGTCCGCATGGTATAAAAACCATTTGTACCTCCTTATCGACACAAATCTTGCAAGTCAGGCGTTTACTAATAGAACGACCATCACTTAATGTATGCATAGTAGCACGAGGTCTTTAAACAGAATGTGGACAACTATATATCTGAGGCTGGATGGACTCTTTTATTAAAAGGTTTGTGGATAGAAGTTGAGTGGAGGCCAATTACAATCAGCGCAAAATTATACTTTTTCGCCCACTGGCGGTCTAGTTATTTAGAGTTTTTTGTTTGTTGATTCTGATTAGGGAGTTCGTTTCCACACCATCTTATATATTACAACTAGTCTATCAACATAAACTATTTATAATATAAGGAGATAGAACTCACGGCGCGTTGCTATTTTTAACGTGGTAGCTCCCCTGTAGGCCTATGACCACGAATACACAAACAAAACAAAAATCCTCTACGTACCCTGCCACGAACGTATGTTATCTACTAACTTTTGATAGTCCGCCCTCCGAGCGCGCCCCTGTTCAGTAATTTCATCAAAGCGCGTCTTTACAATTTCAGCGGCCCTCTTCTTTGATTGATACTCAGAATGGGACTCTTTGATCCTACCAATCTCGATGCCCACATCCTTCTGCCTTCGATGTACAACACCCTGATGGTGGAGGATCTCATCCATCTGCCTGTTTAAATCACCTAATCGCAGTTTGATGTGGGCATCTTCGTCTGCCAATTCTTCAGACTCATACTGAAGTGGCGCTAAGGCTACCTCAATATCCTTTTCCATATCGTCCACCACCATCTTCAGTTGCTTGTATGTGGATTCGGTGATTTCAATCTGATCTCTATCGGTCTTTAACCGCATCTGCATATTAATTATGGCGATGTTGACGGAGCTAAGATCCTTCGCCATATCGCCGTCATCAATCAGCATCGGAATTGGTGTAGCCCTACTTGTGGGAGTCACACTTGTTGAGACTACTGCCTTTAACTTCTTCGCCGGCGTTGTCTTCGGCTTCTTCGAAGCCCTCGGCTTCTTACTTTTCGGCGCAACCACTCTTGGTCTCGTGGGTTTCGACCTACAGGGCCCATCGTTGGTTTTGCCGACACGTTTTGCATTTTTCGTCATGACCGGTACTGGCAATGTAGGGACAAGCACATTGCTAAGAACATGAATCTTCTTCGGTGCCTGAAACTCATCCTCACTGTTGTATACCGGTAACGGGGCCAGTACCGGGGCCGGTGATGGAGTCGGTAACGGGGCCGGTAACGGGGCCGGTAACGGGGCCGGTAACAGAGCCGGTAACGGGGCCGGTAACGGGATGTCGCCCACTGACTGCGACAACTCCATCGGAGATACCGGTGAAGGAACCGTGTTAAACAGTAGCATCTCGTCAAAATCAAAATCCACCACATCGAAGTTATAAGTGTCGGCTTCCCCCATTATCGACAGGATGCTGTTGGTAGCTGACGTGGTTTCTTCATTTGAAGGCATCTTAAGTGAGAGTTGGTTCGGTTTACTAGAAAAATAGCACAGAAAGTTAGGTAGTTTATTCAGCGAGCTAAAATAAACTGAATTTCTTACCACTGGTCCCCGTATATATAGCGATAGGTGAAAGAGTGGGAAGTGGAGGGGAGATAGTGGGAGTCTCTCACGGCCTCATGTTTTAAAAAACGAGCATCGCGCATCTAGGGCAATACTTTACGGGGCATTTAGTCGAGTACATTTTTATTGACTACCAAATGCAAATGATTTGTTAGGAGTTTTTTTGTTGGTTCTAAAATGGATAATTTTTTTTTGTTGGTCCTGAAAAAGGCCATTTTTGGACAAAGGCCGCCGACCTATTGCGAGTCAGAATTGTCGTCTGAGTCTGACACCGATTCGTCGGACATTGAGTCATCCGACTCAGTGTTCGGCTCGGTGTCATACGACCATTCGTTCAGAATTAGGAAGCGGGAGTCGCATGGGCTGGACGGTGACGATGGCCGGCGAGGTTTTAGACCCGTAGTTGAGTCACATCTGCCATCGGAATCTACTCCTACTCCCCCTGTTATAATTTCGGTTGTAGAGTCACATTCTGCTACTTCAATAACGTCGGCCATGACTGTCGTCGGTAGTTATTTAGGGCAGACTGAATTTTAGAGCCCGGGCGCTGGGTATGTATGGTACACAAGGAGAGTGGGGAGAGTGGGGAGAGTGGGGAGAGTGGGAGAGAGTGAGGAGAGCATAGACGAGGCTTTTTCATCGAAAAAAAAAAAGTAGAAAGTGGAAAATATATATATATATATATATATATATATATATATATATATATATATATAATATATTACAAACTTTCAATTTACATTTATTCTAATAATAGTTTTAACAGTTAATTTAATATATTTTCTTCGATGTTGCTTTGTTGCAGCTATTTTGCTCTGGTTGGAACTTCCCCCAGGTTTTATTCAGCGTCGCATGGTCAATAATGACTTGTTCTCTGGCGATTATGGTTGCTATGTTGATAGACATTTTTACGGCTTTTATAGTTGGGCTGGATGAAGCAGAATGAATATCTGACCATGAGCACCTACTATTTATTGTGTTAGGAATGAGTATGGAGTGGAGGGGGAGATAGTTGGAAATTTTATAAAAATAAACTTTTTTTTTTGTTACATATATATTACAAACTTTCAATTTACATTTCTTCTAATAATAGCCTTAACAGTTAATCTAATCTATTTTCATCGCTACTATTATTTACAATATTGGCTACGTTATACCGTAATTCGGCTATAGTTTTTCGAGGCCCATTACGATATTCCTGAATGTCTCTGTGACCCCACGGTAGAGTTTTTACGGTATTTGGTATTATAAACCTTTTCTCATCGTTGTAAGATAATGCAACTTTGTTTTTCATTTCAGTATATATATCGTGTAACTTACTCCTGAATGTATTTATTTTTCTAAATATCTTACCCCCACCTTCTACAATTTTTTGGTAGTCCGTCATGTTTAAGCTGTTTTGTATTACGCATTTTTTTACGCCCTTAGCGGTTTTGGTTTCTTTCTCATCCGATCTAATATAATAGGCCTTGGCGCCTGTCCCTAAAAATATACTGATAGCCTGATTTGGATACTCATCTTTAAAATTTCCCAATATTGGTTTAGTTACTGGTAAGTTAAATTTATTATCAGATTTATAATTAGATGTGTCGAAATGTTCAATATTTCTTTCCATAAATTCATAAAAATTTATTGAATTAACTTTAAGCACAAAACTATCGGTATCTGTATAAAGTAAGGAAATGTTATCACCTAATTGTTGTTTTAATGTGCCGTAATAGAAATCATACATCCTTACTTTTGACAATTCCAACACTGTGAAACCTACGTACAGCGGTTTGTTATAACATATTTTAGTTCTACCCATATGTATAGCCACAAAGTGTTGTGAAAATATGGAACAAGACTTAAAATTTGGTCTAGCAATTAAGTTGTTTGCCCCCGGGGAATTTCTCTTACTAGCCCAGTGAGTTTTAAGGTAAATGTCGCATCTGTCATCCACATTTTCCATAGTTTTCCCGTACACGCTATTAACCATACGCTTAAAATGATTTTTCTCTGATGTGTCCTTAGCGCTGTTTCTCATATTTGTATTGAGATCTATATATTTTTTCAGCCAGCGAGATTGCTTAAATTTGAGAGCTCGATGAATTTTAGTTACAATTAGCCCATTATTTATGGCTTGCTTAAAGTTTCTATAGTGTAATATGTATTTGTCTTTATGATTCAAATTGGGAACCAGTTTGGGTATTTCTGTTTTTGAATGGGGTGGAATTATATTCTCCACTAAAAATGGTAAATCGGCATGTTTATCATGGAGGTGATGTGGATATGTTACATCAACTTCTAATACATAACCATATTCCCCGAGATCATCAACTGACATAACGTCGAGCTGATTAATTTCCTCAGTCGATAACCAAGCAAATTCTCCTGTCGGTAGGGGCTGACTCATGCTATACCCATAGAGATTTGTCGCATCAATATAATGTATAGAAGACTTCGGCTCGAAAGGATTATATTCGGATAAAAATGGATTATTGTCAATATGTTTTCTTTCCACACATTGGCTGATACCGCCACGTATACTATTTTTGAAGAAATTAATCATATCTATATCCGTTAGCAATTCCAACTCTACCCTGGTGTAGCGCAACATCGCATCCCATGACAAACCTGGAGATGTATAATATTGCGCTGGATCTAGTTTATATGCCTTAAGTGATACATCCCTAAAATTTTCAAATATATCGCATAACATTAAAACATCTGATTTTAAATATAAATCAGAATAGGATCCCAAAGTTTGACATTTAAATACATTCCAAACTTTCTGAGCCCTCGCATAATCCTCATCGGATATATGGCGATCATTTAGCTTGTCATAAAAATCCTCTTTTGAAGGTAAATTGGGGTGATCTAATTTCATTAAATTATCCATGAAATTATATGGAAACACCCCTTTCTGCCTCATTAAATCGAATTTTTCTTTTTCTGCAAAACATTTCCTTGTTTCTACGAAAAATTCTGATGGTAAATTTTCTGATAACCCAACCAAGGAATCAGCTAAAAATCTGTAACTATCTAAAAATCTAAGTTTTATGTAATTTTTTCTCATCATACCGTCTCTATCTACATAGCTATGGGTGTACAACGGTTTAGTAAATGAAATATATTTTTCTTTATTTTGAGCAATAACTTCGGCTCTCTCGCCTTCACCATACAATTCTTTAATAAATAAATGACTATCGTACCCACTCAAATTATGAAAAAATATTGGAACAAATTGCGGGATTTTATAATTTAAATTACAATTACTGTGTGCGGCGCCAGGGGTTTTCTTACCGGTAATATGGCAATGATCTCTTACTTTAACATCGCCATCCTGAAAGGCCTCATCACAAATAGAGCATATACTCGATGTATTAAAATCATCTATTTCATCATTAGACAATTGGTGCATAGGAACAACATCTTTTAAATACGTATTATAAATAGTTAGAACATCGTCTTCTAGCCGTTTCACGAAATCGCTACCGGCATTGTCACCAGTAAAAGTTACAAATTTCGTCAATGAATTATCAAATGAACATTTAATTAAATATGCAAAAGAATATGGCTCATGTCGGTATGTAGGGATACTAATTTTTTTTTCCGGATCTGGTTCGCAAATATCTATAGGTTTTAAGATCGATTCAAAATCAGCATAAATTACAAATGGAACCCTTAGCTGCTTATCATAATTTTGAAACTTGAGTATATTTTCAGGTACATAATAACCGCGTTTGTCTTTTTTTAGCTCTACTGATGGCGTGCAGGTATATATATGATTACAGTCGCTCAATTGGTGCCGCAATAGGATGCTTTCAGATCGAAAATAAAGTAAACATCCATCACAAAAAATTTTTTTATGGCCATTTCTAGTTATTTGACTCGACACTAATCTAGAAAGACTTTTAATCCAACAGTAGTGACTATTACCCGAATCAGCCGTTATTAGTAGTAAATTTATGTGATGACCTAACCTTCTGCGGGAATATCGTAATGGGCCTACTATTTCAAATTTCGCCTTACCGTTTTCATAACTACGTTCCAAACCATAAACATTAACACTTATATCATTTAGGTCTTCAAATTTTGAAATGTCTTTAAGCTTCATGGGAAATTCAATACCCTCAACATTCAGCACGGTCTCGAAGTGTGGATACGACGACGTTTCGCTAACATGCTCTCTCGCTGGATATAGTGCCGATGTGATGGCCCAAGCAAAGCAGTACGCATCATTATTTTGCACATTAACTACGCCCTTCTTGGTTTCAATAAACTTGGGTAGCTTTATGTGCGAGCAGCCGCCTAATGGAAAGTACTTATTTATATTTACTTCTAAAAATAGTACTTCCAGTAACGACCAGCCTGAAACAACGAATAATTTATTAGTTAACGCCCTATTATACACTATAAAAACTACAATACCTGAATCCTTATGTTGAAAGTCTACAGTTTGAGATACCGCCGCATCTTTAAAGTCCGCATATGTCGCATCCAAATCCGCCGAAAAATCTAGTATTCGATTTATGCTATTAAAAGATTTGATTTCAGAAATATCTTGACTCTGCAATACATATGTAGCGAAGACCTCTACATTAACTTTAATGGCATTATGGACCCTCAGAACAACTTTTAACAATTCCAATACTCTACATTTTACCGCATCAAAAAATGTTACATAATCTATATGTTTTTTATCACTTTTGACTCTGTAACTTGCAATTCTGCACTTAAACGCACTCTGAATTAAATATATACCATCGGCATGAATTGAGCAGGCTTTTTCTTTATGGTCAAGGCTCTTCATATGCGATGACATCTGATTGGTAGGGATGTCTACATTACATGATTCACATCTCCCATTACGCGCTTTTTTTACTGGTAAAACATCAGGGCTGGAATTGGTAGATCTTTTCGTACCACGCGATGATTCACCGGTGCGATTAGATATTAGCTTACAACTTTTATTTTGATGTCGATGTAAATTATCTATCCTTGTAAATGTTAAACCACAATTACACTTATACATGTCTATTATTTTTATGATAATTTCGATATTAGATAATGGAACTTACAACGCGCTTAAAGCTCACGAGTTTTGTACTGATTTCATTTGAATATGGGTGCTACTATATATCCTCTCTAAAATCTCCACCTCTCTTATGCTCCCCTCCCCTATTCATAATATACAAGTCTGAGAGGCGCTCGCAAATTGTGTTAAGAATGGGGTACTATCCCTTCCACCGATGTTTACGTCGTGCGTGTCTGCTGGAGACTTGCGCTTCACTCTAGCTATGACGGTTGAGAGTCAAGGATGTGTTTCGGTATGCTCCGACGTATTTCCCTTATGCTACAATACGAATCACTCATATGTACTTGAACTGAACCCATTACACTACATGATATACATAGCAATTACTATCTAAGAGGTACTTACTATGCTCGTTACACGCTACTCGATATACATAGTAAATACTTATATCTATATGCGTATGAAGTAACTACACTTATTACACTATGCAATTACACTATGCAATTACACTATGCAATTACACTATGCAATTACGCTATGCAATTACACTATGCAATTAGACTATGCAATTACGCTCATTGGGAGGTACTTGCTAATTGCGCGAAGGGTGGGGGTGGGTACTTATGATAATTACTAATTACCTCTCATTACCTCCCGTCCAGAACTGGCCAATCACAACTACTGTTAACACTTAAAGTAAGTATCCTCTGCATATTTAGTTATCGATTAAATGCAGAAAATTTACACATAGAGTACTATTTTCTGCACGCTAAAATCAATAAAATAAAGGGAAAAGCATTATTTTTCTACCTGTAGTAGATCATTGTCCTTGTTTTATTAAATTTCCCAATTTCTATAGTTTCGTTTTTATTTTACCGTATTTCTGAGACGATTTGCGTTTTCGAGAGTTTTTGCTCATCTTTTTATAATCGCTGGAATGTTGTATACCTACGGTGCGGTTAATTTAAACAGTGTGAATTGTGCGCGACAACAATTGGTAATGAGTAATTTAGACAGGCAGCGATAGAGAATAGGATAAAATTTTAACGATCTGAACACACAGACCATACCCTTTAAAAGATGGGCCACTCAACAGTGAAAAATTTTACTCATCATTCAGCGCCATCCATAGCGGTTGCACATAGTTGAGTTAAAAAAAAAGAAGATAACTAATTATTGAAGATTTGTTCAAGATTTATTGTATAGATGGCGGTAGGGGTTAATGAGCGCAAGTTTTTCAAACTCGGCCATTCTAATAAACCACTACTAAGTTTTTCAAAATTATAATTTTTCGTTCTTTTTTACTTAAAATGATTCAAACATTTTATTCTTCACTCAACATACTTAGATGGATATAATCCATTGGGTTATATTCTGTGATAGATATAATTTGAAATATTTTAAGTTAAAAAGAAAACGAAAAATTATAATTTTGGATTTGTGGAACAAAAAATACATCTTATTATGAAATAAAACACTATTATAACCATATATTTTTTATTATTAGAATTAAAATTGCACGAATTCTTATTACAGTACACAATAATAAAGAAATATGCTGATTCGTTTTCATGAAAAAAATAACGAAGAGTATCAGATCAAAAATATTAAGTTCAATTTTATTATTTTTGTTTTGAGTCAATGCAGCTGAGCTATTAATTTATTAGCTAGTGAGAATGTATCGGCATTTCTTAAAAATATATCTAGAAGATTTTTCAGTGAAATGAAGGAATTTGAATTTAGTAAGAATGCAACTTTTATTAATTGGAATCAATAAATTGTGAAGATACCTAGGTGAGGTAGGTCACAGTATATGGAGTAAAAAATAAGATTCGCACAATATAAAATATACAATTAATGATATCTTGAATGAGTAAAACCAAATTTGGTAGATTTTAACAAAACTTTTATTTAAAAAAATAAAAAATTAAAATTAAAAACATTACACATGACATGTTTCGAATATTACGTTTTAGGATTCAACAGCAATTTTTGATTCTAGAGAAAAATTCAAACTAATACAAATGAACCCTCAACCACTACAATTTTATTCTTTAATAAAATTACACAAAGATAACTATCCTATTAGACCAGTTGTATCATTTGTCACGGCTCCATCAGTTAAACTTTCACATACAAGAAAACTGCAAATTCCATTCAAAGTATAGTATAAAAAATTCTTATGAATTAATAGAAAAATTAAAAAACATTAAATTACCTAGTAACACAAAATTAGTATCGTTCGATGTAACAAACTTATTTCCTAGTATACCTCCTAAAGAAACAGTCAAGCTAGTAGAAAACTTATTAGATCGTAATCAAGTCAATATTATAATCAAAGAAGAAATACTAAATTTGTTAAACATTTGCCTAAAACAAAATTATTTTCAATTTTAAAATAACATCTACTCAGCAAATGAAGGTCTTATTATGGGGAACCCATTGATCCCGTTGCTTGCAGAAATATTTATGGATAATATAGAACATACAATTCATAGCAATAATTTAAGTAATCATTATATTTATTGGCATAGATATGTTGACGATATACTGACTGCTTTTACTGGTACTAGTAGACAGTTAAATTCTTTATTAGTTTTTATCAATACTATACACCCTAATATTAAATTTACTATGGAAACATAGAAGGATAATTCAATTAATTTTTTAGACTTAAATATTATTAAAATTAATAAAGGCCATAGTTTTGGGATATTTCATAAGCCATCACATACTGATATTACAATAAATAATAGTTCATCTCATCCATACAAACAAAAGCTGGCAGCATACAACAGAATTAAATATCATTAAACAAATCGCAGTAAACAATAATTTTAATTCAAAGTTAGTAGACAACATTTTAGAGAAAAAAACTTTTTAAACATTATTCAACAAGTTTATCCCATAATTAAAGATCAAAATTGCAGATATAAGAGTCTTACATATACAGGGTTGGGCATAATTGGCGGAACACCCGATTTGTGGCTCAATTATGGATTGTATTGAAAATTAACCCAAATAAAGTTTTTTGTATATTTTATGTACTATTTAATGACGCTTGGGGATTTTCATTATCTGTCATATTTATCAAGATATGACGTCATCGGATGAAATTTTAAATGAATCACCCTATATTTATATTTTTTTTCAGATAGATCTTTTCTTTCTGAATCCATCAATATGGGGTTCGGGTGGTCTCTGATTTTCCTTATCATCAGAAAATAATAAAACAAAATGGTAAACGTTCTTTTAAATAATTAATGAATAACTATTCACAAAGTTGTCTGTGCCATCATAATGTACCAATATCAATTGTTTTGCCATGGTTTCACTTTTTGACATTAAAATGTAATATTGACATCTCGATATTAATCACTGAGTTTTATTAATACGATTATTGTACATCTCTGACAGAAATACCTACCAATGTTTTTGTGTTACTGTTTACTTGGTTTCTATAATATTATAAAAACTATTGTCACCTTTTATTAATCTGTAGATTTTAATTCATTCTGGTTTATGGAGACAATCAAACAAGTTGAGTTTAATTGCAAGTCAATTCATTTCACCCAAACTAGCCCAATACGCGAAAATAAATAACTCTTAGCATTTGATACTATTGAGAATTTTTATTAATTTAAACCATGGTTGAACTGAGTGAACGTGAAAGAATTACACTATTGATGATTATTGGGTTTGGAGACAGAAAGAGATCTCTGCAAGAAGCTTGTAATTTGTTCAATGAAACATTTCCTGACAGGATTTCCCCGATTTCTAAATCTACAGTATCCAGAAATTTGAGCAAGTTTAATGAAACAGGAAGTGTGAAAAATAATCCCAGATCTGGACGGAAGAAGACAGCCACTGATGAAGAAAATGCACTTAATGTGGTTCTAAGTGTACAGGAAGAACCAAAAACTTCAGTTCCAAAGCTTGCGTTAGACAATAATATGAGCGAGAGATCTGTAAGGAGGATTCTGAAAGTCAATAAATTTCATCCCTATGAAGTGCAATTACACCAGGAATTGAATGAAGATGACCCAGATAGGCGAATGCAATTCTGCCAGGTAATGATGGATGCCATTAATGGAAATAATATGTTGATGAACAGCATTGTTTTTTCCGACGAATCAACATTTTGTCTCAATGGATTTGTAAATAAACATAATTGCCGGTATTGGTCTGATCATAATCCTCACTGGATGGAAGAAGGTCACACCCAATATCCACAAAAGTTAAATGTTTGGGCTGGTATAGTTAGAGGAAGAATTATTGGACCATTCTTCATGAGAGGAACTCTGAACGGTGATCGTTATTTGCAACTACTTCAAGAGCAGATAGTTCCAGAGTTAGTTCGTTTATATCCAAATCACAGAAATCACTTACAACTTTCTGATGAAATTTGGTTCCAGCAAGATGGTGCTCCACCTCATTTCGATGCTAGAGTGAGGCAGTACCTGAACACAATATTTCCACAGAGATGGGTGGGTCGAAGAGGACACATTGAGTGGCCGGCACGGTCACCGGATTTAACCCCCACTGGATTTTTTTCTTTGGGGCCATTTGAAATCAGTAGTTTATAAGGACCTGCCACATTCGCTGGAAGAATTGGAATACAAAATAAGAATTGCTGTTCAAGAAATAACACCTGAAGTTTATCAAAATGCCTTAAGATCATTTGTTGATAGACTAGGATATTGTCAGGCAGTTGGAGGCTTTCACTTCGAACACTTACTTTGAGAGATTTGTAATACTTCGATTGATAATAATTATTATTTTTTATTAAATAAATGTTTACTTTCTATTTTGTTATGAACTCGGAGACCCTCAAACCTTACATTAATGGATTCAGAAAGAAAAGATCTATCTGAAAAAAAAATATAAATATAGGGTGATTCATTTAAAATTTCATCCGATGACGTCATATCTTGATAAATATGACAGATAATGAAAATCCCCAAGCGTCATTAAATAGTACATAAAATATACAAAAAACTTTATTTGGGTTAATTTTCAATACAATCCATAATTGAGCCACAAATCGGGTGTTCCGCCAATTATGCCCAACCCTGTATAGGAGCTCCTAGTGAAAAGGTGTATTTAAAAAACCAAAATATTAACGTAGCTTTTAAAACCAATAATATGCTTGGGAAGTATATTAAAAACAATAAGGGTAAAATTTTTCCTAATAATAAATCGGGGGTATATAAATTAAATTGTGGTAGTTGTCCAAAACTGTATATTGGTCAAACAGGCCGTACTTTCAAAAAGCGCTATTCCGAACATTATAATAGCTATACAAAAAACAAAAATAATTCTACTTACTCAAATTATATTTTAGCTGAAAATCATTCTTTTACAGACAACTTTGAAATTTTACATATAGAAAATAAGGGCAATAAACTAAACCATTTAGAAACACTTGAAATAAATAGATTTAAAAATTCAGATAACCTACTCAATGATCAATTAGATAATAATAACTCACCCTTATTAAATCTCTTTCCTAGTTTTCTATGAGATAATCCCGGTAATGTTACTATCTTATTGTTATTTGATTGATATCATAATTACCTAAGTACCCTTATTTACTTTAAATAGTTTATTTTGTTATGTTATTGATGTTTTCTTAAGTTCTGTTAAATATTTCGCATATATATTGGATACCGAATTGTAAATTAGTCACATTTGAAAAAGAAGTTGTACTTCGAAACATGTCATGTGTAGTGTTTTTAATTTTTATTTTTTATTTTTTAAAATAAAAGTTTTGTGAAAATCTACCAAATTTGGTTTTACTCCTTCAAGATAAAATGGATTTTCATCAAGTAAAGGCCGAAACCAGAAATACATTAATGATATGTTTGTAAAGTACCTAATTTTGCTATTTTAACTCTATGGGATCTGCTCCATGGTCTTTTAACTCATAGCAGTTAGGTCGAGTAACATCTGTTTACTCTGCATTAAATTCCAGAGCTTTAAGAGTTAAGGTACCATTTGGGTAGGCGCGTCAAGAGGCAAGCGACCACTGATGCGACCCCAAGGTCGAGTAGGACGACAGATGCATAAATGTTACGCTTGGTGCATTTACCAAGCTTGAGAAGTGTCGCGCGACAGTTACAGGATAATCATTCGAGGAAACGATCAGCCTTGCCAGACCTACTGTTTTCACGTAGATCCACTGTTTTTGTTTTTAGCAAATTGTGTTCTTAATTTATTAATTTTGCCTCATTCTTCAGCAAATGGTTAAATAATATTTTCTCTAGTGAATTTTCTGCAGTAAAAGCAGCGTAATAAGCATCCACTACTCTAGGTTGGCTCCATAAAAAAAAAACATCAAGATAATCATTGTTTTTATTTAAAATGAAACAAAGAATTAATAGGGCATCATAAAAAGTACATGCATATGCCAAACACTACGATTTTGAATTATTCAATTCAGACTGATCTAAAAGAAGTAGGTACTTATTATTTTTCATTGGTTTTTTTCCCGTACGTTAAGTATATATTAAAAATGTTTTTATTCTTTGTTTACTTTCTAATTTGGGTAGAAAAAAGTTTATTTTTCGTTTCTTATATACTTGTTCTTTTTAGTTACTGCACTGCAAATTATAATTATTTTCCCCTTTATTAAAATCTACTGTTCAGATCTACAGTTTTTTTTTACCCATTTGTTTTAAAATCTGGCAACGCTGCTTAGATCGAAAGAAATTTCCGACCGAATCACCCCCAAAAAAAAAGCGATGCCGAGGACAGTGACCTTCCCAGATAGCACAAAGTCGTCTTAAAGACGTCTTTAAGACGTCTAGCATAAGACATTCGAGACGTCTTTAAGACGTCTGGTATTTCCTGAAAGACGTCTTTAAGACGTCTTAGAAGACGTCTGATGTTACAAAAAGCGACGTCTTTAAGACGTCTTATTAATGGCTTACATTGGTCTGTAGAGCTTAAAATAAGCCATAAATAAGACGTCTTTAAGACGACTTATTAATAGCTTGTAATGGTCTTGTGAAGCCTTAAATAAGACATCAGACGTCTTTAAGACGGCTTATAAATAGCTTATAATGGTCTTATGAAGCCTTAAATAAGCCATAAATAAGACGTCTTATTAATGGCTTATAATGGTCTTATGAAGACTTAAGTAAGCCATAAATAAAACGTCTTATTAATGGCTTATAATGGTCTTATGAAGCCTTAAATAAGCCATAAATAAGACGTCTTTAAGACGTCTTATTCATGGCTTATAATGGTCTTGTAAAGCTTTAAATAAGCCATAAATAAGACGTCTTTAAGACGACTTATTAATGGCTTATAAAGGTCTGGTTAAACTTAAATAAGCGATAAATAACACGTTCATTATTTTTATTCTGCTAATTCTATAACCTGTTTATAATAATATAAAATAATTTAAAAATGGGTATCATCGTGCATCTTGGTTATTAAAATAGTAGAATAACCTTGCAGGTTATAAAGAATGCAAAAAATAGAATTAAAAATATTTATTGATAAAATATCTATTAATCACAGGTCACTAAGAATTATTTTCTTTGTAGCGCATTTGATCACTCCTCTTTAGCCATAACTGGATTGATTTTTTCTTTCTTTTTGATTTGAAGTTGCCTTTGTATAGTGGCTCCTAAAAAGAAATTTAGGTAAGAGCATTATAGTCACAGGAAGTTATACTTTGTAAAAGTTAGTAAAAACCGAAAGAACAATTTTATTATGAAACAAAACAAAAAATTAATTTCTTACAATTTTAAATCAATTTTTATAACAAATCATTTAAGACAAGATGAGCTATTATTAGATTAGATTAGATTAGGGGTTGGACGTTATTTGTCCTTGTCCACCGCGACCTTTTCAGATCTATTGTGGGACTCCGTTTGTTTTAGAGTATGTCGTCTAGCCTGGTCTTTTTTATTAGACTTAGTAGCTTTGGCAGTGGCTCCCGCATGTAGTTGCATGCTATTATACTTAATCGCCTATTTTGACAATTTTACTTTAACTTCACTCAAAATGGCTATCTAACATGTGGCTTTTGATATCAATAGTTCTCGAAATCTCCATAAAATTAAAAAAAAAGGAAATTAACGAATAACTGAATTAAATCTTATATTAAGATGTTTACTTTTTAATTCATTTAATTATTCTTATTTAGAAGAAACAGGATATTAATGTTTATTTATATAAACAAATATTCATTTATTACCTGTAGAAAGTATTCCAGGAACGTGATACATCGGTAACAGAAACTCCACTATTCTTTCTTCTCTGGTTTTAGTCCCATATTATTTAAGTAAAAAGAGACCAAACACAAATGCACAAAGTAGCCCAAACACACTTTTGGCGGCTATAATCGCGTACGCAATAGAATAATCAATAATTCACAATAAGCTTGGGCTTGAATGTAGTGTTAAGTCAAACGTCAAACTTCACTTCATTTGATTCTTCTTTTAAATTTGAATTATGTAAACCGTGCAAGTTTCCGTCCGACTGAAAGACGTTTGTGAGACGTCTTAAAGACGTCTTTGAGCTTTTACATTAATATATGGATTTGGAAAGACATCTTTAAGACGTCTTAAAAACGTCTTTGAGCTCTCACATTAATACGTCTGAATTATGGCTTTTGACAGACGTCTTATAAGACGTCTTAATAACGTCCTAGGACATTGAGACCAAACCAAGACACAAAAAAGACGTCTTTCAGACGTCGTGTGCTATCTGGGTTGAGTGCGATACGCACCAAAGCTTTGCACCGAGAAGGGTCTCCACGACACTTCTCGGTCGTGTCGCGCCATGCGAAATGTGTTTAATATAATTGTATGTATTTTAGATGTGAAGCGACACTTCTCGGTCGTGTCGGCGGTCGTATGTCGCGTCGGCGGTCGTCTGTCGCGCCTACCGAAATGGTACCTTAAATATCATTTTGCGACCAATAACATAGAAAAAAGTCAATTGAAAAGTACTGCAAAGCCAAGAAAGCTGTTAATTATTATTAAATTTATAAAAAAAAGTATAGAGTATAGGTTATATTTATTTTAATAGAAACCATTGAACCGACACAAACATACACAGAGACACAAACATTATGTAAGGCCCGAGTTGAGTAAGTTCTCATTCTGTAAACTGAATCGAAACCTGCTAAACCCATTCCGTCCACCCCACTACTAATTACTCTGCAAAGTCCTCAAGGTCAATTGATTTGTATGCCATGCCTTCTAAAAGGCAACGAAGAATGACACACTCTCCTTATTTAAACAAGGCATTGCTGAAGGCTGTTACGTCGTCCATTTGTGTATATTGTGTGTGCATTCTGTTGTCAACAATTCTGTGAAAGTTCTTCTAGTCTCATAATTTGGCTATTAGGGGAACCTTCTTCAATTAGGCAGGTAGTCGTCTGTTATACAAAATAAATTTAAGCATAGCCATTCTTTTATTCCATCTGATCATGTGACTAAAAAATCTACTAGACCTGCTACAGGAGGTAATTTTCAAACCTAGCAAAAGGATGAATACATAATTTAGTGTTTCCACCTCTTCTGCTACTTAATATATGCCATTTTTGTTAAAGGGTCCTGCTCAATCCTTCTACGTTCTTTGCCTCTTAAAATTCTAATAATCATTTTTATATAGTTAAATAATATCAAATTTACAGTTGTTTTAATAAATATGCACATCAAATTATTTAAGTGATTTACACAAAAGATACTGTTGAATTTTATTGTTATATGATTTAACAATTTTATAACAATTTTGTTTTGATTCCTAAAGTTGTACTTAGTATAGGAATATTATTTAAAATAAGTTGTGTACATTTTGCAAAACAATTTTTAAAATTTACTGAAGGCTGATCTAATGTTCAAATTGCCTTTTCCTGATAAGAATATTCATAGGATCTAATTGTTCTCTTTCATATAAAACTTGATTACATTCCTTACATGTTTTGCCTAGTTTTTGTAACACGAATCCGGCAACATAATTTGTAGCATAATTATGAAGGTCTTCTAAGGAAATTTCTTAAAAATTTGGAATGCATAGTGCATTTACTGAATAACGTACTGTTACGTGTGTAAATTCATTTTAACTTATCAAATAAAAAGTCACTATTTCATCATTATTTTATTATTCAAAAGGATACAATATAGTATATTTTATTGTGTACTAGGGTCCAGCCAATCTTCATCTGCAGCAGCTTCTGAAATAAATAAATCATATTTTATTATAATATTAGATTTAAATATAATTATTTAGCATATATTAAATTGTAAACAATGCTAAGATGATATCTTCTGTCATTTCTTCTTTTTTGATATTAATAGCCTTAGACTATATGACTGTTCCAGTAGCCAAAATATCTGGTTAGAAGCCTTTCAGGTAAAGGGTTGACAATTAGTTATGTCAAATATAATTTCTTTTTTTTTTGATTTCCCGTTTTCCCGCGTCTTGGTAAAAGAAACTTGCATTCTGCACGTGGGTGCATATTCGTTTTTGCGGATTTTAAATAAGTTTCCCAGGAAAATAAAATATTAGCAAATTGTTAGGTTTTCCAGGAAAACGCTAATCACTTTGTGGATTCGTTGCTAATTAAGAAATTACAATACATAATTAAAATACACATTGAGGCCCCATTAGAACCGTGGTAAGTAACTAACACATCTAATTAAGTCATAAACTAAGCTTTACTAAAATATCTACATTTTCCTTGCTTTTAGGCCTTCTATTCTTTTCTTATCTATACTTCATCCTTCAATCTACTCTACTTTGCATCACTTCTCTGGTATTAGTTGGTATCTCTCTTGCTACCTGTCTGGCTTAGGGATAAATTAAGGACTTAATTGCATGGTTGCATGGTCAATTCTTTTACCTGCAGTGGTACCCAAGCTCCAATAGAACCTTTCTACAGTGGCTGTAAACAAATGAAGAATTGGTTAGACAGCAAAATAATCAAGTAAGATTGTTCCTAACTTTTGCATGATTCAACGAGAAGCAAAAGTAACAAAGGTTATACGATACAAGATATATCATCTACTAAATACTTAAATCAACATATATTTTAAACTTACCAACAGTGTACACCAATCTGTATCGATACGCCTTGGTATTATTCAATAACTTTTGTTTTATTTGCATAACTGCACGTTTGCTTTGTATTAGTACGCCACTGCTTATTTGGCATTGTTGCTATCGCTGTATTGTATCCTTTCCTCTATCTTTTCTTATACACACGAATAAACTCTAAACCGAGAATACCGATCAAGGAGAAGCGACAGCTTGGTGTTTTCAGTGTACCGTTTTGTAACGCGCATGTGCGAAACTAAGTTGTGTATCACTCAAAATTATGTTATCTGTCAAAGTCAGTCCAAGTTGTGTTTAGTACGTGAGCAATGTTAAGTGATATTTTTTGGTGTTTGTTTTGTGTAGTAATAAGATGAAGATTTTTACACACTTAGGTATTCTATTACAGATATAAAATGTGCCAAAAAAGTTATTAGGAAACTAAGAATTTTATCACATGCATAAATATTAAGTATAATGATTTAATCATTTTTGACATTTTATTTTTCATATGTAGGTATTGTATTTTGTGAAATATATATTTTTCTTCTTATAAATAAATTTAATAAACAATGAACTGCAGATTTTGTTCATTTTATTTTGAAATTAAATTTAAAAAAATATAATAAATTCGCGTGTTTCAATTAGGATTGGTCAAAGTTGGCGAAATCCCTTTATTATGGCTAAATTGCAAGTTACAACATAAAGATGTTTTGCCCATTCATATTTACATTTATTGAATGAATCATACTGGAGTTGATTTTGGAAATATTGGTGCATACTTAAATAAGTACTATTTCAAAAAATTCGTCTATGCCCAGACAGCACACATAGTCCAATGGACGTCCACTTTAGATCTATTTGAGGGTCAGGACGTCCATATCCGGGCATCCAGTGTACGTCCGTTTATGCTAATTAATTGACAGCTGAATATCGATACCCAGAGAACGTCTCTTTTTGGACTTAATTTTAAGTTTAGTAGTATTTTGACGTCCATCTTAGGTCATTATTTATTAAGCCTACCAGATAATACCCATCTATATATACTTCTTTTTTTTAATATAACTGGTCTTTGAAAATTGACAAATTGAATCTATTGCATTTCATTCTATCAGCGGAAGTTTGAAATCTTATTCAATTATAACTGTATCTAGTAAAAGTTTTCAAGTGGTTCCTTGGTCGAGCTCGTCTAGCGATTCCTGCTCAGGTCAAGCAATTTTTAATAAAAAATAAATAAATGCTGTATAGCGGTTTGCGAAAATAATAAACAAATTATTAATAATATAAAATAGCGTTTGGTGAGTTGCGGTTTTGTAAAAAAAAATGGGGAGTGTGGTCCTCAATGGAAATATAATCCTGGTCGTTTTTTGAATGTCCAGTATTCGACGTCCAAATATATTCCAGAATTGGACGTCCTCTGAATGGTCAAAAGTGTGCCATTTGTATACTTCACTGGACGTCCATTGGATGTCGGAAGTCCAGAAAACTCATTTTTGGACGTCTAGACATCCAAAATTGTATATCGAATGGACGTCCAATGGACATATTTGTATTGTCTGGGTGATAGCCAGGCCAGGTATTTAACTCTAAATACATAAACCTTAAATGACATCTCGTTTAACTTGGCGAGACAACATTTGTTTCTACAGAAATGAGTGATAAACTTGAAAGTCCTTTTAATATAATATAAATCTAGAAATTCTAAAAATATGTAAGTACTTTTTAAACCTAAAAGCATTGAAAATATATGCACATTGCAAATATTTAGTTAAACCTCTCAAACTTAATGTCTTTTTAATTGTTACATAATTTTTTTTTGGCACCCTTAATTTTATTTACCTTATTTTTACTTAAGGAAAAGGTAATTTAATTTAAATATGGGGCTTTTATTACATTTTTAACAATAAATAAACCAAATATTTAACAAATTTTATAGATAAATTATAAAATAATAAACGTCTTTTACTTTTATAACAAATAATTAATTATTACATAATTAATTATATTTTGGTGCCGAAATTTCACCATTGCTATTAACCCTAACTACTTCAATGTAATTAAATCACATTGCAACATTTGCGCATGGACTATAACAATAATTTCAGATAATTTGCCAAACTATTTCGCTCAGTGTAGAAAATAAGCATGTTTTCTCAGCGTGCTAAGTTGTGTATCAATCAAAGTCATGCTGTGAAAAAGGTACATCCGATATCAAAGGCACCGACAGCTACTGTCGCTTCTCCTTGATCGGTATTCTCGGCTCTAAACACCTAAAGGAAATATACCGAGCTGAAATAGTAAAGTGTTTATTTTATTTGAGCTAGCCTCATAATTACGAACCCAATGCTAGTTGTCTTCGTCAATACGAATTCAACATAGCAATACTAAAGTCTTTGTTGAAGTACACATTAAAAATTCTCTAAAATTACTTAGGACACCTTCAGATATATCTTCCTCACAATTGGAACCCATAGAATGTGTAAATACCAAATTATTTATTAATAATGATTTAAATAATGAAATAAATGCAAAACACGTGGGATTAGTATTTCTGATACCATGACTTCTTACAAAAGAAAAGACATTTTCAACAGGATCTTGATTCATGTTTCGTGGTGCAAAATATATAAAACCAGAATTAATTATTTTTGGAGTCAAGTAAATAATACCTCGTATTGAAAAAATCCAGTTTTTTAAAGAAGAAGGAATAAGTTTAGAAGAGCAGGTGAAGAGAAGTACATGGATGAAAGAATACGAAGACAGGTGTACCAAAAGTTGATATGAGCAGAATTTTTTGTTACAACACTACGTAATTCTTTTTCTGGAAGAGGATATCTACTATGTCCATTTACACTATTAAATAATTTATCAAAAAATAAGTGTAAGTCAGCAGTTTCAGATGCTTTTGGGTCTATGTATTAGGGCGATTTTTTTTTTCGACTAATTTTTTTTTTCGCTCCCGTCCTGAAATTTTGTTGAAAATACCCCAAAAAAAAATCCCTTAAAGTTCGGGCCCTTAATAATAATATTAAGTCCTCGACCAAGGCGTGCAAAGATTTTCCATTTAAAATACACGTAAAATTAGGGGTATACACGTAAAATTAGGGGTTTTTCTTCAGATTTCTATAGCTTAGCGGCATTTCATGGTATTATTTCAACCATAGACATGTATTTCTCTAAATTGAACGCTCTACAAAAGTGTCCATTGCGGCGATGTCGTAACTCACATCGGCGAGGTAGTATGGGTCACTAAATCGAATTTTTTCATGAAATTCACGTTATTTCGACCCTATGTCATAATTGAGAAGAGTTACAGAAAAAATGTAAATGACAAAGTTGTAGAATATTTAATTTACTACAAAAAATATCCTGAGAACCAAATCTAGGATCAATATTTGTCGTTTCGAGATATTAAGACTTTAATTAATTTCACTGTAAAATTTTTGCCGATTATTGACTGAAACTTTTTGAAATCTTGTTTTTTTTTTGTATTATGATACATTTAAAATGTTAAAAGTGGTTAACGATACTCCAGAAAGGGGAGTAGCACTAGCCGACAGTTTTAATGAAGTATTAGCTCATATCGAAGTGGAGAGACAAAAAATATTTCAAACTGTTCAGCATCATCGCTCTCAATACACATCGTGTAAAAAATCACAATATATTAACAATGAATCAATGTAACGATTAATTTTTCTACTTTCAATAATAATTTATTGGTATTGTTCTTTTTATTTTCATAAATAATTTATTGTTGTTAATATGATTCAAACTATTATAATTTAATAAATGTTAGTAATATATAAATTATATAAAAGTAATTGTATTTGTATGTTTTATGCAGGAACCAGTAAATCCTTTATTTGTTAAAGATTCTTCAAATATGAGCTTTAACGATGTAAGATATTAATCATATTCTAGTATTCTAACTTTAAAAAAATATATTGAACAAAAAGTGTGGATAATACAAAAAAAAACATAATTTTAAAAAGTTTCAGTCAATAATCGGCAAAAATTTTACAGTGAAATTAATGCAAGGCTTAATATCTCCAATCTCGACAAATATTGATCCTTGCGATTTGGTTTTTAGGACATTTTTTGTAACTCTTCTCAATTATGACATAGGGTCGAAATAACGTGAATTTCATGAAAAAATTCGATTTAGTGACCCGTACTACCTCGCCGATGTGAGTTACAACATCGCCGCAATGGACACTTTTGTAGAGCGTACAATTTGGAGAAATACATGTCTATGGTCGAAAAAATACCATGAAATGCCTCTAAGCTATAGAAATCTGATGAAAAACACCCTAATTTTACGTGTATTTTAAATGGAAAATCTTTGCACGCTTTGGTCGAGAACTTAATATTAATATTAAGGGTTCAAATTTTCAGGCAATTTTTTTGGGGGCATTTTCATCAAAATATCAGGACGGGAGCGAAAAAAAAAATTTGTCGAAAAAAAAAATCACCCTAATATACATATTAGATGAAGGAGGCAATTGAGCACTATAAGCAGATGCAACATATAAAGATGTAGCAAACGTATGACTAAAGACCTGTGTACAGCTTTTTACTCTAATTTTTTGTATTTCTTGTAGGTAAATGTGTTCATGTTTATTGTTTATTTTTGAAAACTAACTATAAGCACCTCTACTTTTATCCATTTCGTACATTTTTAAAATATGTTGCCATGGTCCCACTTTTCAACACCGTCCTGTTTAAAATGAAGATCCCTTTTTAATAAGCTATTATGAATACCTTTTATTAGATGAGGAAAATCATACAAATGTATTATTTCATCACTTTCACCATCAATCAGATACCCAAACAACTTATTTTCCTTACCGTTTCTCTTGAAGAGTTCATCAGTTTGCTGCCTTAAACGATTAATAGCAGCTTGATTTGTAGATCTTTGGTCATAAATAGTGCAAACAATGTGTAGGCCTACTGAGCGAACATTTCTAATGACTTCTTTTAATACTTTCGTCAAATCTGAAGTTGGTGTAGTATCTTCACATAAATAAAAACATATATGTAATTTCCACTGCTTATGCAAGCCCTTCAACAGAAAAACAAGTGCATGGTCAGCAAACTGGGCTCATCTATCCCCCTTACGAAAATCTACAAATCTATCAATTGAATCATTTGTAGCATTATAATTGAGTCCAGACTGCAATGCTATTTCATTAAACATTAAGACACAAAATGTATCCAACTGTTTCATTTTATTACCTATATTTTTAATGTGATTTAATACTTTTGAATTTAACCCTGGAATATAAGGAATTTTAGCAAGTAATTGCCTTAAAGTTTTTCGGGATGGCAAACTAAATATTTTTGACAAGTATTTATAACCCTTTCCACTGTGTTTCTGAATTGATAATGCAAAAATTTTATCATCTAATGTAAATCGTCTGCCTCTAGGTTTAGTTTTTTGTGTCTTTAATGGAGAAAAAAATAAATTTAAAGTAACACTGTTTATATCGCCCTTTCCTAACATATTTTGAAATTCATCTAGGGTTTTAGACTTGCTAGAGAGAAACTTAATTCTTTTTTTGCTGACACAATCTTGTTTATTCTGTTGGTTGTTTGCAGCTTCTTCGCAGCTACATATAAAGCTTTAGCACGAGGTGACAACAAGCACTGTTTTCTAACTCCTACCAATGTTAACAACCCTTTTTTGAAGTTGCATTTTCCTAAAAAATTTAAATATTTTAGATATATCCTATGAAAGATTGACAATATAATTTAAATATTACACCATTATAATTACCTAATGTTCTGCTTTCTACCACTTTTTTTACAGTATCTTCATTTGACGAACGAGTAACTTTATAAAATTCCTCATCATATTCTTCACTTAAAGGTGACAAAGCCACATTTCCCTTAGAAGTTGATGGTTCACTTTCAATATCTAAAAATCAAAATTATTTTTATTTTATTTTGATTCCTAATAAAGTCATATTCAATAATTTTATTTACCAAATAGTCTTTTGCAGGGTATTTTCGTTTCGGTTTTAAAACAGTCAACTCCATAACCGGTGGCAATTGGGTAGGTTCTGAACATCTTCTGATTGCCTCTACAAAAATATTACTTTAACCCTTAACTACTACCACCCTAAAATTATTTCGTAAACACTATGAGTGGGTCACAGAGACCCAGTTTTTTTTACTCATAAAAAACAATAAAAATGGAAACATAACTAAAAAACAATAGCTATTAATAAAAAAAATTTAGGCGCAGTTTGGGCACAAAGTTTTTGCACATTCTATACATACTGGAATATTACACATTTGACGGTAGGTGCTGGTTTTCCTGTCTTTTTTGACGGGACAAATTGCACATCTTTTTCTTTTAGAGGCTCCCACTCTTTGTTGAGGTGCTGGGGGTGGTGGAAGTGTATCTCCAATCAAATTAAAAATTAAAGTTTTCAAACCGCGTGGCAACGAAGTTTGATACCTTTTTTGCATATGCGGTATACATAAATTACGTCCAAGTTGTTTTAAAAAATTGTACCTTGAAATGTCTTTACCACCTGAGGCAAATTGATAAATTACTCTACTATTTACCCCTCCAATATTCAAAAGAGCATGAAAAATGGTCATTGGCCATCTTCGACTTCTACGTGAAGTTGTGTAATTGGCACATTTTTGATCAAGCGCATCCACTCCCGCTTTAGTACTATTGTAAAATAGTGTTATATCTGGTTTTTTGGTTTGTGCGTCCACCTTATCTTCATGGTGGGTACTTGAAATAAGAATAACAGATTTATTTTTTTTTGGGTACGTATGATACTATTGTCTTCTGAGCAGTAAAACCAAAAATGGATGACTCTGCTTTTCTCTTGGGAGATGGCATAAATTCCAAAGAAATAAATGTTTTGTTTTTTTCACTGTCCCAACAAATGTCAACTTTAATTTCTCTAATTCTCTTATTAGTTCAACTGAGGAGTACCAGTTATCGGCTGTTATGTTTCGAGAAGTATTTTTTATTGGTTCCACCAAACGAAGAACTACTTGGGTTGGATTAGAAAAGTTGTTTGTTTTTTTCTCTGTAGGATCTTTTCCAGTGTAAATTTCAGCATTTAGCATATAATGTGTTTGAGAATCTGCAAGAATTTATGTCGTACTTTGCGGGTTTGTTGGTTATGAACATTCGAAATCCACAACGGCCTCTAAAAGGTACTAACATTTCATCTACAGTCATGCTATCACCAGGTGTATAGTTTTGCTTTGAATTAGTGACAAATTTATCAAACATTTCAGAAATTGGTGCTAGTTTATTTTCTTTTCTTCTATCCGCTCGAGTAGTCTCGTCATCGAAACGAATGCAGCATAAAAGAAATGAAAATCTGGCTAGTGGCATGGTAGCTCTAAATAGATCCCCTCCTGTTCCATCCGTAGCCCATAGACTTTTTAAGTCCTCATGGCCTGACTTAAACAAACCTTGAAGGTAAAGGAGACCAATAAACGCTTCAATTTCCAATTTATCTGTATTTTTGATAAATGTTGGAAAAAATGATCGGCGCGCATTTTTCTTTCTTTTGCATCGACTGTATTTAGCAGCGACTATGTCAATACGTTGATTCGTGAATTGCACAATACTTTCTATCATTGAGTCATCAAAAAGTAATCTCCAACTTTCTAGAGGAGTTGTAGGAGGATGTTCACGTGCTAAACCTTTGACGCCTGCTAAAAATTTAATCAAATTGTTTTACCTTTTTTTGGAGGTGTCTTTGACCATTTCATTTTATCTTTTTTACCATACCAATAATTTTTTCTTGTTTGTTCATTTTGTGGCGCTATATTTTCTCTTTGGGATTCATCTATTTGTTCATTATTTTCAACCACCTATCATTCTCAACAGAATCGTCACTCTCTAAATTTTCATTATTGTCAGGTTCCCACTCTTCTTCACTATCAGTGTAATGATCGCTTTGTATTTCTTCATCTTCTTCTTCTTTGTCGCTTTCATCTCCACAGACCAGAATATTTTTACAAGCATCTAGTTTATCACTGCTTGAAAGAGGTATATTTTTATTATTTTCTTGAGGGTTGTCATCATCTAGCCAAAATTCGTCATTTTCAGCCAATTCTACGAGTTCGTTTTCAGTAAGAGGACGGTTATTCATTTTTCTAAAAAATAAAGTAGTTATTAGGAAATACAGTTATATTTAGCGAATACTATTTTGTAGGGAACAATTACCTACCTGACTCAAATATAACTTTTACACTATAACTGGATCACTCTGACCCAATATGATCGTTCTAACAGACTTGCGATAATTAATTTAAACTAAAAACGCCGCCGCATGTGTTCTCTCTGGCTACCTAGAGCATACTGAGAGTAGTGATGGGCAATTCGAATGCAAAATCATTCGAATATTTGAATTATTACTATCATTCGAAATGTCTCGAATTACCTAGAAATGATTCGAAACATTTTAGACTTTTCAGGCTATTCAACAACTAGTGTAAATCGGCGAATCAACATTATTATTTTTTTAATTTAAAGGCCTCAACTGCCAAAATCATTCGGCATAATTCAAATCATTTTGTAGAATTTATATAATAAATATAGAAATACAAATATTTTTCTTTTCCAAACTGTAATTAGCTTTTTTAAAACATCCTATTAGCGTTTTTTTTTAATAGTACCGCTTTATGCATCCGATTCAAATACTGAAGTAAATTTGTAGTATTGCCAAAATATTTAAAAGTTTTCTTACAAATATTACATTGTAGCTTGTTTTTCTTCAGTTTTTGAAAATATTCCCAAACTTCGGACTTTAACGGAGGAACCATCTTTTCTAATTAAATGTTATCGTTATCTAAATTTTCAATATAAAACATAGAACCAAAATCAAACATAAATAACCAAAGTTTTTTCTTTTTTTTACCTCTAAATACAAATGTAAATAAGAAGAAGAGAATTCGAATGATCATTCGATTATTTATGTTTTTATCATTCGAATATTCGAATACGAAATTCATTCGATTATGCCCATCACTAACTGAGAGGCCCAAGCAATAGAATCTCCGTAGAATGTCGCACTGACAAATTACCAATTGCGCATGGGTCAATGTGACCCAGTGGTAGTAGTTAAGGGTTAAAAAAACTTGAATATACAAAGATATATTTATTACCTTTAATTCTTTTAGGTATTTTTATTGTTGTATCTTTCCGTACTTCCAAAAAAGAACTCAACGTTGCAGTTTGCGTACTTTCTAAAATAAGATAAAAAATTGATATAAAAACAATAAGTAATTATATCTGTTATACATACTTTTTAATTTTAATAAACCTTTGGATTTCCAATTCGTTGGAGCCATAGGTATATCTGTAAGAACTATTGGTGGGAATATGGTATTTAAAAATATATTAATATGTACAAACTAAAAGTAGCAACAGTTAACAAATGGTTTAATGGATCCATTATACATTAGAATTCGGAAAAAAATTTTATATAGATATCTACTATAAAGTATCCATTACATATTGTATAATAATTCTAAAAAATACTAATAACACTATTTATTTCAATCTTCTTTTTATTCACATATTTTATCTAGTTACTAACTGAAATTGTACAGAAAATGATAAAAGGTAGGTTAGGATTTTTAATTTTTCCTAGAAAACATTAGGTTATCCGAATTATTTTGGAAATTTATTTCACAAATTGTGTACTTTTAAGTATTAATATATGCTCTTAAAGAGGCAAAGTATTTAAGAATAAAATACAAAAAGAAGTTTTTACTTGTAAAGAAATAAAATTGTAAATATATTCCTCATCTGCGACTAACTTCATCCTGACAATCTGGAACAGCATAAGAACGAATTCGCACCATAATTATATATGTTTAAAGCTTTAAAAATTCTCTTCGAAACACTAGCCAAATAAAACAAATCAACTTTATCACAAAATGGAGGAAGTTTTGAATAACAACTTGCGTACACTTGCGTTACTCTGAACCTGCGCTGAACACACTGTGAATCTGCTCGGCGAATGCAACGAGCAAACTTTGTGTAAAGTAGCGCCATCTATGCGTGGTGCACAGTACTACAACACGAGTAAGCATTTCCCTATTAAAGATCCCCTAGCCTGTCTGAACATGTGGGTCAGCGGAGTAACACAGGTATACTATATTTACACTAACTAACAAGAATGTGAAACATAATTCAATAATGGTGAACGTGACGAACAATACCGAGCGGACGCGAAGTGAGATTTCGGGTGGGAACAAGAGGAAGATCAATTGTGAGAGAAATGTGAAAAAGGGTTTTGGTTTGGTGGTTTTAATTTTAAATTAATAAAATTTAAGAGCTTAGGACTTCCCTGTTTTTACAAATTCATAATAGAGGGAAGTTCTGGAAAATACTTTTGCCGAATTTTTATTTTAGATATAATTTTTAGTGGAAAGGAAGCTTACAGAATATCATTTTCTGAGCTTTGTGTGTTAATAATTGGTATTATTATTATCCTTAACTAACAAATTAGCTCCAAAAGACTCACGCCTTTACCGGAAATGGCAAATTAATTATTCTGAGGTTTATTCAGAAGAAGATTCTGAAGACAATTCTTTAAGTCTGGACAAATCTTTTAAGGAGAAAATAGGATCATCTACGCTAGATTATAAATATTACATCAAGTAATGGAAATTACAGTTTTATTTCGGTTAAACCCAATAATTGTTATTGTTAAACTACAAGGAAAAAATAATTTATTCAGCATTTTATAGTTTTTATTCTAAACAGGAATGAGAACAAAATATCAGTTAAATTCAGTTAAAAAAATTGCCAGAATAAATACAATTTCCTGAAATTGATGATACTTCGATTGTGTGAAAATGAAATATTTTCAGTTTAAGATAAGCCAAAGTTAAATAACAGGAATTAATATTCATTTAGGTATTTACCTTTTTCTAAAGTCTTATAAACCTTATAATTATTTACTAGAGTATTGTTTGTTTTCGTTACCGGAAGTATAATTTTAAAAATAAATTATGTATTTCATATCTCTTGTTTTACTTTTTCCAATTTTAATATGCTATAATTACGTTCTTAACAATGGAAAACATTTTTACAGATTATTATTTGTTTTAATAAATAAACGTTGATGTTTAATTATATTAGCTTTACTTAAGGTAATCTTATCTCACTTTCATTATTTATCCAGTTTTTGAATTTTTGCAAAACATGAAAAATTGATCTTCGACTTTAAATAAAATAAATACAGCATCATATAGTAACTTGTATAGTTACAAAAAATTAATATAAACTAATTACTTTTTTTTTAATTTGATCATAAAAATACATAGTTTCACGAGAATGCCCCATATAAATTATTTTCACCACTCTCCCAGCTAGCACATAACGTTGCCAAGACTTTCGGCGATGTTGCATTAAGGGAACGTAATAACATTACTATACAACGTAAATGCAACGTTCATGAGAAGTTGTTGAGGGAAATCAAAACCTCGCAAAACTTCTATTTGTTATTTACCTAGTTAACCTACGTGTTATGTTAACACAACGTAATAAAGTAATTTGCTAAAAAAAACAAGAACTGTTTATGTCAATTGTCACTTGCCAATGTTTCTTGTTATATGTCATGTTTGTTTTTTTTTAATTTGCAGAATTTCTTTTATATTTATTATTAAAAACATTTGAGTAGAAGTGGTAAGGATCCTCTATAAAATAGAAACCTATTTTCTGAACCATTTTCTTCGTTTTAGATTACAATGCCTGTTGTAAATTTTATCAAAATGTCCGGGAATATTTGGATCATATTTTTGTAGTTTTCGACAGAATGAGCTGGAGCTGGTTTATAGAATTTTAAAAATGTCCGGAAATATCTGATAACTTTGTTAGAAGCTAGATAGAAGGACTTGGTTTATGAAATTATAAAATGAGGACCTCTAAATACTTGAAATACCTTATGAAAGAGATATACAAAACTAAGTTGCCATGTTACTGGCCTATTTAAGGATGTAAGTGGTGGCAATAATTCCTTTTCCTTAAAATTTAATGATTCGGAGAGTGAAGGTATTAATAAAATTATATCTAACTGTGATTTGATATAATATCTCTTTTAGCTTATGCACAATTTACCCTGTGGTTTATAATCCCCTACAAATGGTTATTAAAGCTGTTAATGTGTTGATGGTATTAACGATACGATACAATTTATCTTATGGTCCCCCTTTTAGTACTAGAAGGTGCACAGGTGAGTTTACATGTTTAATTTTTCAAGTTAATCTTAGGAATTATTTTAGGAATTTATCAAAACGAGCCACTACTTCTAAATTTGGAGAAATACTTGTGGCTGAGAAGTTATAAATCTTACTGCAATCAAACTGGTGATCGTTCAGGATGCGGTAATAACTGATGATGGCTTCTGGAGGTGCCAAAGCCTCAGCAAGGGGCTGCAAGTGAATCATAGCTATATAAATTGAGATTCCTATGCATGTCGCTAACATGTGTGTTTTAGGTAATATTTCAGTTCAACAAAAGACCCACTAAGTTATTATATACATAATTATTCATAAGATAATTACAGTAAATGATAAATAAAGGCCTAAAATAAAATAACACTATTGGTATGTGATTTTAGGGGAGCATGGAGAGGTTGAACTTATCACAGATTTAGGGGCCCTTCTTTTACAAGAAACAAAATCCACAATATGTGATTCCACTTTACTAAGAATGTAGCAAACTTCTGGGTAATAATATACTTAATCGAACTAAAAATACATTTTAAAAATATTGTATTTTAGATTTCCTTTGTACCTGAAAACATTCTAAGAATTTTAGAAGCAAAATAAATACTACAGACTTGTCTAAAGAAGAATAGCTATATGACATCTGAAGTTTTATAAAAAGTGAATCTACATGGTACGTCTATATTAAAAAAAAACAACATCAGATTCAAGCAAGTGCCAAACTAAAAGAAAATTTGAGAAAAATCATAGAAGATGCCCTCGAGCATACATCAGAATATCTTGCTAAAAAACAATTCGGTGGTTGCAAGTATATTAGGGTTACATTAAAAGTACATTGCATGTGAGCTTAAAGAGCCTAAAAGTGCAGCTTATTAACGTAGATGGGATGTTTTTGTGCTAGCTGGGCTGGTACTAGTGGAAGATCAGGAGTGAAACGATTTACAGCTGAACCGGTTGTAACCGTGTGTCCTCTTAAATGTACACATTTTTTTTTTTAATATTTCACAAATAAACGTTAAATTTTGACCATAAAGGTATTGTTATTATAATGAAATTTTAAACTTATTTAATTATTTCTTCAATCTCCAGTGACAACCAAATGGTAAAATTTTAATAAAATAATTTGTAAATAGTAAAGTTGCCTATAAAATATTCAAAAAAATTGACTAATATACTCTATATTTTATATGACGCACGTGTAAAGAACTCCTGGCGCGGCTATATTTACGGCTTTATCCGATAAAGATATCTTGCTCTAGAAACACAAATCCAGAAAAACATATCAATTTGGCTAAAATAGAAATGCTGAGAAAATAAATTTTCCAGCTGAGTTTATGTGGATCGTGGACTACTATAAATCTTGGTTGAGTTTGCGTGGGGAGTTAGTAGTTTAAAACAATTACAATCTAATATTTTAACGAATTGTTCGTTGCGATCGGAGACGGCTTTAATTTTCTACAACGGAAAGCTGTCGACGGATTTCTACTAATGCACTACCCCTGATTTTCCCATTGTCGGGACAGTGATACATTGGAGGTCACTTCGAATTCCTTTTCCGCCATCGGTGGGTAAATCCAGTTAAGACTTAGTTTTCGATAACATTGTATTCCTTTCTCATTTTGAATGAAATATTAAGATTGTATTCAGTTGTTAAAGTTAACGAAATACAGGGGACTTATATTTTCAATAGATTGGATACATTGATGTAGTATGGAAAGGATATAATGTGACGCCATTAAAGCGGCACCAGTATCACCATTTTTATAATACCTTTCTGTTGGTTGTTTGAGTCTTCAAACAGTGGTATGTTTAATTTGGTGTATTTTATTTATTTATTTATTTAATATTTTAATAAAAAAACATGGTTTTATGAAAATATGAATCTGTAAATTTTCAATTTTCTAATCAAGCAGTAATTAACGAAGCATTTAACATTGTGCTATCGTGAGTTTATCCGAGCCAACGTACTACCACATCACGTAAAAGTAGATTTGCGTCACATATACATTGCACACTAACTGAAAAAAGCCTTTTCTATTGCGAAATAATTCAGCATTGTCTTCTCCTGGGGACTGAATAGGTATGTGACTACCATCTATACAACTTATTACATTAGGAAATCCTCTTATCTTGTAGAAATCTCCTCTTTACTTTTCGTTTCTTTTTATGGGTTTTTGGCATTTTTTTTAATTTCAGGTGCTAGGCTAGCTTTTGCATTAGTTATGTTTTGTATTAAAAAGTATTTTGATTTACTTACCTATTGCATAAAACTTTAAAGATAACAGCAATTGTTCTCTAGTAAATAAAGAACGAATTCGCTGAGTCGTAGAATAAATATGGTTGTTAATTAGTTTAACCAAGTACCTAACAGTATGTTTCGTAAATATCTAAAATGGTCCCTAAATTCGTAGTCACCATATTCTTCAAATGGATCATTTCGAACACGAAAATGACGAACAATGTTCTATTATTAAAAAAAAAAATCTAATATTTCTTCATCAGAAGAATAAGAAGAGCTTAAATAATCCATTGTTTTAAGTTTAAATTGTTATTTTTCTGGTATTCGAGAAACAATAATAAATATATTTATTTGAAATGTCAAATTATGAAGGCATACATCAGATACTTATCGAATACATACCTCACTAAAATGGCAAGATATGTTTTCGATAACTTACAGAACGGATAACTTTTGTTGAATATATCAGAAACGAAATCTCTCCAGTTATCCGTTTGGTAAGTCTATCAGACAGATATCTACTTCTATAATATATAAAATTGATTGATCCACAATAATTATGAATAATTATGATTGACCAATGAGATCAGCCTAAATCGAACATAAACATCCTTGAATTTTAAACAGACATGGACAAGATTATATGGACAAATAGAGAATTGCAAAAAAAGAAAACTCTTCCGCCGCCACTCCAACTTCCCCCCTCCTCCTCTGCCACGCCTAAATGGTAAGCGGTAAGCTGCATCTCTCCCCACCACAGGGGATTTCGATATATAGACTTGCATTAATTTAATTAACTTTTGATACGATGGATTGGACTTTGAAGCATTTCACCCCCTTCTTTACATATAAAAAACAAGAAAAGTTCTTTTTTTCCAAATTAGAACCTAAAGTCGCACACCTTTGGGTTATAGAGGTCCACCTACCACTTCCTACACCCACGGTTGTATAGAGGCCCAAAATGTAAAACATAATCAGATTTTTGTTACTACCCTCCACACCACTTACAAAAAAAATTGACAAATTTTATAATAAAACGGATAAATAATTGAAACGGTATTATATGGTCTGGACGTTCCTAGTGAGGGACCATTATGATCTCCCGAAGGACAAATCACTTCGCGCTTTCTCCCCCTCCTATGTGTAAGAGGGGGTGAAACATTGTTTTCATAATTCGAGTATATAAAAATATTTGTTGTATAGATAATTAAAAAATAAGTAAGTTACTATTATTTTATTAAATTTAATTTATATATAAATAGGCAAAGACAAAATGCTTCAGTACCATTTTATCTGCTGTTTGTGAACCGATTTTTTTTTACTATTACGAGCTCAAGTGGTACCAATAAAAAATTTTAAAAATAGTTTTTTTTCTTAATCTTCGTTATATGAAATCCATTGATTCACAATAATTATGAATTATGATTGACTAATAAAGACGGATAAAGGATTATGAATATACAGGGTGGCCACTTTTTTAATGGGATTGTATTAGTAATTTTCAAACCATACTAGTTAGAAAGTCGGTTAAATGAAGAAAAAGTTGCGTATTTCGAAGCATATTCTAGCAGTGGAAATTAATCGAAAATATCAGGCCCGGTTCTTGAGATATTCCGATAAAAGTAAATTCGATCTTTTCCGTTTTTTGGTTATCGTTCATTTATTTTCAGAACTACTAAAAAATATTTTAAAGCTTTTTTATTTGATAGAAAATTTTCTTTGATTTGACGTTTTCATATTTTGTAACCAACGTTTCGTATTCTCCGGACCACCCTCAACTTTTTTTTTTAAATATGGACCTGGATATTTTATAACATTATTTGAAATAACTTTTTATGCTGCATCCAGTGGTGTATTACACAATGGCATTCAATGACGGTTTTTGGGTAATATGGACTGTAATCCAAATTTTATTGGTACGGATCTGTATTGAATTTATAATTAGTGTTAATTTTTTCAAAGTGTATAATACTTCGAACATAAAGTGATTAATTAGGAAAAAATAAATGATAGTCAATAATTATTCAATTCATACTTACCAAATTTGAAGGCAAAATATCAGTAGTTTTTTTGTTATTGCTTTGAATAAACTTCGAGATGTAACTATTTATTTCAATTATTTTTCCATCTAATTATCAACATTGATTATTTTATTATTGGCAACCAATTGACATGATTTTAAACTAGTATCATCTTACTTGTTATAAAATATAGTAGGCCGTGAAAACAATCCATATTACAAAAACTGTCATATTATTATTATGTTGTTCTTTATTGCGTTACGAAAATTTCCCATTGTTTAAAAGTTTTTTGTGTGTTTCTTGGTACCTAGTCTAACTTCAATATGGTAAGATACACTGCAGAAAAAAAAACGAGAAAGGAGCCAGTCAACGATATTAATGTCTTAGCTCAATTCGAATAAATCCAGGAGTTGGGCCGAGGACTATTGCAGGTGAATGTAATTTATCAAAAAGTGCTGTTAATAAGATAGTCAAGAGACACGGATACCATGATTACAAATACCAAGCGGTACAAAAACTATATCGTAATGATCCTGAAAGAAGATTTAGATTTTGTAATTGGTTAAAACAGAAGGTAAGAATTAATAACAACTTTGCACACAATATCATTTGGGGAGACAAAACAACATTTACAAATTCTGGCATGTTCAAACGAAGAATAAACATTTTTATGCCACGGAAAATCATTTTTCCAATTCATTGATCGGAACAAGAGGTCCAATGGCGTGGCCTGCCAAATCTCCATATCTGAATCCATTAGATTTCTATTTGTGAGAACGTCTCAAAAATAAAGTGTATAATACACCGAATGCAACAATTGAGATTCTCCGCGAAAAGATTAAAGACGCATTGGAAGATATCAAAGAAGAAGAAATAAGCAATAGCATAAGAAATTTGAATATCAGAATCGCCCAAGTGCATTGAAGAAAATGGCGGACATTTTGAACAATTACACAATTAATTTTATTGATATTTTAAAATAATTTGATTATGACTTACAAAAACTGACTTTTTTTGTTATTATCAGTAATTGCGTTTTAAAATTTCTACATTACTATTATTGTTGTTGATGAATTGTTTAATTTTCGGAGAATTACATACATTGGCTTTAGTTTTTTATCGAGAGGCATGAAATTATGTTGATTCAACTAAAGATGGCTGAAACCAAGCGTAAATTTAATAAAATTTGGAATACGGTCCATATTACCCAAAAACCGTCATTGAATGCCATTGTGTAATACACCGCTGGATGCAGGATGAAAAGTTATTTCACATAATGTTATAAAATATCCAGGTCCATATTTAAAAAAAATAAGTTGAGGGTGGTCCGGAGAATACGAAACGTTGGATACAAAATATGAAAACGTCAAATCAAAGAAAATTTACTATCAAATAAAAAAGCTTTAAAATATTTTTTAGTAGTTCTGAAAATAAATGAACGATAACCAAAAAACCGAAAAGATTGAATTTACTTTTATCGAAATATCTCAAGAACCGGGCCTGATATTTTCGACTAATTTCCACTGCTAGATTATGCTTCGAGATACGCAACTTTTTCTCCATTTAACCGACTTTCTAACTAGTATGGTTTGGAAATTACTAATACAATCCCATTAAAAAAGTGGCCACCCTGTATATATATATATATATATATATATATATATATATATATATATATATATATATATATATATATATATATATATATATTGAGATGTAGCAAAGTAGAAGATAAAAACAATTAATAAGTAGAATAAAGTATTACCTTCATGGTCTTCATAAATAAATAAATCCCAACAAATTCCAAGAAAATGTCCTGATTAATGCTGTGTACAGTTGGTTTATTAAATTAGTAATTTCCTTTAAATATTTTTCACTTATTCGTACAATTATTTGTACAAATTTCCACTTTTGAACCTAAAATGAATTTGATTAATTTGTAAATTGATAAGAATTTAAAATGACACCCTGTATATATGAATTGAAAATTAATAAGAATGACAACTAACTTCAAATATTGAATTGACAGTTGTGCCAACAAAAATAACTAGTTAAAAAATAACAATAATTTAAAAATATTATACTCCTATAAATATAAAATCAATGTAAACGTATTAGAAAAATATAGATTATTAAATTACAAGTGATATTCTTAATAAACTCACCTTATTCAAAGCTAGATCAAAATTTAAAATAGAAGTACTATTCTTATTGGTCAATTAGACTTTATGCATATTTGGCTAAATCTGTACATCGGTCGTTATGTAGAAAACAATTGCAGTGGGTAGAAATTTTTTGAAAAGCATCCATTTTACAAAATTTATGCTAAAAAAAAAAAGTAAAATTTAGTAAAATAATAAACCGATTTTAATTAACTAATTTATAGTAATAAGTATTAGTTGTCATCTGTACTGTTGCTTAAATGTATCAGAAAGTTATGTAAGTAAAGTTAATTAATCTTTAAAAAATTAGTGAATTAAAAAACCTACCAGCCTATTGAATTTGTTGTCAAGACAACAATATGGTATATGGACAATCTTCATGGCGAATAGGATATTTGCTTTGGAACTAAGCAGGTATCACTGAACCAGAGACCAGAGTAAATATTGAGTTTACTTTTCCTTGGACTGATGAAGACAGTAAACAGTGCTTAAAAAAGAAACAGACAAAGGTATAGTTTAAAATTGAATTTTAAAACTACTAACTTTATTAAAAAAACGAAACAAGGTTTATTAAATAACCTATAATGATTGTATATTTACCTTGTAACAATTGTAGATATAATCAGTGCGTTTTACTATCCATAAAACATAATTAGATGTTCCATAAATAATTCTTATCAGTCATTACTGTTTAAATTCGTTCTTTATAATGGGTTTATCCATAATATAAAATAATTTAGACAAGTAATTTTGGTGTACACAAGTCTAAAATTCTTGGTTAAGAATATTAAAACTGGGAAACTTCAAAAGTTGTTTTCACATTGCAATTAATATAGATAGATGTAACATTCTCTTAAATTTTGTGTACCTAACATGGTACAGGTTTATTCATAGTTATGTTTAATGTACAACAAAAATTGTGGTACATTTGTTTAAAAATATTCAGTTTGTTTTATAATTGCAAGATAATTTAATGACGTTTGCTATTTACACACAAAAACATCTAATTTGTTTTGACATTGTAATATAAATAGATGAAACATTTTCTTATATTTTAGGTACCTAACATGGTACAAGGTTATTATTCATAGGGTATTTTAATGTACAACAGAAAACTGTAGTACACATGTTTAAAATGGTTTATTTGTTGGAATTATATATGTATTTTGTAGTATTTCAGTGTTTATTTGATAATTAGAATTGGTTTTATTATGGAAAATTAAATATACAGGTAAAATAAAGAATACAGTATATTCATTAAAAAAAAAAAATAAATATATACAGAGTGTTGAAAGAGAATATTAAAATATTAAACATTTTGGCATAAAAAAAAAACTAATATTATCTACAGGGTGTATTGAAATTCATTCAATATTAAATAAAATCAAATTCATTTATAATAACTAATATTTTAAGATTGTATTATTTAAATTAACAAATGGAAACCACTCCTTTGGAGATAAGAGATCTCTGCTGCTCTTAAAATAAAATAGTGTATTAAGGGAATTGAGCTAGCTGGTGATTAAAAAAAAATAAATAAATAAAAGAAAAGGTAAGTGAAATTTGTTTAAATGAAATATATAAATAAATTAAAATTTTAAAATCAGTGGCGTACAAAAAAAAAAATTAACAACAAAATAGTTTATTAAAAAAAAAAAAAATAAATAGTGTTATACATATACAGAGTGTTAAAATATATTAAAAAAAAAAAAAATAATTATAATAATTAACATAACAAATGGCACCAACAACGTAGGGCTTTCACGAAAACAAGTGGTGTGGAGTTAAAATATAAAGTGTGTTATTTATATAATAGTGATAGTGAAAACTTTAATTATTAACAAAATGGAGAAACAAATGCAGTTGAGAGGGGGAAAGATAGTTGGACTATCAGAAGAAGGGCAAGGAGAGAATATAGAAAAAATGGATGAAAATATAAACAGAATAGAAAAAGAAGACGATATTCAGGAGGATAAAGAAGGAAAAATAGAAGAGGTTCAGTCAAGACAAAAAGAAGAAGTTGAAAATCCTATCATAAAAATGTTACTATCAATACAAAATAGCCAAGAAGAAATGGGAAGAAAAATTGAAAAAAGTCAAGAAGAAATGGGAAGAAAAATTGAAAAAAGTCAAGCAGACATCAAAGAAGAAATAAAACAAGGAATGGATAGAATGGAAAGAAGGTTTGAAGAAATAGAAAATAAATACATGAAGTTTGAACAGAGATTGGACAAGCAAGAGAAGAAATTTGAACAGATAGATAAAGAGATCAAAAAAACGAATGGATATGTTAATGCGATAAACAAGGAGATACAAAGAGTAGAAGATAATATAAAAGAAGGAATACAAACTAATTTACTAATAGCAGAGGAAGAAAGTTTAAAGATTAAACGAGAATTAAAAAATGATATAGTTATTATAGAAGAGAGAATGGATGATAACAGAAAAATTTTAGAAAGTGAAATAAAAGAAGATATTCATAAGCTAAATAATAAAATAGAAGACAATAAGGAAGAAATAACAAATAAAGTGAATAAAAATATAAAGGATATAAAATCAATAGGAAATCAAGTAGACATGAGAATAAATCAAATGGAAAACGAATTAGAAGAAGAAAGACAAATATGGAGACAAAGTGGGGGAAGAAGTGAAATTAGTGATAAAATTATACAGTATAATAATAATAATGAGCCAGCAATGAAATTCCACGGTGATATTAATAAATTACATCCTAAAATATTTATACAAATTTTAGAAAATAAAGTTAAATGGATTAAAAATATGGAAGATTTAAGGGAAATTATTAGAGTAAATCTTATTGGACAAGCGTTATTATGGTATAATAGCAATATAACAGAGATAGAAAGTTATGAAGTATTTAAAAATAAATTTTTAAGTTATTTTTGGGGAGAGAATTCACAATCATTAATTAGGGAAAAATTATATTTTGGCAGGTTTGAATATAGCAGAAGTACAAATCTTAATTATTATGCATTAAAATTATATACAGTAGCTAAATTTCTAGATCCTACAATGCGAGAAGATGAAATAATCATGTCAATAGCCAGGCATTTCAAAACAGAGGTTGCGGAAACCATAGCCTTACAAAATATAAACAAATTTGAACAGTTTTCAAACTATTTATTAAGAATAGAACGAGGAATGAATATAAATAGGAATAGTAACAATCAATATAATTATACAAATATTAGACAGAATTATAATAATAACAACAATACATCTTACAATAATCGATTTCAAAATGATAGGAACATTAACAATAATTATAGATATCATAACACTAATGGAAATAATAGATACAATAGTAATAATGTAAATAATGACAGGTATAACAATAATTATAACAATAATAATAGATACAATAACTATAATGGAAACAGATACAACAACAATAATCATAGAACATATAACAACACAAACAACAACAATAACAGACAAGAAAACAGAAATGAAAATGAAACAGGACAAAGAAGAGTAAATTTACAGCATATTTATAGAAGATCAAGAAGCACAGAGAGAGAAGATAACAGAGAAAATAGATATCAAGAAGGAAGACCAGGTGAAAGACAACAAGCAGGAAAAAATGACGTACAGAGGACAGTATCACTTGACGAACTTACAAATACAAATGACAATCATAATTTTTAAATCTGCGCTCTCCAAACAAAAATCTGTACATTTGCAACTATGAACATCCCAGAGAATTTATAACATTAGACGACAATTACAATAATGAAAATGTAAATAATTTAGTAAAAATAAAGGGGTATTATAAAGATCAACCAATTAATTTGTTGATTGATTCGGGATCAGAGGCATCTTTGGTAAATGTAAATTTAATTAGTAAATATTCAGATTTAAAAAACAAAATTATTACCATACCTAAAATAAATTTGATTGGTGCAAACAATAAAAAACTATATGACACTAATAAAATGATTATAATGGAAGTAAATGTAAATAATAAAATCATCATCATGGAATTGTTAATAGTACCTGGAGTAATAACAGATATAGTTATTGGTTTCGACATCTTGAATAAATATAATTGTATAATAAATTATGAAACAAGAAAAATATGTATAAAAGGCAATTGGATAAAATTTGAAAAAAAGTTAGAAGAAAAAGAACATAGCAAAATACTGAATTTATGTATAGAAGATGAAAATAAAGGAAGTTATGAAGAAAAGAAAGAAAATATTGCTGATATTATAATAGATTGTGAAGAGGAGTATAGAGAAGAAATAAGAAGTTTAATTAAAAAAATATAGTAATTTAATTAAGGAAGAGATGAGAGTAGCAAAGGACTTTATACATAAAATTGAAGTAAGAAATATAGAAAACTTTAAATCAAAAACATATCCAATTCCTTATAGGTATAAAAATGATGTTGAACAAGAAATCCAATCTTTATTAAAGAAGGGAATCATAGAATATAGCAATACTCCATACATTAATCCATTAGTGATCGTTAAAAAGAAAAATGGTGAGATAAGAATGTGTTTAGATGCAAGACATCTTAACAAATGTAGTGTCCCACAATAGGAAGCGCCAATAAACATAGATGCCATATTAGATAAAATAACAGAATCTTTTATATTTTCAAAAATTGATTTGAAACATTCATTTTGGTTGATTCCACTTGATGAGAGTAGTCGTCAATATACAGGTTTTTCAATAGACGGTGTGATATATAACTTCACTGTTGTTCCGTTTGGACTTCAGAGCGCATGTGCATCGTTAGTCAGAGTTCTTCATAGAATACTAAATAAATATGACAGTTTCGTACTTCATTATATCGATGATATACTAATTTACTCAGAAAGTATCCAAGAACATATGAAACATCTTGACATCGTTTTAAGGGAACTTGATGAAACTGGGCTGAAAATAAATATAAAAAAATGTCAGTTTATTAAAACAGAAGTAACATATTTAGGTTATTTAATAAATAAAACAGGGATACAAATGGATCCAGAAAGAGTACAAATAATAAAAAACTACAAAAGACCTTACAATTTAAAAACATTAAGAGGATTCTTAGGTACATTAAATTATTTTAAGAAACTAATACCTAACTTGAGTGAACTTGAATTGCCATTAATAGAATTATTAAAAAAAGGTGTGAAATGGAAGTGGAATGAAGATAGGGAAAGAGCATTTATTAAAATTAAGGACAAGTTTACAGAAAATTTAAAAATATTTCATCCAAATTATAATATTCCATTTTCATTAAAAACGGATGCATCGAAACAACGATTTGCAGGAGTTCTAGTACAATATCAAAATGGTCAAGAAGTTCCGATATGTTTTGTTTCCAGAACAACCAAGAACCATGAAAGAAACTACAGTGTAGCAGAACTGGAATTGGCAAGCATAATTTTCAGTATAACAAAATTAAGATTTTATTTACTAGGAAACAAATTTTTCATAGAAACGGATAATCAAGCATTGACATCAATATTAAAGAATAAATTTGGAAATAGCAGGATACACAGATGGTCACTTTTACTTCAGGAATATGAGTTTGAAATCAAATATATTCAGGGATCCTTAAATATTGTACCTGATGCCATCACAAGGATGGATGAAATAGAAAAACAAGACAGTAAACAGATACATGTAGGAATAAATGTTATGAAAAATGAAATTGGTATATATTCAATTAATAATATTATTAAAAGTCAACAACAACTGACAGATTCACAAAAACAAAAATTATTGAAAAATGAAGAAATTTACTATAAAAAATTGTATGACCAGGAGTTATATGTAATAACAGAAGAGTTAACACAGGATATTATAACAGATCTACATATAAGATATGGCCATCTAGGTATAAGAAAAACTTGGATGTTATTTCGTGAAAATTTCTATTGTAAAAATGATATATCAATAATCAAGAAAATAATTAGTAAATGTAAGACATGTCAGTTATCTAAATGGAAAAATAATCATAATCAAAATATACCCAAATCTATAACAGCATCTAAACCACTAGAAATTGTAGCAATAGATTTTTTGTCAAATTTAACAAAAACTCAAAATGGAAACAAACATTTATTAGTTATCGTTGATATTTATTCAAAATATATTAAATTATACCCATGCAAAAGGACAAATACTAAAATATTAAAAATATTACTAAAAAATTACATTGAAGAAGTTGGTCAGCCTAAAATGTGCATTTTAGATAATGCAACATATTTCAATAACGATATATTTAAACAATTTTTAATAGCAAATTCAATAAAACCACAATTTACAAGTATACGCCATCCAGCAGCAAATCCATCAGAGCGATATATTAAGGAAGTTATTACTTATTTAAGAATATTAACTTACCAAAATCATGAAGCATGGGACATGCATCTGAATGACATCCAGTGTTATCTGAATGAAGCACCAAATACTCAGACAAAAGAGACTCCTATTTTCCTATTAAAAGGAATTATGCCAGATCGTATGTGGATAAATACAGCTCCTAAAAATAAAGAAGAAATAATGAGATTAGTAAATGAAAGACTTAAGAAACAAGCAGAAAAATATATTAGTAAACAGAACAAGAAAATAAAAAAAAGAACAAAATTTAACAAAGGTGACTTAGTCATTGTTAAAGCATTACAAGTAGCCGATTATAGGAACAATCGATGTGCCAAACTACAAAATCCATATGAGGGACCTTATAAAGTAGAGAATGAAGAAGGGGAAAATAGTTATGTACTTATAGATCCTGACACAAATAAAATAAGGGGAATATTTCATATTAGTCAGATATACAGATTTTTGGAATGACATTAGACAAACATACAAATGAACATAATATCAATACAAATTACACGACAATGACAAAATAAAGTATTAAAAAAAAAAAAAATTCTAAAAATATATACATAATACATAATAGTAAATGTAGTAGAAGTAAATGAATGTCCAACAATTACTTATAAGCAATTGTATGAACATTAATTTGGGGGAATTTTGAGATGTAGCAAAGTAGAAGATAAAAACAATTAATAAGTAGAATAAAGTATTACCTTCATGGTCTTCATAAATAAATAAATCCCAACAAATTCCAAGAAAATGTCCTGATTAATGCTGTGTACAGTTGGTTTATTAAATTTAGTAATTTCCTTTAAATATTTTTCACTTATTCGTACAATTATTTGTACAAATTTCCACTTTTGAACCTAAAATGAATTTGATTAATTTGTAAATTGATAAGAATTTAAAATGACACCCTGTATATATGAATTGAAAATTAATAAGAATGACAACTAACTTCAAATATTGAATTGACAGTTGTGCCAACAAAAATAACTAGTTAAAAAATAACAATAATTTAAAAATATTATACTCCTATAAATATAAAATCAATGTAAACGTATTAGAAAAATATAGATTATTAAATTACAAGTGATATTCTTAATAAACTCACCTTATTCAAAGCTAGATCAAAATTTAAAATAGAAGTACTATTCTTATTGGTCAATTAGACTTTATGCATATTTGGCTAAATCTGTACATCGGTCGTTATGTAGAAAACAATTGCAGTGGGTAGAATTTTTTTGAAAAGCATCCATTTTACAAAATTTATGCTAAAAAAAAAAGTAAAATTTAGTAAAATAATGAAACCGATTTTAATTAACTAATTTATAGTAATAAGTATTAGTTGTCATCTGTACTGTTGCTTAAATGTATCAGAAAGTTATGTAAGTAAAGTTAATTAATCTTTAAAAAATTAGTGAATTAAAAAACCTACCAGCCTATTGAATTTGTTGTCAAGACAACAATATGGTATATGGACAATCTTCATGGCGAATAGGATATTTGCTTTGGAACTAAGCAGGTATCACTGAACCAGAGACCAGAGTAAATATTGAGTTTACTTTTCCTTGGACTGATGAAGACAGTAAACAGTGCTTAAAAAAGAAACAGACAAAGGTATAGTTTAAAATTGAATTTTAAAACTACTAACTTTATTAAAAAAACGAAACAAGGTTTATTAAATAACCTATAATGATTGTATATTTACCTTGTAACAATTGTAGATATAATCAGTGCGTTTTACTATCCATAAAACATAATTAGATGTTCCATAAATAATTCTTATCAGTCATTACTGTTTAAATTCGTTCTTTATAATGGGTTTATCCATAATATAAAATAATTTAGACAAGTAATTTTGGTGTACACAAGTCTAAAATTCTTGGTTAAGAATATTAAAACTGGGAAACTTCAAAAGTTGTTTTCACATTGCAATTAATATAGATAGATGTAACATTCTCTTAAATTTTGTGTACCTAACATGGTACAGGTTTATTCATAGTTATGTTTAATGTACAACAAAAATTGTGGTACATTTGTTTAAAAATATTCAGTTTGTTTTATAATTGCAAGATAATTTAATGACGTTTGCTATTTACACACAAAAACATCTAATTTGTTTTGACATTGTAATATAAATAGATGAAACATTTTCTTATATTTTAGGTACCTAACATGGTACAAGGTTATTATTCATAGGGTATTTTAATGTACAACAGAAAACTGTAGTACACATGTTTAAAATGGTTTATTTGTTGGAATTATATATGTATTTTGTAGTATTTCAGTGTTTATTTGATAATTAGAATTGGTTTTATTATGGAAAATTAAATATACAGGTAAAATAAAGAATACAGTATATTCATTAAAAAAAAAAAAATAAATATATACAGAGTGTTGAAAGAGAATATTAAAATATTAAACATTTTGGCATAAAAAAAAAACTAATATTATCTACAGGATGTATTGAAATTCATTCAATATTAAATAAAATCAAATTCATTTATAATAACTAATATTTTAAGATTGTATTATTTAAATTAACAAATGGAAACCACTCCTTTGGAGATAAGAGATCTCTGCTCTTAAAATAAAATAGTGTATTAAGGGAATTGAGCTAGCTGGTGATTAAAAAAAAATAAATAAATAAAAGAAAAGGTAAGTGAAATTTGTTTAAATGAAATATATAAATAAATTAAAATATTAAAATCAGTGGCGTACAAAAAAAAAAAATTAACAACAAAATAGTTTATTAAAAAAAAAAAAAAAAAAAATAGTGTTATACATATACAGAGTGTTAAAATATATTAAAAAAAAAAAAAATAATTATAATAATTAACATAACAATATATATATATATATATATATATATATATATATATATATATATATATATATATATATATATATATAAATATAGAACTACTAGACTTAGGAAAATTAATTTCGGGTACAGTGCAGTGGCGGCTCGTGGGCACTAGCGGCAATGGTGCACACACTGGAAATGAATCCCGGTATTCGCTTTTCTCTTAGGAAAACAAGTTCTCCGCTTAATGAAAATTAAATATATTTCAAAACAATCAGTTGGGGCAATAACGATTTCTGAATGTGACTACAGGGAGCTAAATGTGCCCACTCAAAATGCATTTAACTAAGTATGTGGCTATTTAATCAAAAAATCATTACATATCAACTCTTGGGAAATTTACGTAAATTTTTCAGAAGAATGCAATTTACTTAACAATTCTAACTTGTTAACGCGTTTTAAAGCAGCTAAAGAAAAGGTGTTTGGCAATTTAAAATCTCCCAGCGAAAAATTTCTCTTTTATATTTTCAAATTAGAAAAAATATTTATATCTCTATTTGATAGTTTGTCAACTAAGCCTAGAATTTCCAACGCATACCTTTTTGAGATGAGCAAAATAGAATTTGGTCATCCTTGTCAACAATTTGCGAAAATGTACACCATTAAATTATTTGTAAGACTCAGAATTTTTTATACTCTTAAATATGCAAACAGAGATTTGAAATCCTTGAAAAAGTCAGACAAAACCAAAGGAAAAATTAAAATTTTGTCCCATTTATAATTATTATTGATTTTTTTTTCATCATATTTTGACTGCTTTATAAAAAAAAAGTAATTTTTCTTTGTAGTTATATTTCTTAACTATTCCAATGGTCCAACTAACATTTTTTCGTAATCACAATAAATAAATTATTATCATGGTCCAACAAACGCGCACCTTTAGCCGAAACCGGCATGGCCGGGAAAGATGCCGCTGCGTACATTCGTATCTGGTCTAGGTAATCTGTGCCATGGGTACAGCACGTCAAAATGAGGACAGCGCGTAAGAGAAAATCAAAGTATATGGGAGAGCAGGGAGAGCGACGTATAATCCATCGCATGTATTCATCTCTTGCTAAGCGATATTGTCGTTGTCCTTGTTTTTTTCATCATAATGAGAGAGAAAACAACAGAGGCATACATTTACTGTGCCTATCTTCCACTTTATTTCGGGATTCTCGGAATGTCGCTCAACGCCCGGTCGTCCAGTGTCGTGCCAACGTGGTTTGCGCTGAATATTAGATAAAATAATAATAGGCATTGAGGAAAATATAAAATATGTAAGTTATTTTTCTTTTTTGGTTTATTATACTAGGGCACGTGCCCAAGTGCCCTTACTGGCAAACCGCCACTGGTACAGTGAATTGAACTTTAAAGCGAAAAAAATTTTACCCTTTATCCCTTCCTTCCATTTGAAAACAGTTTAAAAAATAAAAAAAAATTAATTTAGAAATTAGACCTGAAAATCGCACACCTTTAGGTTCTGAAGATTTTCGATCCACCTCCCTCTCTACTTCCTCTGCCCGCGGTTGTATAGAGGACCAAAACGTAAAATATAATTCCGCCTTCCCCTCCCACAAAAAAATTTACAATAAATTTTATAACGAATGTTAATGATTGGAACAGTAATATTATATTTTCTGGAGATTCTTTGGGAGGGACCATTATGATCCCTTAAAGGACCAGTCACTTCGCCACCCCCCTAAGTGTAGTAAATATAATCTAACATAAACGGAAAGAAGAGGAAATGTAAATAAGAAAATATTCATTAATTTGAATCATCAGTTTAGCAAAATCTGTGACAAAAATGTGTTTTATATCAATAATATATAATATAAAATAAGTTTAATAGTAAAAATATTATACAAAAATACAATACAAAATAATACATAAAATATAATATGTGGGGTGCGGGCCCTTGCCAGTGTTTTTCCCCGGGGATCACCATCGCGGCCCTGATTAAAGTTGCATGAAATTTTTTTTTATAAAAATTGTTTAAATGAACGTTGTTAGTAATATAATTTTCTATAATTTTTATTCTATACAAAATTTCTCTAAAATGGACTGTATTCGGCCTGAGATGAAATAATTAGATTTTTTTTTTTTTCCGGAGGTGGGAAAATCCATCATGGACACGCTCTTTGCGCGAATTGGACTTTAACCAACTAAAAAACCACCTCCTCCGAAAGAGCTGAACAGGTACCGCCGTGATGGCATATCTTCTGAGCAGCTCTGGTCTGTGTATTTAATTACTGCCTACCTTCCTCTGCTTTTGTCTTCAGTGTAATTTTTATGTACTTGTGTACTATCTGCCACTTACCCCTCGTTTGCAACATTTCTTCCACGAAGTTGTCTGCTCCCAGTATTACCCCTAGCTGGGTGTGTGTCCGTTGTCTTTCTATCGACCATCTTGGGCATTCGAACAAAGTGTGTGGCACTGTGTCTGAGGCTCCGCAGTATGCGCAGTCCTCAGTATCTTTTTTTTAAACCTGTGCAGGTATTTGTTGAACACTCCATGGCCTGTGAGTACCTGTGTGAGGTAGAAGTCTGTGCACCGGTGCTTGCAGTTTAACCACTTCTGCAGGTCTGGTATTAGTGCCTTCGTCCACTGCGCGACCCCTTCTGTCTGCTCCCATTCGTTCTGCCACATCTCGAGGGTGCGTTGCCTTTCTTCCTTTTTGGCTCTGTTATTAGTTTCCCTCCTAAGGTGTAGACGGAATCTTTCCCTTACCATCAGGTGTATAGGAATAATCCCGGCCACGACATTTAAGGCGACTGTTGATGCAGTTCTGTAGGCGCTGCAGGTTCGCAATAGGCATTTTCTCTCTACTCTAGATAGCATGGTCTTATAGTATTTTATATGCAGCATCTGATGCCATATCTGTGCGCCATACAATATGGTGGATTGGACCACGCCGTGAAGGATCTTTCTTCTCATGCTGCTCGGACCTCCTAGATTTGGCATAATGCGAGACAGGCTTGAAATTCTCTGTTCTGTTTTCCTGGTGATTTTTTTCAGGTGTTCTCCATACTTTCCTTTCTCGCTTAAAGTTATTCCCAGATATTTAACATGTTTTGCAGGTCTTATTTCTGTGTCTGTCATGCGTACTATGAGGTTTGCTCTTTTCTTGGTGCCTTTTAGAACTATCATCTCGGTCTTGTGTTTTGCTAGGGTTAGCTTATGTTCTTCCATCCATACCTCTACCATATCTAGGGCTACTTCTGCTTTATGTATGAGGTTGTATTTTGTGTTTGCACATACCGTGAGAGCTAAATCATCGGCAAAAGCTACTGCATTAACTCCTTCCGGGAATCTGCACTTTAGTACCCCGTCATACACTATGTTCCACAGGGTTGGTCCAAGAACCGATCCCTGAGGGACGCCCGCTGTGATACTTATGACCTCTTTATTGCCTATAGTTATACCCCTGTCGTGTAGATAGTCATCAATTATGTTTTGCAGGTATTGTGGGATGTTTAGTCTCGCCAAAGATTGTTTGATTTTGTCCCATGAAGCACTGTTGAAGGCATTTCTTACGTCTAGAGTAATTAGCAGTCCCCATTTTTTTTCATTTTCTGCCCGTGTCAGTGAAATGACCTTCTCTATGGCTTGAATGGTTGATTTTTTCCTGCGGAATCCGTACTGTTCTTCGCATATTCCCCCTTCTTCGTCCAGATATGTTTCTAGTCTGCCCTTGATTAGCGCTTCGTATACTTTGCTTATAGTGTTTAGTAAGCAGATTGGTCTGTATTTCGTGCTATTTGGATCGGTTTGTACGTTGCTCTTTGGTATTAAGACCAGCTTCGCTATTTTCCATGCGCTGGGGAAGATTTGTAGGGCCAGGAGTTCGTTGAGAAACCCTAAGAGCCAGTTCGGCTTTTCCTTGCCTATTAGTTCAACAAGTTCTGGGGGTATACCGTCTATTCCCGGGGACTTTTTATTTTTGAGGGCGTTTAAGCATTTCGATAGCTCTTCTGTGCTAAACATGTTGACTTCTGCACTGGTTTCCCTTCTGATATTTCTGTTTGTGCCTTTGGGACCATTATGATCCCTTAAAGGACCAGTCACTTCGCCACCCCCCTAAGTGTAGTAAATATAATCTAACATAAACGGAAAGAAGAGGAAATGTAAATAAGAAAATATTCATTAATTTGAATCATCAGTTTAGCAAAATCTGTGACAAAAATGTGTTTTATATCAATAATATATAATATAAAATAAGTTTAATAGTAAAAATATTATACAAAAATACAATATAAAACAATACATAAAATATAATATGTGGGGTGCGGGCCCTTGCCAGTGTTTTTCCCCGGGGCTCACCATCGCGGCCCTGATTAAAGTTGCATGAAATTTTTTTTTATAAAAATTGTTTAAATGAACGTTGTTAGTAATATAATTTTCTATAATTTTTATTCTATACAAAATTTCTCTAAAATGGACCGTATTCGGCCTGAGATGAAATAATTAGATTTTGGACTCAGTCGGAACATCTGGGGGGTCGTTTTTATATTTTATGGAATATATCTGTTATTTATGTGTGGAGAAGAAAATTGTTTTAATATTATTATCTATAATTTTTGTTATATGCCCAATTTTCCTGAAATGGTCCGTATTCGAGAAATTTGACAAAATGTGCAAAATTCTGATTTTTAAGAAAATTGTTAAACTAAAAGTTTGCGATATTGATTCCTATAATTTTTGTTTTTTACATGATTTTTCTAAAATGGACTGTAATGGAAAAATTTGAGGAAAAGTGCTAAATTTAAATTTTTCAGTATTTTCATTTTCAATGAATATCTATAGAAAAATGTTTCGAGTTAGATGTATGTGGAAAATGTATATATTTAGTTTATCCTCTAAACATTTATAGAGTTACTGCAATAGGTTGTACAAAATAACCGGAAAAAGCTTATAATAACTAGATAGGAAAGTCATGTGTTGGACACATCAGATTTTTAACTTTTAGACAAAGATGATTTTTAATGGTATGAAATAAAATTTTAGTTCATTTCTTAAAAAAAATTAAACAATTAAACATTTTTCTTGAAATTATTTTAATTTAAATTTTTGTTGTCGATATTTTTAGAGTTCGATTAATTTTGTATAAAATCAAACAAAAAAAAAAACAAAAAAATATTATATATGGGTTTGGGAGTGGATTTTGGGACGTTAAGAATGTGGCACTTATAAATCTCTAGTAAATGAGCTCCGTGTCGAAGATCCACCAGGACCAATACTAAATTTGTAATTATGATGTAGAGAAAAATGTGTTTTTCTTCACTACCGAAATATGTTTTTGTAAATAACTTCTGAATATTACATCTGCTCAATTGCAAAGTATGCAAATGCATTGCTTCTTGTGCCACTCTTCTAGCATCGTTCTATCCCATAATTAAGGGTGGTTATGAAAAATAATTAATAATTCTTTGACGTCACTTCGTAAACATTCAATTTTATGCAAAAAGTAGACGAGTATTCAACTTTCGCAATTTATATCAGAGAGGTCGGAGCTTATAGCTAATAAGTCAGTGTTTACATTAGTTCTCAAATAAGTGTCGATACATATTCTCGAACACTCATACTATATCTCTGACATACATTTTTGTGTGTTTACACTGGACCAAACAACTGTAAGACATAAATCTTATACAATAAATGTCAGATGTAAACGTACCTTAAAAGTGATAAAATGTAACAAGCACTAAGAATATAGATATTTTATGAAAATAAATGAAATTTAAGCTAAATTTATTGTAAACTAAATAGTGAAAACAAGTGGTATAAGTGATATTTTGACAGTACCTGTGTAACAAAAGTGATAGAAGCAGTTTGTAGTTTCCTAGGAAAACAGGTTACCGAGCGGATTAATACTTCCGTACAAATTACATTCCAATATAATATACTCTCTTATGGCAACATTTCTGTCTTTCCCACTCAATAGAGGGCCAAATTTTCGTTTTATAGACCCTCTTAGACCCTCTAAAACACATTTCTAAATAAAATTTTGGCCCTGTAAACTCTTAAAAATGTGTTTTTTTACCTTAAACAATAAAATTTTGGCCCTGTAAACTCTTAAAAATGTGTTTTTTTTACCTTAAACATCTAAATGTGTCATCCAATGACGATCATAAAAACACGGGAATTACATAATTTTGAATGACTTCTTCTAGTAAAAACTGTTAAATAAAAATATTTGACTATTCAAAGAGCATTACCTAGACCTTAAAAAAAAATTATATTTCGTCATATTCGCATTTGTTTTTTAAACTTTTTAAACTGTTGGTAACATAGAAGTGACATTTTATCTACTGTCGTCTGTTATTTAAAAAATATCTAAAAAATACAGTTTTTCCAAATTAATTCAAACATGTCAATATCAGAAAAATTGTATAAAATGGTTAATAAAATATCACATGAATGAAAAAGCGCGTAGAACTAACATCTGTAGCTATCGCGAGGCATAACGCAGTTTTTCACAATAAATTAAAAAAAATAACTAATTTACCTAATCTGTGCAGCCTGGAGCCATAGCGGATTGCTTCTCAAAAAATTATACATAAAATGAGAAAAATAAAAAAAATAACTAATTTACCTGATCTGTGTGGCCTGAAGCCATTTAAATTGACTGCTCACGAACTGGTTAGGTACGCCTACGCTCTAAGGCCTAGACAGTCACAACCTGGAGCCATTGCAGGTTGCTTTCAAACATCCTCCTGCTTTGCTCTGATTTCTTGGCTACGCTATATAGCACAAGTAGAAGTTGGAAAGGCTTTTGGTAGGTAGAGAGGGGGTAAACGTCAAACCACGTCGGATGGCTTCGGGAATTTCGCAGTTATGTTTACCTGCCAATGTCGTTTCACAGAATAAGTAATTTTAAATTGTTACCAGCGCGGCGAAACCGGACAATCGCATGTATTTATGGACTATAAATAATTATTAAACAAATCATAATTTTACAAAATTTCAACAGCTATTCACAATTTATTAAACTATTTACTCGAAATTGTTATTAACATCTATAAAATAATTTTGTACGCCAATGTATCGCGTCCACGAAAACCTGTCAATTTATATGTATTAAGTGGGAGAACTGGCAAAAGCCTTTCCAACTTCTACTTGTGCTATACGGCTTAAACGTGGCTTAAACACATAAGGCATGGAACCATTGCGGGTTGCTTTGCAACCCGTGATCTTTTTTTAAACGTCCTCCGACTTCAATCTGTATGGCTTGGAGCTATTGCCAAACAGCCACTGTCATTTCTGTCATATACGTTTTCTCACTATGTTTGGCAAACTCGCATTTATGGAAATATAAATAAAAATGTCAATTGGCATATTGTCCATAAACAAAAATAATTTTGTATTACGATTTTTTTTTTGTTTTATTGCTATTATAAATAGTCCAACATTGTTATTTAGCCGTTCGTACAACAAGAAATCAATTGAAATAATTCAATTCTTATTTTTTAGACAACAAACACATTTTGATCATTTTATAGTAAAATAACAATATTTTGAGTATCAGCGGACCCAAGGGTGGCGCAAAATGAACGTTATGATTTGAAGGCTTTACAACTTTTTTATTTATAAATTTATTTTCTCTTTTGTTTTAGAAATTTGTAAAGAAGGCTTGGGGAATTTAAAATGGAGCAATACACCATAGAACAAAAGACAAAAATCATCGAATTTTATTTTTCAAACGGAGAGTCAGTTATTCTGACGCAGCGTGCGTATCGCCGACATTTTAATGTGCGGGTTGGACCCTCAACGCCAACTATCATTCGCTTGGCTGCTAATTTTCAGCAAGCAACAAGGTTCAAGGTTCAGTAAGGAACCGTCCTAGTACCGGAAGACCACGTACAGCGCGCACCGGCGAAAATATTGAACGTGTACGGGGGAGCGTGGAAGAAAGTCCTGAAAGATCTATGAGGAGACATTCGGCACAACTTGGGTTATCAAGGAGGTCTCTTCAAAGAATTTTGGCCACATTGCACATGTTTCCCTATAAAATCCAGCTGGTGTTGCTGTTGCGTTGCAGCGAAAAGCTAGAGGAAATCGCAATTTTATTGACAATCTCATAGTGAGCGATGAAGCTCATTTTCATTTTAATGGGTTTGTCAATAATAATAGAACAGTAGGATTTGGGCTACGGAGAATCCAAGGGTGGTTCATGAGCGAGAGCTTCACCCACTTAAATGTACTGTTTGGTGCGGTGTATCGTCCGAAAGGATCATTGGGCTATATTTCTTCGAGAATGAAGTCGGTGCTGCAGTTACCATCAATGCTGCCCACTACCGAAACATGTTGAAAAAATTTTTGAGGCCAGCTGTGGCAAACCGTCCTCATATATGGTTTCGGCAAGACGGTGCCACGGCTCATACCGCAAGCAACACACTGGTTTTGTTACAGGAGATCTTCGGTGATAACATTATTTCGCGCCGAAGCGACTTTAATTAACTACCGCGTTCGCCGGATTTGACCGCTCCAGACTTTTTTCTTTGGGGTTATTTGAAAGAAAAAGTCTACTTTAATAAGCCACAAACTATCCCTCAACTAAAAGATAACATTCGCAATGAAATATGTGCCATAACACCTAGATATTGTGAAAAGTCATGGAACATGTGTTGGAAAGAGCACGACTTTGTGAAGCAGAAAATGGGCGACATTTGCGAGACGTAGAGTTTTTCACGCTTAGGCTAAAATTATTTCCCATTTAAAGGCTACATTTTCATAGAACAATGTTGAAAATTTATTTAAAAATAAAAAAGTTAAAAAGCATTTAAATCATAACGTTCATTTTGCGCCACCCTGTATTTATATATGCAGTGTGTTTCAAGGCGTCTACAAGCTTGCCTTAAAATTTCAATAGTAATATAATATGTCATTCATGTTTTATGGTATATTATCTCGTATTGTAACTAGCTTATTATACAATTTTGTGCATTTCTTTTGATTACTTTAACCCCTAGATTTGACTTTTATTGTTAGCGCTAATAAATTATGACTTTGGCGTAATACGACTTTATTTTAATTCATTATTTAATCAGAAATGTCCCACCATCGGCGCCTTTGACGCCATCCAATTTAACCGAAATCATTCAAAATGGAAGAATATACTTCAATGTCGAACAGTCGTTCATGGAAATTGAAATTGAAAATTGCATGGTAACACTGACTAAAAAGTTTTGATTTATATTTGCACTTATTGTAGTCACTCCATTATCCTTTGTCCTCTCTGTCGCCCCTATTTTTCATTAAAAAGAAAGAGTTAATTCACCATTTTGGGAAATTGATTAGCATACTGCTCCAATATATAGTGGACAAAAATGTTTTTACAATGATTTCATGAAAGGATAAAAAATAAAAAAATAGACTTAATGAAACTTGATTTAGAGAAATGTGTAATTTCTCCACTCGATCATTAACTGTTGGGTTAATTAATAGTGCTACAAAAAAAGCGATGGAAAACAGTAGCAAAGTCCACACATTATTAAAGAGAAAAAAAAAATAAAATTATAAAGTACTGTGGTAAATAAATTTGTTTGCCTAATCCCATCCATAAAATACAAAAGAAAAAAAAAACAAAATGAGTAGAATAAATAGAATAAAAATATTCTGTACGAATCTATTGGATTGTCCATATCTCATTTAGACGATTGAGCGATATAGCCATCATATCCACTCTTGTTGCACAAACTCTTTCAATTCAGTTATGTAAACCTATAAAAAATGTACGATTTTTCCAAATTCAAAATTAATTCATATTGTTTAAGTAAGAAAAACTACACTTTGTACATTTTCACTTTTCACAAACACTTATTTAAAAAATTATAATTAAAAATTACTCATGACAACTACATATTTCGAAGTACAACTTTTTCTTCAAATGTACTTCGAAACAATCCAAATATAAAAGAAAAAAAACTTAAAAATTAATAAAAACAATACAACTTTTATTATTCCTATTTTCTTTTATTAAACATATATTTTTATTATTTTACATTATTATAGTTTTTACGGATTTTTAAAACGCGCTAATAAATAAAACAAAAAACACTAAAAAAAAAATAAAATATAAAAAAAATATTTTAGCAGAGCGTGGTTTCGATCCACGGACCTCTGGGTTATGGGCCCAGCACGCTTCCACTGCGCCACTCTGCTCTTGTTGGAAAGCTTTCGAAATACGTATTTTACAGATACATCAGTGGCGATCGGTAAATTTTTTTCAAACTTTGTAATCAACCTAGTAACTATAAGTGCCAATAGCCCAAATTATCGAATTACTAGTTTTCGATATACGGGATGATAAATTTGAAAATTGACCAGTTTTTCGGAATTCTTATTTTCAAACTTACGAGCTATAGGGGCGTTTGATTTGAAACCACAGATGTGTATTATTTTACTGGATAGGATATAGACCCCTAAAAAACGTACCGAAAAATTGGCCGATTTGGGCAAATAATAGACCGGTGTGAAGATAGCAGCCAATTTCAGCAGCCAAAATTTCCGGAAACGCACGATTGGGCATTTCTGTGGCGTACAAGCTAAATATGACAAAAATTAAGAAAAAAATAAATATCACACAAGACAACGCCATAATAAGTTTAATAAACTTATGCTTTATCATTTTCATTAGATATTCATAATTTTGAAGTAAGCTGAACATAAAAAAAACAAAAAAAATAAAAACGATTCAATATTTTCTGAGTTCATTTTTGAGAATTAAATAGCAAATGATAAGTAAAACAGTTAAAAGAAAACTTGCTCCAAAACAGACAAAGGGGTTGATTTCTCAACCCTAATATTAAAAAAACTCATAATTCCTAAAATAAATGAAAAGCCAAATTCATATTTGGCACATAAAAAGTAAATGGCTAATTCTATATACAGTTAAAAGGAAAATTGCTTCCGAACGGTCAAAGGGGTTGATATCTCAACCCTAATAATTAAAAAATTCATAATTTTTAAAATAAATGAAAAGCCAAATTTATATTTAGCACATAAAAGGACAATTGCTAGAATCATATACAGTTAAAGGTAAAATTGCTTCCGAACAGTCACAGGGGTTGATTTCTCATCCCTAATAATTAAAAAATTCATAAGTTCTAAAATAAATGAAAAGCCAAATTTATATTTAGCACATAAAAGGATAATTGCTAGTACCATATACAGTTAAAAATAAAATTGCTTCCGAACGGTCAAAGGGGTTGATTTCTCAACCCTAATAATTAAAAAATTCATAAGTTCTAAAATAAATGAAAAGCCAAATTTATATTTAGCACATAAAAGGATGATTGCTAGTACCATATACAGTTAAAAGGAAAATTGCATCCGAACGGTCAAAAGGGTTGATTTCTCAACCCTAATAATTAAAAAATTCATAAGTTCTAAAATAAATGAAAAGCCAAATTTATATTTAGCACATAAAAGGACAATTGCTAGAATCATATACAGTTAAAGGGAAAATTGCTTCCGAACAGTCACAGGGGTTGATTTCTCATCCCTAATAATTAAAAAATTCATAAGTTCTAAAATAAATGAAAAGCCAAATTTATATTTAGCACATAAAAGGATAATTGCTAGTACCATATACAGTTAAAAATAAAATTGCTTCCGAACGGTCAAAGGGGTTGATTTCTCAACCCTAATAATTAAAAAATTCATAAGTTCTAAAATAAATGAAAAGCCAAATTTATATTTAGCACATAAAAGGATGATTGCTAGTACCATATACAGTTAAAAGGAAAATTGCATCCGAACGGTCAAAAGGGTTGATTTCTCAACCCTAATAATTAAAAAATTCATAAGTTCTAAAATAAATGAAAAGCCAAATTTATATTTAGCACATAAAAGGACAATTGCTAGAATCATATACAGTTAAAGGGAAAATTGCTTCCGAAAGGTCACAGGGGTTGATTTCTCATCCCTAATAATTAAAAAATTCATAAGTTCTAAAATAAATGAAAAGCCAAATTTATATTTAGCACATAAAAGGATAATTGCTAGTACCATATACAGTTAAAAATAAAATTGCTTCCGAACGGTCAAAGGGGTTGATTTCTCAATCCTAATAATTAAAAAATTCCTAAGTTCTAAAATAAATGAAAAGTCAAATTTATATTTAGCACATAAAAGGATAATTCCTAGTACCATATACAGTTAAAGGGAAAATTGCTTCCGAACGGTCAAAGGGGTTGATTTCTCATCCCTAATAATTAAAAAATTCATAATTTCTAAAATAAATGAAAAGCCAAATTTATATTTAGCACATAAAAAGATAATTGCTAGTACCATATATAAATAAAAACAAAATTGTTTCCGAACGGTCAAAGGGGTTGATTTCTCAACCCCAATATTTAAAAAATTCATAAGTTCTAAAATAAATGAAAAGCCAAATTTATATTCAGCACATAAAAAGATAATTGCTAGTACCATATATAAATAAAAACAAAATTGTTTCCGAACGGTCAAAGGGGTTGATTTCTCAACCCTAATATTTAAAAAATTCATAAGTTCTAAAATAAATGAAAAGCCAAATTTATATTTAGCACATAAAAGGATAATGGCTAGAACCATATACATTTAAAGGAAAAATTGCTTCCGAACGGTCAAAGGGGTTGATTTCTCATCCCTAATAATTAAAAAATTCATAAGTTCTAAAATAAATGAAAAGCCAAATTTATATTTAGCACATTAAAAGATAATTGCTAGTACCATATACAGTTAAAATGAAAATTGCTTCAGAACGGTCAAAGGGGTTGATTTACCAACCCTAATATTTAAAAAATTCATAATTTCTAAAATAAATGAAAAGCCAAATTTATATTTAGCACATAAAAAGATAATTGCTAGTACCATATATAAATAAAAACAAAATTGTTTCCGAACGGTCAAAGGGGTTGATTTCTCAACCCTAATATTTAAAAAATTCATAAGTTCTAAAATAAATGAAAAGCCAAATTTATATTTAGCACATAAAAGGATAATGGCTAGAACCATATACATTTAAAGAAAAAATTGCTTCCGAACGGTCAAAGGGGTTGATTTCTTAACCCTAATATTTAAAAAATTCATAATTTCTAAAAAAAAACGAAAAGCCAAATTTATATTTAGCACATTAAAAGAATATTGCTAGTACCATATACAGTTAAAATGAAAATTGCTTCAGAACGGTCAAAGGGGTTGATTTCCCAACCCTAATATTTAAAAAATTCATAATTTCTAAAATAAATGAAAAGCCAAATTTATATTTAGCACATAAAAAGATAATTGCTAGTACCATATATAAATAAAAACAAAATTGTTTCCGAACAGTCAAAGGGGTTGATTTCTCAACCCTAATATTTAAAAAATTCATAAGTTCTAAAATAAATGAAAAGCCAAATTTATATTTAGCACATAAAAGGATAATGGCTAGAACCATATACAGTTAAAGGAAAAATTGCTTCCGAACGGTCAAAGGGGTTGATTTCTCATCCCTTATAATTAAAAAATTCATAAGTTCTAAAATAAATGAAAAGCCAAATTTATATTTAGCACATAAAAAAATAATTGCTAGTACCATATATAAATAAAAACAAAATTGTTTCCGAACGGTCAAAGGGGTTGATTTCTCAACCCTAATATTTAAAAAAATCATAAGTTCTAAAATAAATGAAAAGCCAAATTTATATTTAGCACATAAAAGGATAATGGCTAGAACCATATACAGTTAAAGGAAAATTGCTTCCGAACGGTCAAAGGAGTTGATTTCTTAACCCTAATATTTAAAAAATTCATAATTTCTAAAAAAAAACGAAAAGCCAAATTTATATTTAGCACATTAAAAGATAATTGCTAGTACCATATACAGTTAAAATGAAAATTGCTTCAGAACGGTCAAAGGGGTCGATTTCCCAACCCTAATATTTAAAAAATTCATAATTTCTAAAATAAATTAAAAGCCAAATTTATATTTAGCACATAAAAAGATAATTGCTAGTACCATATACAGTTAAAAGGAAAATTGCTTCCGAACGGTCAAAGGGGTTGATTTCTCAACCCTAATAATTAAAAAAATTCATAAGTTCTAAAATAAATGAAAAGCCAAATTTACATTCAGCACATAAAAAGATAATTGCTAGTACCATATACAGTTAAAAGGAAAATTGCTTCCGAACGGTCAAAGGGGTTGATTTCTCAAACCAAATATTTAAAAAATTCATAAGTTCTAAAATAAATGAAAAGCCAAATTTATATTCAGCACATAAAAAGATAATTGCTAGTACCATATACAGTTAAAAGGAAAATTGCTTCCAAACGGTCAAAGGGGTTGATTTCTCAACCCTAATAATTAAAAAAATTCATAAGTTCTAAAATAAATGAAAAGCCAAATTTATATTTAGCACATATAAAAATAATTGCTAGTACCATATACAGGTAAAAGGAAAATTGCTTCCGAACGGTCAAAGGGGTTGATTTCCCAACCCTAATATTTAAAAAATTCATAATTTCTAAAATAAATGAAAAGCCAAATTTATATTTAGCACATAAAAAGATAATTGCTAGAACCATATACAGTTAAAGGGAAAATTGCTTCCGAACGGTCAAAGGGGTTGATTTCTCATCCCTAATAATTAAAAAATTCATAAGTTCTAAAATAAATGAAAAGCCAAATTTATATTTAGCACATAAAAGGATAATGGCTAGAACCATATACAGTTAAAGGAAAAAGTGCTTCCGAACGGTCAAAGGGGTTGATTTCTCATCCCTAATAATTAAAAAATTCATAAGTTCTAAAATAAATGAAAAGCCAAATTTATATTTAGCACATAAAAGGATAATTGCTAGTACCATATACAGTACCATATACAGTTAATTTGGCTTTTCATTTATTTTAGAAATTATGAATTTTTTAAATATTAGGGTTGAGAAATCAACCCCTTTGACCGTTGTGAAGCAATTTTCTTTTTAACTGTGTATTATACTAGCAATTATCCTTTTATCTGCTGAATATAAATTTGGCTTTTCATTTATTTTAGAACTTATGAATTTTTTAAATATTAGGGTTAATAAATCAACCCCTTTGACCGTTCGGAAGCAATTTTCCTTTTAACTGTATATGGTACTAGCAATTATCTTTTTATGTGCTAAATATAAATTTGGCTTTTCATTTATTTTAGAACTTATGAATTTTTTAATTATTAGGGTTGAGAAATCAACCCCTTTGACCGTTCGGAAGCAATTTTCCTTTTAACTGTATATGGTACTTGCAATTATCCTTTTATATGCTAAATATAAATTTGGCTTTTCATTTAATTTAGAAATTATGAATTTTTTAATTAGGGTTGAGAAATCAACCCCTTTGACCGTTCGGAAGCAATTTTCCTTTTAGCTGTATATGGTTTTAGCAATTATCTTTTTATGTGCTGAATATAAATTTGGCTTTTCATTTATTTTAGAAATTATGAATTTTTTAAATATTAGGGTTGAGAAATCAACCCCTTTGACCGTTCGGAAGCAATTTTTCTTTTAGCTGTATATGGTTCTAGCAATTATCTTTTTATGTGCTGAATATAAATTTGGCTTTTCATTTAATTTAGAAATTATGAATTTTTTAAATATTAGGGTTGAGAAATCAACCCCTTTGACCGTTCGGAAGCAATTTTCCCTTTAACTGTATATGATTCTAGCAATTATCCTTTTATGTGCTAAATATAAATTTGGCTTTTCATTTATTTTAGAGCTTATGAATTTTTTAATTATTAGGGTTGAGAAATCAACCCCTTTGACCGTTCGGAAACAATTTTCCTCTCAACTGTATATGGTTCTAGCAATTATCTTTTTATGTGCTGAATATAAATTTGGCTTTTTATTTATTTTAGAAATTATGAATTTTTTAAATATTAGGGTTGAGAAATCAACCCCTTTGACCGTTGTGAAGCAATTTTTTTTTAACTGTATATTATACTAGCAATTATCCTTTTATCTGCTAAATATAAATTTGGCTTTTCATTTATTTTAGAAATTATGAATTTTTTAAATATAAGGGTTGGGAAATCAACCCCTTTGACCGTTCTGAAGCAATTTTCTTTTTAACTGTATATGATACTAGCAATTATCCTTTCATGTGCTAAATATAAATTTGGCTTTTCATTTATTTTAGAAATTATGAATGTTTTAATTATTAGGGTTGAGAAATCAACCCCTTTGACCGTTCGGAAGCAATTTTCCTTTTAACTGTATATCGAATTAGCCATTTACTTTTTATGTGCCAAATATGAACTTGGCTTTTCATTTATTTTAGGAATTATGAGTTTTTTTAATATTAGGGTTGAGAAATCAACCCTTTTGACCGTTCGGAAGCAATTTTCTTTTTAACTGTATATGGTACTAGCAATTATCTTTTTATGTGCTGAATATAAATTTGGCTTTTCATTTATTTTAGAACTTATGAATTATTTAAATATTAGGGTTGAGAAATCAACCCCTTTGACCGTTCGGAAGCAATATTCCCTTTAACTGTATATGGTTCTAGCAATTATCTTTTTATGTGCTAAATATAAATTTGGCTTTTCATTTATTTTAGAAATTATGAATTTTTTTAATATTAGGATTGGGAAATCAACCCCTTTGACCGTTGTGAAGCAATTTTTTTTTTAACTGTATATGGTACTAGCAATTATCTTTTTATGTGCTGAATATAAATTTGGCTTTTCATTTATTTTAGAACTTATGAATTTTTTAAATATTAGGGTTGAGAAATCAACCCCTTTGACCGTTCGGAAGCAATTTTCCTTTTAACTGTATATGGTACTAGCAATTATCTTTTTATGTACTGAATATAAATTTGGCTTTTCATTTATTTTAGAACTTATGAATTTTTTAAATATTAGGGTTAATAAATCAACCCCTTTGACCGTTCGGAAGCAATTTTCCTTTTAACTGTATATGGTACTAGCAATTATCTTTTTATGTGCTGAATATAAATTTTGCTTTTCATTTATTTTAGAACTTATGAATTTTTTAAATATTAGGGTTGAGAAATCAACCCCTTTGACCGTTCGGAAGCAATTTTCCCTTTAACTGTATATGGTTCTAGCAATTATCTTTTTATGTGCTAAATATAAATTTGGCTTTTCATTTATTTTAGAACTTATGAATTTTTTAATTATTAGGGTTGAGAAATCAACCCCTTTGACTGTTCGGAAGCAATTTTCCTTTTAATTGTATATGGTACTTGCAATTATCCTTTTATATGCTAAATATAAATTTGGCTTTTCATTTATTTTAGAAATTATGAATTTTTTAATTTGGGTTGAGAAATCAACCCCTTTGACCGTTCGGAAGCAATTTTCCCTTTAACTGTATATGGTTCTAGCAATTATCTTTTTATGTGCTAAATATAAATTTGGCTTTTCATTTATTTTAGAACTTATGAATTTTTTAATTATTAGGGTTGAGAAATCAACCCCTTTGACTGTTCGGAAGCAATTTTCCTTTTAACTGTATATGGTACTTGCAATTATCCTTTTATATGCTAAATATAAATTTGGCTTTTCATTTATTTTAGAAATTATGAATTTTTTAATTTGGGTTGAGAAATCAACCCCTTTGACCGTTCGGAAGCAATTTTTCTTTTAGCTGTATATGGTTCTACCAATTATCTTTTTATGTGCTGAATATAAATTTAGCTTTTTATTTATTTTAGAAATTATGAATTTTTTAAATATTAGGGTTGAGAAATCAACCCCTTTGACCGTTCGGAAGCAATTTTCCTTTTAACTGTATATGGTACTAGCAATTATCTTTTTATGTGCTGAATATAAATTGGGCTTTTCATTTATTTTAGAACTTATGAATTTTTTAAATATTAGGGTTGAGAAATCAACCCCTTTGACCGTTCGGAAGCAATTTTCCTTTAACTGTATATGGTTCTAGCAATTATCCTTTTATGTGCTAAATATAAATTTGGCTTTTTATTTATTTTAAAAATTATGAATTTTTTAATTATTAGGGTTGAGATATCAACCCCTTTGACCGTTCGGAAGCAATTTTCCTTTTAACTGTATATAGAATTAGCCATTTACTTTTTATGTGCCAAATATGAATTTGGCTTTTCATTTATTTTAGGAATTATGAGTTTTTTTAATATTAGGGTTGAGAAATCAACCCCTTTGTCTGTTTTGGAGCAAGTTTTCTTTTAACTGTTTTAGTTATCATTTGCTATTTAATTCCCAAAAATGAACTTTTTCTGTTTTTTTTTTATGTTCAGCTTACTTCAAAATTATGAATATCTAATGAAAATGATAAAACATAAGTTTATTAAACTTATTATGGCGTTGTCTTTTGTGATATTTATTTTTTTCTTAGTTTTTGTCATATTTAGCTTGTACGCCACTGAAATGCCCAATCGTGCGTTTCCGGAAATTTTGGCTGCTGAAATTGGCTGCTATCTTCACACCGGTAAATAATAGGGACCGTGCGTCATGACTTTAACGCTAACTGGTGACAAAAATGTGAACTTTATGGGGGGTATTTATTAATGTTTTAAACGGCATTTATTGTTTAATAATTATTAATAAAATGAAGTCGAATTATTTTCGTAATATCAATATCGAAAAAACTTGTTGCATCCGTGGATGTACAAACACATCACTTTGGAAACCTGGATTTCATTCGATAGTAAAGAAATTTTATAAATTTCCACAGAGCACAATTATGCCTCACACCCAATGCTATACATAATTACAAAGATTGCTTATCCATATGTAAATCAGACGACGAAAAGCGTATTTCACTGGGCAAAGTTTTCTTTTTATCTAGCTTGTATCAATTTTGAGCACTTAGTTGTAAAGAAATCATTTACAGAACCGGTTTAGAAATTAGAATCTTTAGTGTTTTCTTGTCATTAAGATTTTTACATATTTAAATGAACATTTTATATAAATATCATTTTACAGATAATGGTTTATTCTGTTGATTAAAACTGATGTAGAATATGAAATAAGAATGTCCAATTTGACAAAAATATCACGGCCCTCTTAACAATTTATTAACTATTTCTCATTTATTATTAAAATAAACATCATAAATAATACATTGCAATTACTGTCAAAAGAGATTGTAACAAACTTTAAAATATTAAAAATCCAGTGATTTTTGTAAATTTTTTTAGTGACATTACCATTAAACATTATTCAGAATAATAGATGTGTCCAATTACAACTCTTCCCAAAGTTGTTTATACCTCATATCAAAATTGTTTACATTACCTTTTCAAAATTGAATTACATATTACAATTATGTATTTTATGTAGAATTGTTTCTGAAATAGTGGTCTAAAATTATTTATATCCATCTGTTCTAAAAATTGTTTAGATCTCTTAATATTATTTAACTACATAAAAACTCAACTTTCCAAATACATAATGACATGTCTTGAAGTAAAACTTTAATTATTTTCTTTTTCTAAAGATTAAAATGCTGAAATTTTATTTTAAAACACATTTGGGCTAGAACGGCTCTATTTAGTGAGCACTAGGAAAGGCACATTGCAACCCGCTTTTCATAATTTTTTTATAGATGGGTGAGCAATCTATAATATGTATCATTGAACATCTCATAAACGTCAGTGGATGAATGACATTTCGATTAACATAAAGCTAAAAAGATTTATAATTATTATTATCAATCTTTTTTATTAATTTACATTATTTAAATGTTATTGTAATACTTTTAAATTCAGTGTTACTAAATACCGATATTTTAACATTGGATACACTTGTTTAAGGTACAACTTTACAATTTATTGTCACGTAGCCATTTAAATCTTTTTGCTTAAAATGTATATGCATGTCCAGATTTTAATAATGTTTCACATTTTACGTCATTTTGACCATGTACACGATTGTTTGGTACGGACCGGTATCTATTTTTAACTATATTTAATATTTAAAAAAATACCCTTTATTATTTACTTGCAATGTTTACCCCATTTAATTCTAAAATTAAACACTCATGGAGGAAAGATTATTAAGAGTTGCCGTATCTTTATAGAAATTTGGCAACAAGTTTGCTTGCAGCGACCTGTGGGGGCGGGTGGTTCAACTAATCCTACTCCGTCGGTAATATAGTTACCTGCAATATTAGCTGTTCAATCATTACTCTGTTGGTAATGCAGTTGCCCGTAATACCATATTTAATTTGAAAATTGTCGGGCTTATTTTACTTCCATTAAGAGGAGCATTTATTTTAACAATTATTATTTTCCATCTAATACGAAATATAGGCATCCAAAATTTCAGTTAATTTTTTTCATTTTTAGTGAAAGAAAAACATGTAAGTGAAGGTAGACGTTCGTTCCTCTGTAGCCACTTTTTTAAAATTTCATCAATTTTGATGGCAAAAATCGCAAAATTTTGTTTCATAAAGACTTTCTCAATTTTTGAGAAAATAAATCAGATTTCGGAATAGTAGCTCCAGAGAAACAAATATTTCACTTTTACCTGAATGTACATATTATTATTCATTCACTAAAAATTAAAAATAAACTAGAAATGTCCATAGCTCTATTTCGTATTGGTTAGAAAAAGATAATTGCTAAAGTAAATTTTTCTCCTCTTAATTATATTTAAAATTTTGCTTTTTTATTAGCTGTTTGTAAGAATTATGAAACGCCAATAAAAATGTAAAATTCTATGACAAATAACTATGAGGGGTAAAATAAATACCATACAAAGTTTTATATAATTATATTAACTAAAAATCCCAAGAAAAAATAAATAAAAAAATATATCAAATGACAATACAAAAATAATAACAGAATTTCCTACACTTCACCCCCATACGAGTGAAACCCCAAGCAGAGCTTGTGCGAGGCAAGAAAGCCTATTATTATTATTTGCAATGGCGCTCCGGGACGACTTACAGATGATGGTGCCATTTAACTTACAGGTGAGGAAAACCCGGAAAACCCCACCCACCATCATTATATGAATATATATATTAGACAAAGTACAATCTATTTTTACAATTATTTACTAGTTTCTATAAAAAATAATCCTAATATCACAAAAATGTTATTCTCTAAAGTTTAACTAATGACTTAAAAACAAATTCTTATTATAAATTATCTTCAAATATATTTATATATTATATATATATATTATCTTTAAGAAAGTTACTCTAATATCACAAACATTACTATTTAGGTACATTAACTATCTTTGGTTAAAAAAATGAATATCCGAAATTGCACAACAAATAATTTACTTGATATGAAAACTAATGCCTAATAGACTATATAAATAAAAAAAAAATAAAAAAAAATTCTTGAATCTTGGGAATTAACACAAAAAACCATCCACATAATCTGAAACAGAAAAAAATTAAAGGCAGCAACTTCAAATCATTTTGTTTGTTTTTTTTGTCTTTTAGACATTGCCACAGCCCTCATACTATCATTATAATACTTTCTTATTATTAATGGTAGACAAGTTTTGACTAAATGAGAAAAGACGTCTGTTTTATGTTCTTTACATGTAAACCATTCAAAATCAACATGGTCTGGCAAAAAAAGTGCAATTTTCTGAATTATATTGTCAATATGACCCAAAAGTGGTAAAATTGTATAAACAATTTCATGAATTTTTGAAAGAAATTCAATAACATTTCTTTGTACATAAATCAAACGTCTTTTATCATCATTTTCTTTAAAATAAGTAAAAGTATGATGGTCTTCTAACATGTCTGTTTGTAAATTAGCTTTACACTCTTTGCAGTCAAAACTATTAAGTTTTTTAACAACAAACCCTGCAACATAACTAGTGGCCTGACTCTCAAATTCTGCATCATTTAATAATTTTGTTTCAAAAAAGTTTAAATCTATATTGTCTAACTCATTACTGATATTACAAATTAATTCTTTCGGTTCTGTAGAAATGCCTAAAAATGAATTTAAATTATCTAATATGCTGGTTTCATCAGCTTCACAATTGGAATTGTAATTTCTTCCTGAAATTAAACTATTTAAAATGGATGTTTTAAAAGCTGTTATAAATTGGTAACAATTTGGAGAAGTATTGGCAGCACCATACTGCCGAATTGCGCCAAACATATTTTCAACCGGATCTTGGTTTAAAGCACGCGTTCTAATGAATTTGAATCCCTTTTTCCAACATTCATTCATAAGTAGTTTGACACCCCTAATAGTAATTAACCAACCGGCCTTAAAAGGCATTACCTTCTTCATAGGTTTACCATTTTTTGGTAGAAACTGCCAAGATTCTATTTTTGGCAATATAGAATTCCAAAATTCTAGATGTTTAGATCTTCTTGAAGCACACTGCCTAAGAGATTTACCACCAACGACACTTGGGTTATTACCATTAAGGCTGTCAAAGAGCTTATCAATGTCCTCAATAAATTCAGCAGTATAGATAGCTTCAGATGGTAATTTATTAGGTACTATTAGACTTTCGATGGCAGCAGCCATGGTGTGGCTCATTACTTTTGCTGCAGCTGAAACTTTCATTTTTAACTTACTATTTCTATTAATATCCAAAAATGATTCTCTAACTTTATGTAATGCTTGAAATTTTTTAGTTTTATCAAGATAAAAAGCTTGCTTAATATAATTAAATTTAGCACATTTAGAATTATTATCAAAATAAATATCATAATTAAACAAGGTATTTCTGGTACATTTCAAAAGATGGGGAGGATCGTACAAGGTAATTATCCTTTTTCCATTGACAAAAAAATAAGGACCAGGTTTTTTAATATTATTTTCTGCTCGTAATTGTTTCAGTGCAGTACGATTCGTATTCCCCAGATCGCAAACAGTTGCCATTACATTTAATCCTACTTTTTGTAACTCTAAAATTACTTCTACAATAATGATTTTCAAATCGTTAGTTTTAACCTGATCTTTAGTGAAATAATAAGCCACTGGCTGCTTCCAAGCCTTTCGTAAGCCATTTATTACAAATGCCAATGCATGGTCAGCTGTTTGTAATTTTCTTCCTAAATTGTTACCAAGGTCTACGAACCCTACAACTTTATCACTAGCTATATCCAAAGTCAGTTGTTCTGTAAGAGCTATTTCATCAAATAATAAGACACAGTTTCTATCAATTTGCTTCATTTTAGCAACCCTTTCTTTAAGCCTGTTAAAAATTGATTTATTAATGCCCGTTTCAAATGGAACTGATCTCAAAAGTGACTGTAAAGTGGATTTACTAGGTAGAGAGATAAAACGCTTTAAAAAATTATAAGCTCGTGGGCCCTTCTTATATAAAGCTAATGACAAGACTTTATCTGATGTTGACCAAGAAGGTTTCATCTTTTTTGAATTAGATGTAGCACTGTTTAAAAATCTCATGCCTGCTGGATCGAGCTTCGAATTAAATTGTTGAAAAATCTTTGACTCTGAAATTTTGACTGCATTTTTAACATTACGTTTTGAATTAATTAGGGCCTTCTTTAATTTGCAAATTTGACTTTTCTGTATTCTATTAAAAAAATATAGTTTTTTCTTTCTAGGAGATAAACTATTAACTCGAGTTTCATTAATTTTATTTAAAAATCCACTACCTAAGCGTTGTTTCTTAGGTAATAATTCAAATTCATTTGATGAATGACTATCATTGAAATTTTGATCTATACTATACTTTCTCTTCACAGGTAATCTGTTTGGAGGAGTGACAATAATATTACTAAGTACTACTATCTTTGGTGTATCTGGTTTTAAGGGGGCTAAAGGTAAAGCAAATTTTAGCAGTCTTGAACGATTTGTGTTTGTAAACGATTTTGTTTCAAAATGATCTTCACATAATTTATGATTGGTTGTAAGTGGAATGTTTAAAATCTGGCACCATTTCTTTCTTTGATCAATATCGGAAGGAAAATTAAAAAAATGTTTATTCTTAAAATTTACGTTTGAAATGGACCTATAATATTTACTATTACAATTGGAGACTATGCATTTATAATGAATTTTCCCTGGTAAAGACATGTTAGAGCATCAAAATACCTTTATTTTATTTTTAAATTATCCTAATTAACTTATATCTAAAACTAAAAACTAAAATAAATAAAATTACTCTCACTCACATGTTTTCGTCGGCAACCATAACCATATTGTTTATTTTGTTGACAGCGCGCGCGCGGCACCGTGTTAGCGGGCACGCGGGGTGGCCAGCAGGCATGCAGCGGACAGAAAGCTAGATTCACATTGTACAAATAACTAAGTGAATGCATGTTTTTTTAATTTGTTGTAATATATAAATTAAAATTATTAAAATAATACTTTTTGTGTGTTACTGAGCGAGATCTTATTAGATTATTCAGTGTGCTTTACATTTTAATACAATTTTGTTATTGTAAAACGGACTTCAGAGCACCCAAGCGCCGGGTGGTCTGCGCAGTAAACAAGTTGGCATATTTTGAATATGATATAAACCCCCGTGTAAACACTAGAGAGGGCTAAGTTCGGCAGTAGTGCTGCCTCTATATTTCACGCACGGTCCCTATATGGCGGACCGGATGTTATTTAACGTAACCAATTGTGTCAACAAGCTACGATGAGATATTTTTATTGTGGAAAACAAAGTAAACAGAGTATGAAATAAACAATAAACGTTCATTCCTGAAGACACAATATGCTTCACGTTTCCATTTTTATATTTTCTTTCATAAAAAAATCAAATCATGGGTGAAATTTCCCGAAGGACATCGCCCGCAAAAGGAATAGAAGAAGAATAAGAAGAAAAACTAATCAAATTATAGGTTAGGTATGTCAAATTATTCCAAATTTTAGTTCTGTGAACCCACCATAATTTGCCAAAATCGGCCAGCATTGTTGCACTTCCGGTCTCCTTGGTGGTGTTTGAAACTCGATCGAGCGAGCGTAGAGGAGACCGAGAAGTGATGACGTCACAATAGAGCATTGAATCAAATCAAATAAAAAAGAGTAAAAAACATAACCTCGCTTTTTTGTGATTCTTGTTTCTGGTTTGTATGTGCCAAAAACTTTTAATAATAAGGGGCAATGGCCCTAAAATGCAGCATATACCACAAATGCCCGCTTCGCTCTCATGACTGTGAATACTGGTGATTAGATCTGGACAGAGAAAATGTATTTTCCAAACAAACATTTTGTGTTTTTTATGACGAATAATTTTAGCTATAAGAGAAAAGTGGCTGTTAAGTAATTTGTTGATTTCTTGTCTGGTATTTAATTTTGAGATTTAAATTTGTTTGTAAGTTAATTAAAAAGAGATAGGTAGAGACAAAGACAAATATCTCCCTCTTCTCGATCCTTCTGCTCTGAGAACATCGAGCTCGCTCACAGATTTGGATAGAGGAGATAGGAAAAGGCCGTTTTCCCCGGTGTTTCAAAATAATCACACCATGTAGGCCGCCATGTTGGCAATTTAAGCGTACAGCGCACATGCGCAGTTGTTGTAGTGTTTTGACAGAAGTGTCATTTATGTCAACTATTCTTGGATTCTTTGGAAATTCGCTATTTTAGTGAATTTAAAAGAATTTTAGAAGTTTTTACTATAGACAATTAATAAAATGGGAAAGACTTGCTTTGTTTTTGGTTGTTTAAACAACGAGGATTCAGAAAACATTACATTTCACAAGTAAGACATCATTTCTACCAGAACCGTATTCTTCACCACAGTTTCATTTTCTAGAAAACGAAATATCATAGTACAATAATAACAAACTGTAACTCTAACGTTGATATTACTATAATTTTTTTAGATTGAGGAAAAGGCGTATGCTTCTTGGTCAATAGCTATTGGAAAATATAAGTGCAAATAACGCTATTTGTTCCTCCCATTGTCATAAAGATGATTTAATCGTTTCAAAACGAATAGATACAATAAAAAAATAATGCAATACCTTCCATAAATATGCCTAAAATTGAAGATTTTTATAACATTAGTGTTATGAGGTAAATATATACATACAATTATCAATTTGTTTCTTTTTATACTTTTAAAGAAAGTGATAAAAAATTGTTAATTATCCCTATTATTTTTAGAAATTTACAACCTTCAGCTTGAACGAATATTATTAATTCAGAATCTAACGAGGAATTATAGATGTTGCCAGTTGGTTATTTTTTATTAACGGTTTAGATGGTAATGAAAGAAGAAATGTGGCGTTATAGGCTCTTCTAAAATTGCATGAATATGGAGTTATCATCACCTAATTATCATTTGATGGATAACATTAGGTGTAAACCTATACAACTTTGATATTGACACTGCGACTCCATATTTCTTGCATTCACCATAGATAAAAGTACATTTTTTTATAATTTTAGATGCATGTCACATACTTAAGTTGGCTTGGAATAACTGGGATAACCTTACTAAAATTGTCGAAACTAATGGCGAAATTATTGATTTTAATTATATAAAATTGTTGCATTATATTTAACAAACAGAAGGTTTACGTTTGGGTAGCAAATTAAGAGTGCCCCATATGGATTGGAGAAAGACATGAAGGTTTGTACACTTAACGAATTTAGAAATTACAAATACTAAGTAACATTACTATTAATTGTATAAGGAAATTTGAGAAACTGTTCTATTTACTAAATTCTCGAAATCTTTTTAGATTTGAATGGAAAATGCCTTTGTCTCAAAAAATGGAGACTATATGGATGTCTGAAATATAAGCTGCAACAGAATGTATAAAGAAACTTAAAACCTTTGACAGCAGTTATGTTATTCAGTGACCGAAGAAGAATAGTGGTGTTCTAGACTTTGTTTTATAATAGTATATTATGCAACGATCATGTAATGATGGTTATTAATACACGAGCATTAACCGGGATACGAAACGAGCCAAAGGCGAGTTTCGTATGGTTTATGCGAGTGTTTTAATAACCATTACATGAGAGTTGCATACGCTATTTTTTCTACACCCGATAAATAATCAAGACCTATAAATATTATATTTATATTGGTATTGAACACAATAACAGTAATTACTCGTATTTCTATAAAAAATTCTACAAAATTGTAATTAATGGTATTACTTCAGGTATTGGTATTTCCCTAGATTTTTGCGGTAAAATATTTTGTACTGTATTTTCTGCTTTCTCCGATATGTGTGGAGGAGTCTTCTATATCGCTAATATCAGACATTTTAATATTATAATTATCGAAGTTTAGCTACCTACGAAAATTTAATACGTTTTGACAACTAAAATAATTACATAGAAACCTAGGACAAACGTCAAACAGCATGCTTGATTGAAAAATTGTAGGTTTCTATTGATTAAAAATCTGTATCGTAATGAAAAATCTGTATCATAATGGGTATCATTATGAAACGGATTATGGGCATATAAGTGCATTATTATAATACGGGTGTAGAAAAAGTTTCTAATAGGTTTATATGACAAATATGTAAACTGTTAATATATAAACTTAGTACAGATCACTTAGAGCTATTTTTCTGCAGTATATGGAATAGTATTAGTTTAATTGTATGATGCAATTACATTTTATTTCTAGGGCTAGGTATGGATGGAACAATAATCCTTTATCTGTAAAAAATTTCCATTCATATAGACTACGATTACTTCTGTACCATGACATTAAGAATCTTAATGGCTATTGTATTCTTTAGGACCCCATCAACATTTTACAAATGACACTAAAAAGTACAACAACAGTGCTTATAGTTTATTACTACTCATTTCAAGACAATGATTTAATTTAAAATAATTATTTTGTGAACATTTTTTCTGTTATAATGAGGATCAATTGAGACACTAATGCATTTATAGTTGCTCAATAAACATTATTTATTTATTTAAATATAGTCAAAAAATGTACGGTATCTTAAGCCGACGCATCAGGCTTAATAAAGATGAGACGCTTAATTGTATTTGGATGTGAGAGCGATAAAGATAGTAATTGATTTTACCATACCCTTTCGATGGCAAGCATGGGCTGTTGCGGTCCACACTCATTCGTATTATTTTATTTCTCTCTATTCAATGGCATTGTGTTCCATACCTTTTTCCTGGAGCCAGGATGGAAAAGTTAAATTATTGTATTGTATTATACAGAATGTAATTAAGTTGTAAGATATTTCAGAAAATATTGTTTATATTGCAAAAAAAAAGATAAAATATTCTGCTGGCCAAGATACACTTTCTAGCGCAACAGTTAATAAAAATGATTGAAAATTATTTTTTAGGACAAAATAGGGTAATATAAAACAGTTTCGGCTGTAAGTACTAGTGTCAAACTGTCGAATTATCTTAAAAAAAAGTATTTTTAATCACATAATCAATTACCTGCTAAAAAATGTTCATTTTCAATTAGTTTAAAATAAAAACTTGTTTCGAGAAATCAATAATTATAATTATCTAAAGAGTATCTACCCTTATAGGAAAATCACATATCAAGATTAATAAAAACATTAAAGACATTGTTTAAACCCCAATGAAAATTTAAAAAACTCTTTGTATTTTTTGTTCCTCATTAACTTTTATTAAATAGCTTTTTTTTATTTATAATTTATTAGTGCCATTTTCTAATGTAATATAAATGTTTTATGTTTAATAACCCAATATTAACATATAGTTACTGTATGTAGTATTTATTACACAAGATAAAAAAGTAAAACCCTTCGCATTTGGCAAAATCGAAGCTTTGTTACAACTTATTCTCTCACAACCTCCGTCTATGTAAGCGGGTGAATTTTCAGATTCCTTTAGTGACCGAAATCGAGAATGTCTATTTCTTGCTGATGAGTCATAATAAGGACAAAACCGGTCCAAGAATAACGTTATCTATGGTAAGCAAGAACAAAGTTTGAATATTGAAATATGAATTTTTTAACTTTGTTGTTTTCTTTGGATATAATTCAATGTCTGCTGCGAAATTAGCCAAAGAAGTAGTTGTTTTTTGAAGGAAAACGTTAAAGTTTGGATTTATTTCCCTTTTTTAATCAAATGTTTGACTACATGCTTCTTTTAATACCTAGTTTTAAATTTACTCTATTCATTAGTAGGAATATGTCCATAATCTCTTATTTATTTTGATTGATGATTCTTAATGTATGCTCAAGTGCATGTCATAGTATTGTGGAACGATATTACAAATATTTTTGAATTCCTTAGTTTTGTAGTTTTTATATAAAATGAAATACTTTAAAGATCTGAGCAATCCCATGTAATAATTACATACAAAATTACAGTTTTTAATATGAAAGTTTTGTTTAAATCACGTGATTCCAGATTTATTTGCTACAAAATGTATGACGGCCTTAGATTGTTGTATTAATTTCATATAAAACTGTATTTTAAATATATTCTATGTTTTTATTTAATTTAAAATAAAGTTTCAAAAAAGACTATGATGTTTTTTATTTTTAGAAATCTCTTAAAATCCACAAAAAAAGAAAATTAAAATTCTATTACGAGTTTTTAAGGTTATTAGTTCTACTGTGTAAGTAAATCCTTAATATTTTCGAATTATGTTTAAATGTGTTAGTCCTATCCTGTACACTTCAATATTCAATCAATGCGCAAGTGCGTAGGTAGCTTTTTTTGTAAAGATGGCCGCCTTCAATTCTACGTGCCTGATGAAAATGACATTTCCTATCTCCTTTATCGATGTCTGTGAGCTCGCTCTATGTTCTCGCTCCAAAGCAAAACATACACTTTAGGGATCTCTCGGTGTGTCAATTCAAACACGATTGCAGCGCTCGAAGATCTCCGATGATCAAATCAAATGCACCATATATTGAATTTATGTTGCATGCACTGTCTGCCTTATTAACGAGAAAAAGAAAGAAAAGTAGGTACCTAATGAAAAATTGTAACTACTCAAAGTATTGATGAATTTAAGCAGTGTGAACTTCTCTTTGTGGAGGGGGGGGGTAAGCGCTGATATTGGGCGCTGAAAACACCATGGAAAAAGAATCTTAAATACTTGCTTGGGATCTTGATATTAATTATAAATTAAGATTCTTTTGTGATCAAAGTTTTATAAACCCTGGTAATTAATTATATTCTAACTGTTCTGTTTCAGTGAACGTATTCCGATATTTTTTTATATACAATTAACCAAAATTTTCCATTTGATTTCTTTATCAAGAAAATATTGGATATAAATTGTTCGTTAGATGGTTTATAAGAGTGGATGGTCTTAATCTCAAGTAGATCATTAATTTCTAAGAAGATCTAGTGATACTAAATTAAAGATTAACAGTTTCAGTAGAAATCATATTTTGTGCAGGCAGAGAGATGCAATTTAAGGAGTAACCTTTAATGTATAAGACCTTACAAACGGATAGTCTGAGATATATCTCTAGAATCTGTAGTGTTTACTTAGATTTCCTGCTAGTACTCTTGCTTTCACGTTGATGTCTCATATGATGGTTTCAAATCTTCACATAAACACTTCATAGCTTTAGCAGATTTGCTTTGGTCTCAACGAAGCCGCCCCTATTACTTCCATGAGGTCACTTCTACATTCTAACGTAAGATTTCTTTCATTTTCAGAGTGCTGCCAATGAGTATTGCATTGGAGACGGGCAACATCACTTAGTAGTTATCAACCAAGAAACAAGATAAGTCTCTTACTAAGTAAGGACAGACTAGACCCTTACTTGGTCTCTAAAGACTTTAACCCCTTTTAAGAGCTGTATTGGTATTTGCTGCCTTAAGGCAGGCAGGTAGGTTGACATTGGGTGGCGCCATCAAAAGACAATTTAAGGATAAATTAAAATCAGCCATGATTTGCAAATATATCTAGTCCTGAACCCAATATGTCTAGTCATGAGGCAACTACCCCCTTTTGAATAACTTTATTAGTACTCTTCCATATTGAGTCCATTGCCCAAAGTTTTAAGGATATTTTCATTTAGCAATTACCCTTCAGTTTCTTAAGTGGGTGGTCTTCTTTTTGGTTCAAGTCTTAAAAAAAACTCAAAGTAGAACTACAAAATGCAAATAATTACAAATCACAAATGGTTGGATTTAAGTAACTGAACATAGCAATATCTCACATTATTACCTGTACAATATTCCTAGCCTTAATATGAAATGTCTCTATATATTGGACAATACTATCTTCTTTAGCTTAGTGATTTTAGCATGTGTACACTAAATCTGGTCCTATAGTCCTATAGTCTCACTGTATTTAATCCGCACTAGCTTTTTTATTAACCCACACTGAGTTCATGATAAAACTCATACTGAGTTAAGACTACTATCTGGAATCACGTATAAATTAAATCGACTCGAAAAAAGTATGTTCAATTTACCGGCATTCGCAATGTAAAATTTTTCTAGATGTTTACCAACTATAAAAAACCAGTATCTTTTTATCTTAGTGATTTAACAGGTCCACACTTAACCTAGAACCGGCATTGGGTCTCACACTCGCACTCAATTTATTTAATGTTATAAACCCGAACTGGATTCTATAAAAAAACTCGCACCGAGTTAAGGTACCATTTCGGTAGGCGCGTCAGGAGACAGGAGACCACCGAGGCGACCCAAAGGACGACAGATGCATAAATGTTACGCCATGTACATTTCGGAAGCTTGGAGACGAATCGCGAGACCCTTACAGGATAACCATTCGAGGGAATGATCAGCGTTGCCAGACCTACTGTTTTTACGTAGATCCACTGTTTTTGTCTCTAGCAAATTTTGTCCTAAATTTATTAAGTTTGCCTCATTCTTCAGAAAATGGTTAAAGAATATTTTCTCTAGTAAATTTTCTGCAGTAAAAGCAGCGTAATAAGGCATACACTACTGTAGGTTGGCTCCATAAAAAAAACATCATAATAATCATTGTTTTTATTTAAAATGAAACAAAGAATTGATAGGGCATCATAAAAAGAACATGCATATGCCAAACACTACGATTTTGAATTACCTGATTTATTGTTAGACTGGTCTAAAAGAAGTAGGTACCTACTATTTTTCATTGTTTTTTCTTGTTTCCGTACGTTAAGTATATATTAAAAATGTTATTATTTGTTTTTATTCTTTGTTTACCTTCTAATTTGGGTAGAAAAAAAGTGTATTTTTCGTTTCTTATATACTTGTTTTTTTATTTACTACACTGCAAATTTTAATTATTTCCCCCTGTATTAAAATCTACTGTTCAGATCTACGGTTTTTTTTTCACCCATACTGTTCCAAAATCTGGCAACACTGCCTCAGAACAGTGACCTCAAGGGCGACACGCAGCAAATGCTTTGCCCCGAGACAGATTCAGAAGTGTCGTCAAAAAGTGTCGCCTTGACGACACTTCTCGTGTCGCGCCGTGTGAAATGTGTTTCATATAATTGTATGTATTTTAGACGTGGAGAGACACTTCTCGGTCGCGTCGGCGGTCGTCTGTCGCGTCGGCGGTCATCTGTCGCGTCGGCGGTCGTCTGTCGCGCCTACCGAAATGGTACCTATATGGCACTATTTGGAATCCCAGTAAAGTAATGTGATTTAAAAGAAAAAAGTATGTCTAGTTAACCATTGACCGTCAAAAATCTCACTGAGTTATAGCACTACCTGGAATCCCATATAAATTCAGTTTTCCTTCATTTGCCAGATGTTTGACAACGCTATTAAAAAATTAATTTTAACAGGTCCACACTGAACCTGGGACCCGCACTGGATCCTAGACTTGCACTAAGTTCATTTAATCCACACTGGATTTATTATAAATCCGCACTGGGTTTTAAATAATACTTTCACTGAGTTATGTCACTATCTGGAATTACATGTAGAGTAAGTAATGTAATCAGAAAGAAAAAGTATGTCTGTCTCCAATTTCTTCTGTAATCTAAAAACAATTCATTTATTCATAATCCATCTGCATCCTACTGTGTTGATAAATAAATACTGTCTCTGGTTCTTCTACCAGAGAATTAAAACTGGCCGAACTGCATTTTCTACCTCTAAATATTTTGCTATTTACGTCGGTGATTTTCTTTATTAGAGTCGCTCCCGTTGTTTAAGATTTCTTGCCTTCTGTCTGGTACCCCATTCTCAAATACATGAGAGTGTTCCTACACTCTTCTACTCGACTTCTTCATCACCAGTGTTGCGAGACGATCAAAATCAAATTGTTGTACAATGACTGTAGATTTATTATTATTATTTTTTTTTTTTCATAATTTTACCGTACAAAACTGACCATAGTGTGACGTTATCATAGGGTTGGTTAATTTAAGAGTTCATAGGTTTAGGGTGATTTGATAATAATTTTATTGAGTATACATATAAAAAACAAAAGGAAAAATAACACTTAACCTAATGGTGTTCAGCTAAAGTTTCAAAAATAATTAATTCTTTTAATCATTTCTGATTTTGATCTTTTATTTGTTTTTGTCTATACATTTATAAAGATGTCTTGAATGTTATCATTTCATATGTAGCTTAAAACTTACACATCCATTGTCCAAAGGACCCCACACTTATTTCCTTATGTAAAGAGGCGACCTGTTCTGAAACTGTGGTATGTTATTGTACTCAACATAGTAACCAAAAGTATCAATAGGTTTCTAGATATATGGTATTAAAGTTAAAAATTGGCCAGTTTTCGAAATTTTTATTTTTAAACTTACGAGCTAGATTAAATTTCTGTTATATACACACTTTACCTACATGTTTTAGTAATACATTAGTTCATACGTATAATTAAAAAACTTTTAGTTACAGGTGATTCACAAATGTATGACGGTATAAAGTTTTTCCAAAATCTCACTAATTTTACTGTAACATAAGGGAAGCATAATTTTAAAAAATACTACACAATATGGTATTTTGGCAATAAAATATTATACAGTACACATTTTGATCTAAAAGAAATAGTTATAATACGCTGTATATGTTAAAATCTTATGGTTACACACATAAAGTAATGTTATAAGAGAGTTATTTCAAGTTCACTTAAGGTCAGTCACTATTAGTGCCGCTCTTATTTTGACATCTGAGCATGCGCAGATCACTAACTTTAATAAAGATTGCGCCTATCCTTAATAGAGAGATATTGCAAATTTTTATAAAGCCAGCCACTAATAGTGACATCGCAATTAGAGTCAAATAAATTCTATAATAGTACCTAATATTAAAGAGGCATTATAAATTATAATTTTAGAAGGTTAAAATGACGAGCGCATCCGAAAGCTACAAAGTCGCCACTACCTGCTGCCCTTAAACATCCACAATTAAGGACAGGCACAATCCTTAATAAAGTCAGTTTTAGAACATAAACATCTGCGCATGCTTAGATGTCAAAATAAGAGCGGCACTAATAGTGACTGACCCTAAGTGAACTTGCAATAACTCTCTTTTAAGGACAGGCACAATCTTTGTTAAAGTTAGTGATCTACGCATGCTCGGATGTCAAAATAAGAGCGGCACTAATAGTGACTGACCTTAAGTGAACTTGCAATAACTCTCTATTAACTTACTCAAAAGTCACTAAAGAAATGCAAGGTCATCTTTTAGTGGTTGGCTGGATGGCTCACCCTGTATAAAAATATATTAACTTAATGAAATAAATTTTTTGTGGCGCAACTGTAGTTATTGAGTATTTGCAAAAACACTTTGTGATTTATTCTTGAAGCACCCTGTAACAATTATTTTAAACCAGCGGCTTGTGTCCAACCTATTAAATGTTCACAATATAGATCTCGATACAGATGTAGGTAAAAAACTTTCAGAGCTTTCGGTATATCTTTCTATACCTATAACTTTTTAAAACACTGCTAGTTTTTTACCTACATCTGTAGAGATCTTTATTCTCTGTCATTGAGAACCCCCAATATTTTGGTAAAAAGTCGCAACTGTTTTAAATTGTCCCTTGTAATGGACATCTCAACAAAACTTATATTAAACTTATATATTCTACAAAGAGACAATCTAGCTTTTCAGTTTGAAGAAAAAATAAACTAAAATCAGCAATTCTACGCTTTAAGACCCTATTTCTCGAAAACTAGTCATAGTATCGATTTTAAAATATATAACTCTTAAAATGTTGTTTAAAATATTGTTAAACAGGTTTTTGGTATCACTCAACTTTAAAAACAATTATACAACTGATAACATTAACATGTAACGTCTATCATAAAACTGCCAACTGACGTCAGATCGTCGACTTATATAGCTTGCTCCACCTTCTAGAACCTTCTCGAACAATCCGGATTTTTCTTTGACAAGGAATGACATTTCGAGACATTTCTGGACTATTCCATATTCTTCATTTACTCGTACCTTTACTTATGACGACCGCAGCACGTTGCAGGGTGTTGCGTAACATTGCTACCCCATCTCTAGTTATTCGCCCCGAATAACTTGATTACTGGGACCCGGTTAGAGCTAACGGAAAGGATCTGGACCACGGCATGGCGCTAACTTCCCAATATGAACTACCTTGGATTTACTTCCCGCTGACAGCTGAATGCGGTAGATCAGGGGTGGGATTCCGTTTCACGATTCGACACGAATTTGATATAAAACTCCATAAAAGCAATTCCGTTTAACGAGTAGTCGATTCGATATCAAATCGTTAAAGTTGGATTATTCTGACATTAAGTATGACCTGTCAATGAGGTTAAATAATAAGCCTGTGGCTTAAAATTTTAGGGAAGAAAGGAATTTAGTTTCCAGGACACACCTATGTCTCTGGCAATGCCTTTTCTGGATAACCTATCGTGCAACAGAGGTCTTTTATATCCTTGAAATATCAATAAAAGGATACAAAATATCTCACCCTTCACCTTAAAAAAAAAATATAAACATTTATAGGTTCTCTTTATTCAGCTGAAAAAGTTCTCCACGACGATTTTCTGGAAGTTCAAAAGGATCGATTCTTTTTTGTAACTCATCCTTTCTTTAGTCTAATAATAATAAATAATAATATTTTTATAATTTAAACCATTATGAGTGATCCTTGCAACTCTGAATGCAGAGTTGTTTGTACACGGTGAGGGATAACTATTATTATTTGCCATGGCTCTCCGAGGCAACTTACAGATGTCATTTGAATTAGAGATGAGGATACCCCGGAAAAACCCCACACATAAGCATAAAAACTAATAAATAATTACAATTTAATTTTTGTTGTTTGACGTTAAAAGTCGTGACATTCTGTTCTGTGTCGAGTAACTCGACACATAATTCGATCGAATTAAAAACAGCGATTCTATAACTCGATCTGTTTTGACTTCGGAAATCTTCGGAAATTCGACAAAATAATGAAGCATTCAAACTATTCTGACTTTTAAACGTCAAACAACAAAACTTGAATTGCATTTCTTTAGTCTTGACGTGAAGTATTTATTAGGTTTTATTCTTATGGGTGGGGTTCTTCCGTAGTGTTCTCATTTATAATTTGAATGACATCTGTAAGTTGCCGCGGAGCGCCATGGAAAATAATAATAGTCATCCCTCCCCGACAACAATTAAATTGTATTGTATTTGGTTTAGCCTGTTTAGCCATAAGATTAACAATTTATTTTTTATGATGATGCTTGGGGTTTTTTCTGGGTATCCTCATCTATAAGTTAGATGACACCATCTGTAAGTTCAATTGGAGCGCCATGGCAAATAATAATAATACGGTTGTCCCTCCCCGATACCAGCTATATACTTTCAGAGTTGCAGGGATCACTCGTAATGGGGTAAATTGTAAATTAATTATTATTTAATATTATTGTGCTTTGTACTAAAGAAAGAATGACCTAAGGGAAAGAAGCGATCCTTTCGAACTCTCTGAAAATCGCTGTGGATAGCTTTTTTGGCTGAATAAAGATTACCTTTCTTTATTAGTTTATATTCTATAGCGTTTTATGTAATTAATAAATCCTCTTATTGATGTTTCAAGTAGTATACAGAGTCCCTAATATTTCATAGGGACAGTGTTATTATTTCTTAAACGCTAACAGATAGAAGGTTGATTAAATTAGACAAAAATTTCCTTTTTTTTTTCCTTTTCGTCCTCTTCTTCCTTCCTGTGTCCTTTTTTCTCCTCTTCTCGCTTTTCCTTTTCCTCCTCTTCTTTCTTCATTCTTTCTTCCTACGCCTTTACTTTTCATCCTCTTCTTCCTTTCTACGCTTGTCGTTCTCCTCTTCTATCTTCAAAAACCTTACTGGTGGGCATGAAGTATCCATGCCTACTTCGTACTCAGTGAATCTAGTATTTACCATGAACTTCCACTTTGTATCCCTCCGCTGCCACCAATGTGGCACTTATTTCAACTCAACTTTAAATACAATTATACAACTGATAACATTAACATGTAACGTCTATCATAAAACTGCCAACTGACGTCAGGTCGTCGACTTATATAGCTTGCCTCCACCTTCTTGAACCTTCTGAAACAATCCGGATTTTTCTTTGACAAGGAATGACATTTTGAGACATTTCTGGACTATTCCATCTTCTTCATTTACTCGTACCTTTACTTATGACGACCGCAGCACGCTGCAAGGTGCTGCGTAACAATATTATATACCCATAAAATGATTAAATTTGACCGGGGGAATTATGGGATATTCGTGATTTTTTTTACTTTTATTAAAATTGAATTATCTTCCAACAAATAAGCCGCCTTATATATTTTGAAACTTAGAAGTACACATATTTTAATGATATTACTTTTCCCAAAAATGAATGCATAAGTACAGGGTTTTGAAGTAATCCTTAAACAAAAATTATTTTGTGGTTCTCACTATAAAACACCCTGTATAAGGAATGTGTATTTTGCAATATTTGGTCGACAAAATACCATATAACTTTTTGAAAATATTCTTCCCTGACGTCACAGGATAATTAGGACCGATTCCACCGTTGTGTTAAACTAAATTTAAATTACTAAACGAAGATTAAAATGACATTGTTGTGAGAGATTTTCTCAACTTGTTAGAAATTCTCTCACTTGTGGCGTTTGAACTGGGTGTGCTAGGGCACCATACCATTTTGTTTTAGAGTGGTTTGCTCCACTTTACCTATTGGAACAAGTTCCAAAAAGGGCTGCAGGTAGCTGCAGTGAAGCTAGAAAATTCCAGAGGGTCAACGATATTATAGCAGTTAGGTATTATCTGAAAAGAGAGATTGGGAATGAATTGCCAGGTTTCAGTATGACACATATATTAATCAGTCTTAATCAACAATCGTTGATAATCGGTTTATGCCTAATATTTTATTTACAAGTTCTCCCCAAGTTATTGGATCTAACCCTATACAAAAACTAAAGAAAAAGCATTCGTAACGGAAATTGACTGGCAAAATAAACTGAAAACTCAATCGGATAAGTGAGGGCGTTTATGAATAGAACGGTGTCGGGAAAACAGCGGTCAAACCAAAAGTACTAGGCGTCGTTGTAGCAATTTTCGGCAGAGTGAACTTTCGGAATCTCATTAATTTCATCTTAAAAAGTCTAAGAGCTTATGACTACTCGGTTATCTCTAAAGCGCAAGTAATATAGAGAAACGGTGGGGAGTGAACGGGAGCGAAAGTAACGTGCAACAGAGAAATTGCAAAACTGGCTACGGTCTAACGAACCACAAAAAAAATATGGTGCTCCAGACTATGTAACCTCGTATAAACCAGTCTCTGGGAGCGAAGCCTAATCAGCCCATTCTACCACGCAGAATAGTCACTATATACATCGACTTACAATTCAGACTTGTATTAAACGGCAGCGAAGGTAGCTAAGCTTCACTTCTATTCAATAGCAAATCCGAAACATATCATCTGAGTTGCTTACCAAATTAGCCCATTCTGTTGTGGGAGTAGTCACTGTCTTCAATAACAACTCAGACACTACTCTAATTCGGAAAATTTTAATATCGGAACATGCAACTAATAAGTTCTTAGGAACCCTAACATGACCTAACAGGAATGGGAAGGAACGGGAATCAAACCAATTAATGACTTAATAAATGTTCAAGAAATTCATATTATTCCAGTCGAAAGAATTTAAAAATTAAAGTTGAAAACTACGATCGTCGAATTTTTTGGCAACCTGGTGTAATTATTTTTAAACAAAATATTCGGAGAAGTTCAACTCACTTCTAAGTTAATCACCCACCCGGTATAAATATTTTCAAACTAATATTTACAAAATTAACATGAATTAAGTTATGCACAACCCGGTAGAAATATTTTCAGAGCCAATGTTTACAATATTTACAAGATTTAATTTTACGGTTTATTCAGTATTAATGTTTTTAAAACAAATCAAATTCTATTTATTAAAGAAACATAATTCGGGCTAATATTTACTTCAAATGAATTAAATTATTTTATACGGTTCTCAAAACTGATATAAAATTAGCAGACGAAATTCGAATTTGCTTCGAAAATACTGATAAGGTTGTAAATAAAAAAAACTTTATAGAAGGAAAATATAAACAATTCGGAGAAGGATCTGATTCCTTCTGATTTCACTCGGTTTTCGGGACAAAGGGCTGAACGAATCTACGGAAATATTCTAATTACCTATCTGAATAGCTTAAAACGCATAGAAATAATATAGAAGACCAATATAAACATAACATTTAAGCAGAAATTGAAACCTACTGTGCATAAAAACGCGTCTCTGCGCCTGACATCGCAAAATAGTGTGTCTAGAAGCTTGCGCAATATGCATGACTTGACCCTGTAGTGTTGCCAAATATATTAAACATACCTAACAGAAAAGAATTTTAAATTAATTAATTTTTAAATTATATGATTTAAACAGTTTATATCTACGAAATATCGCCACAAAATAACTTATACACATTTAAATAATCAACTAATAATATTTATGTGTAATTACATTCCCAAAAATATATACAAATACCGTATTAATGTCATTAATACCGTATTTTTAATGTTCAGTAAGCGATTCACCTACAAATTCAATATTGACCTGGCAATAGCACTAAAATCCGGTGTTTCAAGGTTATATGACGCTGCCCTTACAGGACCGTTTGTAGTTTATTATTTATGCCGCGTTTGAGAATCCACATCGGATGCATCTGAGATGTAGTAAGTAGTAAATCTTTGATCACGTGATTCAGTATACGTAAATGTAATTGGACAGATGTGTCCGATGTGGATAAAAAACGCTCGAGATGTAAAAAATGTATCTATCCGATGTGGATTCTCAAACGCGGCATTAATTACACGATGAAAGTGGCATTTTATTTTTAGTTTTGTGTAGTGTTTAGTCAAATCCTAGGTACAATAAAAGACATTTTTACATTGGCTAATGAAAATGTAATCAATGTATTAGGCAGCTGTTATATTTATTACAAGATTTATGTCTGCAAATCTAAACCTACCTAAGAATTATAATTATGTAAATAGAGAGCTGTATATTTATATACAGGCTGCCCAGCGACGGGGAGACATTATCGATATCGGTTTTAAGGCATTTTAAAACATAAACCCGATCTCAACAATCTTAGGAACTCTTCTGTCACTCGATATTTTAATCGGTACTTCCTATTCGCTTTTTGGCTGGCACAACAATTATTTACATTTCTTCATTCCTTACCGCGTTCGAACCAGTAAGGTTTAAAGAAATTAAAAAAAAAAACCTACTTTAAAAATAAAGATGTTAATTATTTTCTTATGGATCCCATCTTCAGATCTTGACTTAATGTATATAAAACTGTTTCCTTTTCTAACAAAAAGAATCCTAAAAATCGGGCAACGTGGTAAAGAATTATCGCTCAACATACATAAAAAATATTTCAACGAATTGAGAATATCCTACCATTTTGAAGTATGTTAAAAAAAATTGTTAATAAAGTGAGAAATAGGGCATGAACATATATTATAAAGTATATAAAATGATAGATAAATCCAGTTTAGAAGGTATTATAAATAAACTGTGGAAATATCGAGAATCTCGATTTTGAATCGGAAAAATATTCTACGCAATTTAGTATGAAAGCTGATCAAAATGAAACACATGAACGACAAACTGTTATTGACAACTTTCTTCAAACGTTTTCTATTTTTCCGAAAACTAACTAGATATTTCGAAAATCATTTCCTTCGTTAAAACGCCTCTTGTTCCGAAAAAGGTACACGCCTGTCAACATTCATCGTTCATTAAAAAAGTGGTAGATACAAAACGCTTCGTATTGTAAGGCCAAAATATATTTAGAAATCGAAATAGTCATATAAACAAAAAAATCATATGAGTGAGATAACTACCAAATTAATGATTTACAAGTTTATTCCTATTATTTATAAAATAGGTTTGCAATGTGCTGGTGTGGAATGTTATCATCGACTAAAGACTTTAAATCTTTGTATTAAATTTATCGAAAACAAACTATAAATTGGTTTAGGCTATATAGAATGTTTCTAGTAAGCAGCAACTAATTTTTATTATGGAACCGAAAGACCCTTTTAAAAGGGTTCAAAATTAAAATAAAATATGTACCAAGAAAATGTAGTAGTATTTTTTAATTTATATTGAAAATGGTAACATGAAAGGTTTTCTGTCTAACGACTCGGCTGACAAATTGTAAAAAAATATCGAACATAATATTCCTGGGCCCTATTTTGCACTCCACAGATTAAATTTAGTTGTAGCAAATTATATTATCAAATAAGATGTCAAATCACAAGCAAAATCTCGTGACTACAGTACTAATGATTGCCTGTTTGGAAAAGTATCTTTGTTTGTAAATATTTATATGCATAGTTATATTTAAATGCGCGAGTGTAATATTAAGTATAAACAAAATCCGCCCATTATGTATATACGTTTAGTTACCGACCCTAGTAGATAGGCAATTTGTTATTGTTTTAAGTTTTACCGTAGGGAGAGACAAAATCAATATTAGGATAAATGTTCCAGCTCCTTTCTGGTTACGTAGGTACCTAAAAAGTATTTTAGTTTTTGGTTAAGTAATTAATTATTGTAACAGTGATTTTCTTGTGATAGTACCTAATTTAGATTATGGATTAAAGTTTTTGTATATAATTTCGCTGTTTAATAATAAACGTAGTCAAAACCTGAGCACGTGGTTTTTCTGGAAAGTATTTTTAAAATCACAAGCAAAATCTCATGACTACTGTACTAATGATTGCCGAAAATTAACTAATTCATATTTTATGCCATATCTTTCTTAATAAGGACTGTCAGAACCATATTTACCTTAACTTGAAATTTTTTTAATCGTTTTTTGTATAGAATCATCTCTAAAAATGTATGATTAAAATATCGTGTGAACTATTTGTTCGATCAATAAAAAACTTGCACCGGTCCTGTTCGCGCCAGCACCGTTATACGCATGAGCTCCGACACACTATTTTCTCCTTATGGTTTCATTTTTGATATATGGAATCGGCTTTCTATACTATTTCTATGTTAAAACGGGAAAAGGTTTTAAATTATATAGGATTGAAATTGGATTGGAGTCTGAACTACCTTCGTCTAAAATCAACTAGTCGCGACGATAGAATCTAATTAAGTTGCCTGTCCGCTATTTTTGAGCTGCCATCGGTCCACCTCATGTTCTCGTGTGCATCGATTTCAGATTTGTTTGTAGATAAGTATATATTTTTTTTATATAATAATAATACTATAAGTACTTATATATATTTATCATACTGTATATAATTTTTGTGGTCGTTATAGTTCCTTGAACTTGGGTAGAATTAGGTTAAGGAATGTATTTTATTATTTTATATTATATTTTGTAACGTGTTGATTCGACACTTATTTCGACGACGTAACAATTGTGTAGGTTCGTTGAAATAAGTGATCGAAGAATAAAGGATTCAATAAATAACTTTCGTATAAACTACTTGATTTTATTGCTATTGATAATACATGGTGACGTAAAATATCCAAAAGACTAGTACCATCACATGGCGATCCTGCCAGTTCAGAATATTATAAAAAATATATAAAAATATGGCAAGAAGAATAATTATGGAAATAAATTAAGGAAATATTTAAGAAAATTAAATAAAGAATTATTGGGAAGATGGCTAAAAATACAAATTCTAAAGAGGTAAAGGAAGAAGTAATAATCGCTCAAAGTGGAAACAGTGGAGGTCAAACAAATACAACAGAATTTTTCACACCCAAAAATATTATAGAAGCAATGTTCGTGGTATTGGCATTCATATTTTTGTTGAAGCTAGTTTTCAAGAAATGCAAGAAAATGTTAGAGAGAAATGTGGCTAAGCAAATTACAGCTAGCCAAGAATTAGTTTAGAGAAGGAAATACCAGAAGATTTTTTTTTTCAGCTTTTTAGGTATGACTAAATAAAATAATCATTATAATGGAATGAGTTTGCAAAAGGAATTTGAAAATCTAATAGAAGAACTAAAAGTGTTTCATAGAAATCTATTAAAAGACAGTAACGAAAGAAGAAGTGGCCTAAATGTAACTAACTGTAAGTTTAAGAAATTAGATAAGTTTAAAGATACTGCTAAAGAGGTAAAAATATTAAATAAATCAGACGTAGATTTTAGCTTAAAAGCTTATATTAAAGATTTTGCAAATGTGGTTGATAAAACTATTGAGGTTATTACAGTTAATTTAGTTAAAAGGATACAGTTTTGACAAACATAGAAAAAACTGAACGGGAAACCAATTTGGAATCAGACTTTTCTCTTTCAGATTGCTCAAATAAAGTTCAAATGGCTGAAAAGTTTGATTTAAAAACCGTGGCTAGTCTGCTACCAGTTATGAATGGTACCGAAACTGTTACTAATCAATTAATTAATGCTATTAAATTGTATGATGCTATGCTTGATGATGAAGGAAAGAAATTATTAACAACTTATATTCTAAGGAAAAGTCTAAGTCAAAATGCAAAAATTAGACTAAATAAAATTTATAAAAATAATCTAAATCTAGTTAGTGTTCTTAAAAAGTTTTTCATTTTTAAAAATCTTTAACATCATTAGCTACACAACTACATAATGCTAAGCAAGGTTCAAAAACTATCGAACAGTTTGGGAAAACGTTAGAAGAATTGTTAACCGACAACGCTTACCCAAGCCAACGATAATGAAAATAATCTACAGATTTTAAGTAATGTAAATAAAATAATTGCTCTTAATACTTTTGCAAATGGACTGCGACACATAGGAATTTGCAAACTATTATTAAAGCTCGAAATCATGCAAAACTGAATGAAGCAATCCAAGAAGCTAAAGATGAAGAAATTAATTTAAACAATAATTTTAATAATGACAATACGCCAGCATATCATATGAGAAGTCGTCAACATTTTGAACGTAATTATAGAGGCAATAATAGAATTTCTAGAGGGTTTAATAACCAAAATAATTGTAATAAAAATTATTCTAAAAATAATGTTAGTTTTAACAACAGAGGACATATATACCAGGGTAGATTTAACAGTAATATGAGAGGAAATAATTTTAGAGGCAAAGATAGGAGAATATTTCATGTAAATAATTCGGATGAATCAAATAGCTTAGAAATCCCTTCAACGAGTAACACGTTTTTTCATGCCTAAAAATATGGCATATAATAACTATAAAATATTTTTTCTTCAAGCGTATAATAATGTTTACATTATATCAAGGTACACGTGTTGTAGAAGTAGCCTATTTTTATACTAGTACAAATATTTTTCATTTTTGTACTAGTATAAAAAAGCACAAACCTGTTAAATGAGCTTATTATGAACGTTGCAATCAAGTAGACTGGAACTGTCATTTTAATACTTATTTTATTTGACGTTTATCAGTGTATGATTTAGAATATAAAAAAAATAGTGTTAACCCGTTCGTTATACCTGTGTTTTTCAATTAAAAAGAAAATGTCAGAAGAAATGCAATCAACACTTCCTGAATTGCTAGAAATAGCGAAATCTTTGATAGAAACCTTAATACCTACGAAATCGAAGAAAGTTTACGATTATGCTTACACAAAATTTGTGAAATGGAGTGAAGAAAATCACATACATTTTTATTCAGAAAATGTTCTGATCGCATATTTTACTAATTTTTCTGAAAAATTCAAAAGTTCAACAATGTGGTAGCAGTATTCAATGCTGAAATCAGAACTAAATATTAAAAATAATGTAAAAATTGAAAACTAGTCAAAATTAATTGCCTTCTTAAAACGAAAAGGTGATAATTACAAACCAAAGAAGTCAAAAATTTTTTCTAAACAGGAGTTTGATAACTTTCTTAAGAATGCACCAAACAAGAGATATTTAGCAACTAAGGTAGGTACATAATTTTTTTAAACTGTTATTTATTTTTACAGATATTCTATTATTTCAGCTTTTTTATTTTAATTTTTTTTTTCTAGGTTTTGATGTTATTTGGAGTCACGGGAGCGTGCAGATGTGATGAACTTGTTCAAATGAAAGTGGAAGATATAGAAGATTTAGGAAATTTTATTTTGGTAAATATTCCTAATACAAAAAATCATTAACGTAGTTAATTTACTATAATATAACCTTCGACCAAAAGATATAAGTTTTGATAGGTTTTCCATAAAATATCAAAATGGTCAATGCCATCGTGTAGTAATGGGGATTGATAAAATTTCAAATACGCCCAAAGAAGTTGCCACATTTTTAAAACTATTAAATCCAGAGGAGTACACGGGACATAGCTTTCGAAGAACATCAGCAACTATATTAGTTGATAACGGAGGAGACATTACAGCTCTTAAACGCCACGGTGGCTAACGCCTCAGCTGTGCAAAATTCTGGGCTCAACATATAATGTTGGCCTTCTACTCCTAGTAACATAATATACTATTCCTTACGGCTTAAATTTTGTAGAATTTTTCTTTAAATATAAATTAATATTTCTATTAGAAACAGGTGCTAGCGTAAGTGTTATTTTTAAAAATAGGATATTTAATGATGAAGTAGTTGATGTTTCAAAGAAATTACATCCACCAATGTTTTGTGGCGGGCTAAGCGGAGTGTTCTCTGCATCTCGTGGTCACGGAGTCCATCAAAAAATGTTTGGATTGCCAAACATTGCATCATATTTTCCGGAGCTGATATGTAAGCAAATCGCACCAACCTGGCAATATCTACTTCGTATTCTTGAAGAGTCTCGTCTCGTTTCTGTTTGCGATTCTTTAACTGTGACTGGTATAGATGCTCCAAATGTTCGTGACCATATCGCATATTTAGTCTCTTTTTGAGTTGTCTCTTCCACCGTATATAATAGTCCGAAGGACACCTAAAGCGTCTCCTCGAAGGGCGATTGTCAGATTTACTGCCTTTTGTTCGTTGAAATAAGTGATCGAAGAATAAAGGATTCAATAAATAACTTTCATATAAACTACTTGATTTTATTGCTATTGATAATACATGGTGACGTAAAATATCCAAAAGACTAAATAGTACTATTACATTAAAAAAACATATTATTTATAATTTTAGACGAAATAAAAAACATAAATGCTATTATTTATCGATTCTACATTAGAATAATGTATGTTTAATCTCAATAACTAAAAAAATACTGACAATTTTTTTGACAGAATTGTCACTTATTTAAAATTTTAAAAATAATAGCAGTCCATTAATCATAATATAAACGGTGTTCGGTTAGTTGAAGGCAATAGCATACTTTTTCGTTTTGTAATCTGTGCGTAGATAAGCTAATATCCATGTGGGTGTAGAAAATAGTAGATAGAGTGGATATGATGGCCATATCACAGGAAGACAAAATTTAAGCCCGACGCACAGTGGTCCCAAAATTAAAATTTTCGGCCAAAAATACCACAACTGCTGGATTTGTACTAAAACACATATATAGGGGTTTTTAAGGTGTCTAATTACGAATATGACCATAAAATGTCGTTAACAAGGTGTCGGGCTACAATATGGCCGAATTAAAAATAAATATTTGACCTTTTAAATTTTTTTATTTTTAACTGACCTGTAAAATTAACTAAATTAGTGGATTATTAAAGAAAACTAATTTGGGTAAAACTAGTAATAATACATTATAATAATTATTAATATATGGAACATAAAAAATACTATATCATAAAAAATTAATTGCACACAATAATCATTCTGAATCACTACTAACAGTTAACTCGGTTTCACTTTCAGAGTCACTATCTACATCTCCGTCAAGTCTTAATTGATCTTGAGAACCGCTGGCTATAAGCATTTCTAATGCTTCTGGGGAAAATTGTTTTAATTTTTTCTTTGGAAGCTTTCTAATGCTTGAAATATAGGGGTCAGAAGATACAAGCAGTCTATTAAAAATATCTTCCATTGCTTTCACTCTTGAAAATTTTCGAGAAAAATCGGCACGATACGTTTTTAGGTCTTTGTTTCTTGCCTCCTGGGCTTCCTCAGATAATTGTCCAATAGGTAATAAAGCATTTTCTATGACTTGTTTTCCATGTATTAACACTTTATGAACGGAAGTGGGAATGTAATACCATGGATATAAATTAACAAATAGTTTTGCCGTTTCAATAGAAAAATTTTCAAACATGTTATAATGAATATCGTAACTACTAGATATTACCTGTAAGATCACATGAAAACGTTTAATTAGTGTCTCGTCAATGCCAGTTATGTTTGCAGAAATTTCAGAATTTTCAAAAAAGCGTCGAGCAGTATTGCCGTCATTGGAACTTCCAAAACCAGGCTTTGGCTTGTCCACTATTAACCCCAAATGCAACCGAAATTTACGTTGGACCTCTTTTTTTCTATTATCAACTGCTTTTTTTTTCTTCAGCACTTCGTGCTTGCCATTTTTTAATAACCAATTTGTAAGATAAATGCAAGACACACTCAAAGAATCTGATCCATGCATGTAGAGTGGATAGTCCAAATTTAAGATTTTCTTCCAAAACAGGCTTCTTTAAAATTTTACTTATGTCAATAAAATCTTTACTAGTTGCTCCACATAAATAACAACGCTGCGATGACTTTGTTCCAGTGATGGCACTGCATACTTTCCCATCGATCATTGTTAGATTCATAATATACGTTATTTTAACACTTTTTTCTCTAAAGGTTCTTTCAAAAGGCAAAAGTGTATTTATCTGGTTTTCAACATGCCTTGCTTCAGATTTCGTCAATTCAGTCGTTTCTTGAAGAAATTGCATTCGAAGTGGTCTACAAAATCGTGGAGATGACGTTCTAGGATTCTTCCAAATAATTATATCTTTACCAAGTTTAATATCTGTGTAAAATAACTGCAAAGGAACGACCGATGTAAAAAATATGCTGGCATCAGAAATGCTTTCTCCTTCAAATGTCTGTTTGTACTCACTTTGACCGGAGCTTCCATCACATCCCCATTTGCAAAAAAAATTTAAGTTTTGCAATTCTTTATCAGTCAAAGTGGCAATAACTTCTTCTTGGGTTTGTAGTATACGTTGAGCTGTGTGATTTAATAATTGCTGTAGTTCGACTTCAGAGCTACTTTCCGTAATTTTTATGGAACTCCGAGGAGGATAACATAAATTTTTTGCTTCCAATACTTTCTTATAAGAAGGATAGAGCTTGCAGTTTTGTTCCAAACTTATTAACCGTATACCCTGGTACTGGCTTTTTGTAAGCTTACACTCAATTAATATTGAGAGAGCTCCTTCACTGGTTAAAGGAGTTTCAGTTGTAACCTTAAAACTTTTTCTATATTTTGATGCTCTAGTAGGAGTACAAAGGGCGGCTTCTTTAACAAGCTTACTTGCATCTAGTTGGCCAGTAGAACGCAGACTTACTTGCGTTGCATATGCCAATTCTTGTGGACTAAATGAGCTACGAAATTCTTCAGTTTTTCTTCGTTTGGATCTTTCGCTGGATGTTAGAAATTCCTTTGTTGGTCTTCCTCTAACTGATGTCGTCAAAGTTGTTACAACTTCTAATATCGGAAATGTAACGGGTTTAATAAGCCAATCATGGTATTTTTAAAAAAAAATTTGCTCAGTTCTCTTAACAGTTTGCAATTTTTGCCTTATTTTAGAAAATAATGTTGAAAATGAGGCCTTCATGTCTTCACGAATTTCTATTGATTTTCCACTTCGTTCAGACACCGCGGTCTTAAGATGATTAAGCAGATCAGTTAACCCGTCTCTTAAGTGATCCTTTACCATGTCATAAATCTCCTTTCTACTATAAACTACTTGCTTACAGGAAGAGCCTGAAACAAAAAAAAAATATTGAATTTTTTGCAATTTTGCATTTTAGGCCCTTTATTTTTAAAAACTTTTTAAATTATATTTATGAGTACTATATGCTAAAGAAGTTAATAATGTTATTTTAGAAACACACTGTACATTTTAAATTACTATTTTTTAGGGTGTTCCGAAGCAATTATTGCTAAGTGCTATTTTTACTCATACAATCTTTTTATTTTTGCTTTGCCATTTTTGAATAGGCAGTTATTGGCAGCTGTATTAGACAAAATTTGAAACATAATAAGTTAATCTGTAACCTCCATACCAAATCTGCCCGGCATATAGTGGTATGTGCTACTTTTCGACTCGATGAATTACTAAATTATTTAAAAAAGTGTATTTCTTGGATTACCAATTTTGTTTATTATTTATTCGGTCGCATTTAAATGTAATGTTTTGAAACACATAAAAATGAAATTACATACCTAATGGAGTTGGTTCCATAACGCCAATTTTTTATAAATTAACTCAAGTCCAAAATAATGCACTTTATATTACAACTCATTCACAATCTAAAATTCTCTGGACACTACCACTTTCGACAAACCCTAATCGGCAACTAAAATCTATGTACTAACAAGCAATTGTTAAGAATTTTCCCATCACTAAGAGGTAGCCTAAACACCTTTCTACCTGACCCATACATCCAAATTCTTAAAATTGGTTATTACATTTTTTCTATTTTGACCGGATTCTAGGAATTTGGAACCAGTGTGCGACGCCGTAGGCGGAGTGCTCAATCGTCTAGTTCGATGCATACAATCCACTCGAGTTGTACAGTATATTTTTTTACGACCCACTAACGAAAATGTACAATTAAAAAAATATTTTAGGTTATTAAGACAAAATAACTAATTTTAAAATAATTTATGACTTTTAATAATTTTTAAAATAAAAAATCTGATGTGTCCAACACATGACTTTCCTATCTAGTTATTACAGGCTTTTTCCGTTTATTGTGTACAACCTATTGCAGCATCTCTATAAATGTTTAGAGGATAAACTAAATATATACATTGTCCACATACATCTACCGCGAAACATTTTTCTATAGATATTCATTGAAAATGAAAATACTGAAAAATTTAAATTTAGCACTTTTCCTACAATTTTTCCATTACGGTCCATTTAAAAAAAATCATGTATGAACAAATATTTTAGAGATCGATATCGCAAACAACTTTTATTTCAACAATTTTCATAAAAATCAGAATTTTGCACATTTTGTCAAATTTCTCGAATACGGACCATTTCAGGAAATTTTTACATAAAGCAAAAATTATAGATAATAATATTAGAAGTAACTTTTATTTGAACAATTTTCTTCTCCAAACATAAATAACAGATATATTCCATAAAATATATAAACGGCCTCCCATAAAGTACCCCCCCAGATGTTCCGACTTTGTCCAAAATCTAATCATTTCACGTCAGGCCGAAATAAAACTTAAGTTTAAAATTTATTGATTTTTTCTTTATTCGTTTTTGAGTTTTCTTCAAATTTCGAAATTTACACATTTTCTCAAATATCTCGAATACGGTCCATTTTAGAGAAATTATCTATTAAACAAAAATTATAGAGAATTATATTACAAACAACTTTTGTTTGAACAATTTTTATAAAAAAAAATATTTTTTTACATTTTGTCAAATGTCTCGAATACGGACCATTTTAGGAAAATTTTGTAAATAACAAAATTTATAGATAATAAAATAAGAAGTAACTTTTATTTTAAAAATTTTCTTCCCCAAACGTAAATAACAGATATATTCCATAAAATATAAAAATGACTACCTATAAAGTACCCCCCAGATGTTCCGACTCTGCCCAAAATCTAATCAGCTCATTAGACGCTGGAATGAAGCTTAAGTTTGAAATTTGGTGTTTTTCCGTGTATCGCTTCATGAGTTATGCGTTATACACACACACACACACACACACACACACACACACACACACACACACACACACACACACACACACACACACACACACACACACACACACACACACACACACACACACACACACACACACACACACACACACACACACACACACACACACACACACACACACACACACACACACACACACACACACACACACACACACACACACACACACACACACACACACACACACACACACACACACACACACACACACACACACACACACACACACACACACACACACACACACACACACACACACACACACACACACACACACACACACACACACACACACACACACACACACACACACACACACACACACACACACACACACACACACACACACACACACACACACACACACACACACACACACACACACACACACACACACACACACACACACACACACACACACACACACACACACACACACACACACACACACACACACACACACACACACACACACACACACACACACACACACACACACACACACACACACACACACACACACACACACACACACACACACACACACACACACACACACACACACACACACACACACACACACACACACACACACACACACACACACACACACACACACACACACACACACACACACACACACACACACACACACACACACACACACACACACACACACACACACACACACACACACACACACACACACACACACACACACACACACACACACACACACACACACACACACACACACACACACACACACACACACACACACACACACACACACACACACACACACACACACACACACACACACACACACACACACACACACACACACACACACACACACACACACACACACACACACACACACACACACACACACACACACACACACACACACACACACACACACACACACACACACACACACACACACACACACACACACACACACACACACACACACACACACACACACACACACACACACACACACACACACACACACACACACACACACACACACACACACACACACACACACACACACACACACACACACACACACACACACACACACACACACACACACACACACACACACACACACACACACACACACACACACACACACACACACACACACACACACACACACACACACACACACACACACACACACACACACACACACACACACACACACACACACACACACACACACACACACACACACACACACACACACACACACACACACACACACACACACACACACACACACACACACACACACACACACACACACACACACACACACACACACACACACACACACACACACACACACACACACACACACACACACACACACACACACACACACACACACACACACACACACACACACACACACACACACACACACACACACACACACACACACACACACACACACACACACACACACACACACACACACACACACACACACACACACACACACACACACACACACACACACACACACACACACACACACACACACACACACACACACACACACACACACACACACACACACACACACACACACACACACACACACACACACACACACACACACACACACACACACACACACACACACACACACACACACACACACACATATATATCATCGCGAAAATAGTCAAAACGGATTCAGGGGACCTCAAAACGTAAAAATCCGTCGAAAACTCGAGGTCGACAAAAATCATGATTCCTATACTTTCCTTATATCTGTATACAGATAGGAAAGTAAAAAAGAAACAGAAAAAAGTTCATTTAATTTTTCTCCATCCGAGAATCGAACTCGAGTCTAATGTGTGGAAGGCAGGAACGCTGACCACATGACCACCTACTCTTTTATTTTTGTTGCTTTAATAATCGTAATTACATTGACTTCATATAGTTTTATTTAAATAAACAAATTATTCATATTTATAGACGAGATAAAAAGAGAAATACTATTATCGATTCTACACAAGAATTACCCATTTTAATGTATGTTTAATCTCAATAACAGATTCTACACAAGAATTACCCATTTTAATGTATGTTTAATCTCAATAACAAAAAAATATACTGACAATTACTTTGACAGAATTGTCACTTATTTAAAATTTAAAAAATAATAGCAGTCGATTGATCAAAATATGAACGGTGATTGGTGGATTTAATTTTTTTGCAGTGTTCTCACTACCTAGAATGGATATAAAAAATATTGGTTTGGTTGAAGGTAATAGCATACTTTTTCGTTTTGTAATCTGTGCGTAGATAAGCTAATATCCATGTGGGTGTAGAAAAAATTATTTTCAATCTGTAGACCTTTTGTTTCTCGGAATAAGCAGTTTTAAACGCAAAACACTTGTAATAATAACAACTTTTTTAACATTTGAAATTAAGTATACTATGATTGTTTTTTTCTGTTATACATATTTGTAGAGCTTTAACCTGCTGAATCAATATTTTTTTATAATTTTCTTGTTTACAAAAAACAACCATTGGAAAAATAAACAGTCAGCTGGTTAATCGACTGAATTTTTGTTAAAAATATTTAATGAAAATATTTTTTAATAAAATGAAATATTTAAAACTTAAACCAAAACAGACAAAAGTTAGTATTTAAACAAATCAAAATTGATTTTGTATGTGAAAAATGTTGCTCCAACTCAATTTTTTATTGTCCATTTTAATTCATTATGGGTCCTCTCAAACTTTAGAGGAACTGTATCAACAAGTTGGTGATTTTATTGTTGCCAGTAATAGCTATGAACCTCCTACAGATAATAGTGCTGCATTGAAAATTAGTGATCCAGTATTGTACAGTAAGTAATATAATGTTTACCTGTATTATTACAGTTTTGTTATCGTTACGTATTTTTGAAATGAGTATCCCGATTAACATAAATATTAAAATTTACAATACGCACTGACACATGTAAATATGCGTACAAATACTGTAAGGTTTGTTTAACGTGCGTTTTCCTTACCGTCCATTTTGATTACTGTGAATTTTGTTTACCGTGCGATAGGGGTCATATGTAAAATCATTATTGTAAACGTTCTGAGCAAAAGAGTGAAGGATGGAATAGTAATAATAACAGAAGAACTAAATATAAATTCTAAAGTGAAATATTAATTATAATACAAATAGACAGCCCATTTGAAAAAACAGCAAAAGAAAAAGTGCTAGGATTTTATATAATAGAAGAATTAGAAGAATTAGGAGATGAAAATGCCAATGTAATAATTATAATGGAAATTTCAATGTTCGCTGCAAGGGTAGGTAATGATTAAAATTGATAGAATATAAGATAAAGGAACAAAAATTAAAAGAAGAATATAGGTATGTTTTAAGCAGAAAAACAGAACGCAAAGAGCTTAATAGAGTATTGTTCATTTTTAAAATTTAATATAAGTAGTAAATAATAGTAAATAAAGTAGAGACAAGAAAGAAAGCTGAAATAGGGATATACAATAGTTTAATAATAATACTACTAACAAAAGTAAAGGCAATAAACTATAGTAGAATTGCAATAAATATATTAAAATATTTTGAAAAAAAAGCTAAAAACCAAGAACAGGAGGACAACAAATTCGAATGACTTGAAAGTGAAACCACTGAATGGACATTTGAAAAACGAAAAAATATTGTACTAAACAAGTTGACAGTGCATAACATTATGAAAGAAGATAGTGTTATTGAAGAAATCTCACATATGAAAAAGCCCCCAGGAAGGAATAAGACCTTTATTGAAACTTGGGTAAAGAATGTACCTAATAAGGCAACTGGTACATTCTATTTTCTTTCGAAATAAAATTCCTACACTGAAATTACACTGAGAATTTGAAAATATCCAAAAATGTAACATATTTTCATCTGCAAAAATATTACATGAATTAAATGTTCGTTACAAAAAACGTGACAGACACAGCTTTGCAACAGAAAAATACGAATTCATTGCGTGGAGATATGATTATTTAAGGAAAATAACGGACGCAAGGATCAGCATGAAAAAGTATTTTAATTAGATAAAACATGGGTTAATGCTGGACATCCAGTAACAAAAATTTTGGCAAGAAACCTTCATCAAAACCAAAAAACAAGCTCCTATGGAAAAGGTCTCTTATGGATTAAAAAATCCAACATGAAAAGGTAATCGTTTAATATAAACCCACATGGAAAACACAGCTGAATTTTTACCAGATAATTTATTAATGTTCGAGTCAAAGAAAACAGAAGATTACCATGAAGAAATGGATGGCCCTATGTGTGAAAATTGGTTTTAGAACATTATAAAAAAATATCAGCCAAAAGGAATTGAAATTATCGGATACTTACCATTTAAATCCCATTAAACTGATCTGGTCACAATTAACAGGTTTTTTTTTTTTTCGAAATAATACATTTAAATTACATGATTAGCAAAATTTGTTTTTGAAGGCAGTTTCAGATGTAAATGGAGAACATTGGAAAAAAAGCATTGATCATGTTAAAAAGCTGAAAAATTCATTTTGGAAAGCGCATATAGCAATGGAAAGCTTAATAGACCCTATTATATTAAACCTCAAAAAAGACAATAATAACACTGCCCAACAGCATTTCTGATGATTAAGTTATATTACATGACACTAGCTTAATTTTTAATGAAGACTCTAGTTTAGAAAATATGACGCATGGCCGTTTCATAGTAAAACACAATTTTTTTTTAAGTGAATCATATTTTATTTAGTTCTTGAGGTAAAAAAAACTTTCTTTTATAAGACTTCCTTGCAGAGGTTGAACCTATAGAACTGTTCTCAATGCTCCAACAATAGTCAGTCATCATGTGTGCGTTCCAGTTGCCTTGATACTATACGAAGGTCCTGGTAAAATCGCTCACCCTGTTCTTCACACAGATCCCCAAGATTTGCTAGAAAATAATCTAGGTAGTTGTGAAGAAAGTGCAACTTGATGCTTATGTTACATCCAAGGGTTTAAAAGTGACTCATTAGTTGTTCAACGTGTTGAGAATAGTTAGAACTTTTTTTATTTCCCAAAAAATTTCGAACAAGCCAAACAAACTCATTCCATGCGTTTTTCTCAATTTCTGTTATAGTGTCCGTAAATTTTGTGTCTTTTATGATCATATCTGTGGCACATCGAAAATGCCCACTTTTATCTTTTCTAGACTCAGTTTCGGGATTTTTTTTATAGAAATAGAAAACAATTTCCAGTTTTGTTAAGACCTTTGACAAACTGTTTTATAAGCCTAAATTTTTTATGCAACGGATGCAAAATTATACGATCTCTTGACACTAAAGGTGGGTTTATCACGTTTTGTGGTCCAGGAACTAGATCTTTCCGAGTAGACCAATCCTTTTTAACCCAATGTTGATTTTTAGCTCTACTATCCCACAAGCAAAGAAAACAAGGATACTTTATGTAACTACCTTGTTGACCTAATAGAAAGTTGACCATTTTTAAATCAACACATATGATCCAGTTATTTTCCACATATTTAATTTTGTCCAAAAACAGAGCAATACTTGTATATTCTTCTTTTACTTTTGTAGAATGTGCAATAGGCAATGATCTTAATTTATTCCCATTATGTAAGAGAACTCATTTTAGACTCCGTTTTGACGAGTCTGTGAATAAACGCCACTCACTAGAAACATAATTTTGTAATCCCATTGCAGCCATCAGTCCAGATACATCTTTACAAAATACGAAATTGTCTTCTTCAACAAAATATTTGAGTAAATTCTGTTCTCTTGTGCGGTAATTAGAAATTTTATAGTTTGTTTCGTTACCAATTTTCTTTCTTTTAGCCTTAAAGCCAAAATTTCTGAAGCTGACTTTGACAGTACCAGATCTCTAATTAAGTCGTTTAAATCATCTTGATTGAATGGTTTTGGCGTTCCCAGATCGCATTTAAAGCCACTATCACTACTGTCGTTTTTCGTCTCAAAATATTCTGGCTCTTCCTGTAAAGTACCAGATTGAGGTTTAGGTGTAGACTTAGGGCTCAGGACACGTCTATATTCCTATTTGGCTCGATTTTTTCGGTTAATACCAGTTATGTTCACCAAACAAAAATAACAATCGTCATAGTGGTTCATGGGTTCATTCCAAATCATAGCGGTTCTGTACATGAAGCTATGTCTTTTCTTATTAGTCCATAAACGTAGGAACTCAACGCATGTTTTGCATACCTTCTGCGGAATCCAAGGCTTATTTTTCATTTAGAGCAGGTGCCCAAAGTAATTTTTAAAAGCCTCGTTTACTAACGTTGTCACATTTAAACGGTATTCTTTAAATACATAGTCTTCTCAAATGAAACAAAAATTGTTTGAGTCATTCACACATACTCTTCTTGACGATGCCATATCAGATTACAAAATAAAACAATAATTCAAACAAGGAAGATAATTTCACTATTGTCTTAAACCTTATTAACAAAAGATAATTTCTTAAGAATTCTGAAATTAGGTTTTACCGGTCATTAGAGGTACTTTTACCTTTATAAGTATGTTCTAAGAAACTACAGGGGGTGTCCGCGGTCGTACAATAGAGGGGTCGTTAAAGAGGATTATAAATTAATGGTATTTCTAAATCAAATTAAATAGGTATGTATAATAATTCAATAATTATTATTAAATAAACTGCAAATTAACACTATGATATAACGAATTTTTGGTGAAAGCTATAACTCGTAAACAAGAGCTGTCAGAAAAAAAGTGGGGGTATATTTGGAATCAGCAACTTAAAATTAGTAAACATCATGTGACATAAGACATTCATCAGTCATAAAGTGTAATTTTGTTGGCCAGTGTAATTTTGTTGGCCAGTGTAATCATTATTTAGTATTTTTGTTACGCCACTGAAATTTATATAAAATGTAATTTTTATAAGAAGACGAAAAAAATGTTGTTAGAAACCGTCATTGTAGATTGAAAAATCCAATGTCAAATGAAGTTTGAAATAAAGATAAAAATAGAAAAATAACTTATAATTTATATTAAATATACAGTCCACAAAATGTTAGAGTTCATAGTTGGAACCAGCTAAAGGTTTTAACACCGAAACATTGGTCCATCGACCCGCATATACTGGAGTCATAGATTTGGATAGGTTCCAGAATTAGAAAATGGAAGATATGAAGAAGTTGATTAGGAAGCGGGCAATGGTGAAAGTTCGCCTCACTAAGTTGAAGCAATTTATAGATAACATTGTGGGTGCTGAAAATATTGAAGCATTGGAAAGAATAACGTTATTAGATATTGAGGCTAAATTAGATAGAATGGGATCATTAAAAATTGAATTTGATGAATATCAACAGGAAATAGAAATATCTGTTACTGATGAGCAATTGGAAGCTCAAATAATGGAAAGGGATACATTTGAGAATTGTTTTGACAAGGTAATGAGTACAGGAAAACATATTTTAAATTTAAATCATTTAGGGGATGTATCCGATAATAATTCAGTTAGGTCGAATGCAAAATATACTTAATAACAATGAAAAAACTAGTGAAGGTATAAACAGTTCAGGAGTAGCTATTAAACAAAATATTAAGTTACCTACTATAAATATGCCTACCTTTAATGGTTTACCTGAAAATTGGCTTGAATTTAGAGATACTTATAAGTCTTTAATACATGATAACAGTTCTCTTTCTAATATAGAAAAATTTCACTTTTTAAAAGGTATTGTAGAAGGAGAGGCTAAAGAAATGTTGGAAGAAGTAGATTTTGTAGAGCATAATTATAATATAGCTTGGGATCTGTTGTGTGAGGCATTCAATGATGACTATAATTTAATAAATTCCCAACTACAATCCTTAATGACAATTCCTGCAGCAATTAAAGGAACTTGTGCAGAATTACGTAAAATCCTTATTTCTTATGCAAAAATACTGACTTATTTAGAAAAATTAGGTGTAGATATAAATTCATGGGATATCATAGTTATTTTCATTTTAAACGAAAAATTGGATAATAAGACAAAACAAAATTGGGAAGAAGCTAGGTGTAAGAATAAGTTACCCTCTTTACAAGAATTTAGGAATTTTTTGAAGACTAGAATAAGTATCTTAAAAAATTCAGAGGCAAGCAAAGAGGGAAAAGCAGATAAAAAAGAAATTTGTAGCAAATATAAATCAAGCAAGTCCTTCTTGTCTACAAATTCAATTATATGTTCATTTTGCAAAGGTTGTCACTTTATTAATAATTGCGAAAAATTCTTAAAATTAGCAATACCTGCTAGGTATGAAAACGCTAAACAAAAAGGTTTATGTTTAAATTGTTTAAAGAAAGCTTCGCATGTAGCTAGAAATTGTAAATTAAGTAGATGTAGGAAATGTAATGATAAACACCATACTTTGCTGCATAAACCTAAGGAAAATGGACCAGTAGCAGAAACTTCGGAAGTAACTCCTGAATTGGTTGTTGAAGAAGCATCCCAGGTAAATACTTTCTTTTCTGAAGATATTGTAGTAGGAGATGTCATTCTCTCAACAGCTTTGGTTCAAGTAACAGATAGAAAAGGTAAAACTCATTTATGTAGGGCTTTATTAGACAATGGTTCATAGTCAAATTTGGTAACCAAAGAGTTTTGTGAAAAATTGGGATTGAAAATGGATCATATAAATATTTCTTTAGTTGGTATTACTCAAACTGTTTCACATATTAATCAAAAGTGCCTAGTTACAATTCAATCTAATCATTTTGATTTTAATAAAACATTATCTTGTTTAGTGGTTCCTAAAATTAGTGAGAAAATTCCTGGAAAATGTTTAGATGGCATTCATACTAAAATTCCTAACAATATAAAATTAGCAGATCCAACTTTTTATCAATGTGGTAAAGTCGATTTGTTGATTGGAGTAGATACTTTCTATGTGTTATTGTGTGTAGGTCAAATATCTTTTGGGAAACATTTGCCTATGTTGCAGAAGACTAAGTTAGGTTGGGTGGTTGGAGGTTCTGTTCATTTTATTAATCCTGTAACCTCTAAATGTAACTTAAACTTGAAGACGGATATTCAGGAGCAATTGATGAAATTTTGGACAGTTGAAGAATCACCTATATTAACAAAGGTTCTTTTTGAGAAGGATAAGATGTGTGAAACACTATTTGTAGAAACTGTTGATAGGGCTGAAAATGGACAGTTTATTGTTAAAATTCCTTTATTAGATTCACCTGGTAAATTAGGGGATTCTAAAAATAAATTTCTTTCTCTTGAGAAAAGATTTTCCAAAAATGGCGATTTAAAGTCCAAATATGTAGAATTCATGAATGCGTATATAGACTTAGGGCACATGTCAGTTGTTCAAAGTCAGAATGAAATTTCTTATTTTTTACCTCATCACCCAGTCATTGATGAAAATCGTTCAACCACAAAGTTAAGAGTCGTTTTTAATGGTTCAGCACCTAGCGATACTGGAATTTCTGTTAATGATTTACACTATATTGGCCCTAATATTCAGGATGATTTATTGGCAATTTTATTTAGATTTAGGAAGTACAAAGTAGTTATTTGTGCTGATATCAAGAACATGTATAGAATGATATTGGTTGCTAAGGATCAAAGATGTTTACAAAAAATAGTTTGGAGAGAAAATCCAGAGGAAGAACTTTTAGAATATGAAATGAATACGGTTACTTATAGAACTAGGTCAGCTCCACATTTAGCTATTAGATGTTTAAAGCAATTAGGGTTAGACAATTTGAGTAAGTTTCCAGATGCTTCAAAGATTATTTTACATGATTTCTATGTAGACGATCTGTTATCAGGTAACAATAATGTGAAAAAAGGAGTTGAACTATTTAGTAAAGTATCAGAAATCTTGAAATCGGGTGGCTTTGTGTTAAGGAAATGGATTTCTAATTGTCCTGAAGTAACAGATAGGATCCCTGGTGGTAGTGCAGAAGCGGGAAAACTATATTTTGGAGACAAGGGTGAAAACAAAACTTTGGGAATTTTTTGGTCATTTGAATTAGATTTCATAAAATATGATATAAAATTTCCTCATCGTAATAAAATTACAAAAAGATCATTGCTTTCAGACATATCTAGGATTTTTGACCCATTACGTCTATTAGGTCCCAGTATCATTAATGCAAAAATCCTGCTGCAAAAACTCTGGACATTAAAATTGGATTGGGATCAAGAACTTCCGCATGATATTTGTAAGGTGTGGTCTAAATTAAAGGATCAATTTGTTTTATTAAATAAATTAAATATTCCAAGACAGGTGATAGGTGATAAAGCTCTTAAGGAACTACATGGATTCTCTGATTCTTCCTTGGATGCTTATGGTGGATGCGTTTACTTTAGAAGCATTAATAAATCTGGTCAAATAAATGTGTCTTTGGTATCTGCTAAAGTTAAAGTTTCACCTCTAAAGTCTTTAAAAATTCCAAAATTAGAATTATGTGGTGCATTGGTACTTGCACAATTGGTTAAAAAGATTAGACAGTCGATGGATATGGAATTCTCAGATTTTTATTACTGGTCAGATTCTACAATAGTTTTGGGGTGGTTATCAATGTCACCCCATTTATTGCAAACATTTGTAAGTAATAGGGTTTCTCAAATTCAGAGTTTAAGTAAATCATCAGAATGGCGTCATGTAAGATTTGAATCAAACCCCGCAGATCTGATATCTCGAGAGTTGGTTCCAAATGATCTACTTACAAGTAAGATGTGGTGGGAAGGACCTGCATGGCTCTCTTTGGATAAAAAAGATTGGCCTCAATCAATTGGGCTAGTAGTCGAAGAATTACCTGAAGTAAAAGGTACTTCAACATTGTGTGCTGCGGATCAAATATCCCTCGCTTTGTTTGAGAGATTTTCTAGTCTTACAAAATTAAAACGGGTGGTTTCTTATATTTTAAGGTTTGCACATAAGCTTAAGAATCCTAGTAATAGATTGATAGGTCCATTATCAACAGTAGAATTAGTCAATAGTTTAGAAAAACTTGTGAAATTGTCACAAAACGATGCATTTCCTGAAGTTATACAAAATTTAATAGATGGAAAACTTATCAAAAATAAAAGCATATTGAGATTACATCCATTTATTGATTCTAATGGAGTATTAAGAGTTGGTGGTAGGCTTCAGCTTTCTGAACTTGATTACGCTAAAAAGCATCAGTATTTAATATCTAGTTCCCACAGATTCGCAAAACTTTTATTTGAAAGTGAATATATAAATCTACTACATTGTGGACCGCAGTTGCTCCTGTCTTCTGTTAGGGAACATTTTTGGACGCTAGGGGGACGTAACTTAGCAAAATAGGTTGTTTTTGATTGTATAAGGTGTTTTCGAGTAAAGCCAAAGACTACTAAACAAATTATGGGGGTGTTACCTGAGGAGAGAGTACGGCCAACTCCTCCATTTTGGAATACTGGAGTGGACTACGCAGGTCCAGTATATATTAAAAATAAAATTGGCAGAGGTTATAACCTCATTAAGTACTACATATCACTTTTTATTTGCTTTTCAACTCGTGCTATACATTTAGAGTTGGTAACAAATTTAACTACTGAGTGTTTTATAGCTGCTCTTAGAAGGTTTGTGTCACGTAGAGGTAAACCTCAAACTATATTTTCAGACAATGGGTCTACTTTTGTTAAGACTAATACTGATTTAAAGGAGTTTGGTACTTTTCTAAAATCTCAAAATGTTTCTTTGTCAAAACAATTTACAAATGAAGGTATAAATTGGAAATTTATTCCTGCTTATTCACCAAATTTTGGGGGATTATGGGAGGCTGGAGTAAAATCATGTAAATCTCATTCGAAAAGGGTATTAGGGGATACAAAATTAACTTTTTAAGAGTTCTATACATTACTCACGCAAGTGGAAGCAGTCCTAAATTCTCGTCCACTTGTCCCACTTTCTACAAGTCCAGATGACTTTGATGTGCTAACTCCAGCACATTTTCTTATTGAACGAAGACTTGTTTCTGTGGCAGACCCGAATGTGACTGATATCCCAAATAATCGCTTGTCAAAATATCAACACATGCAAAAATTGCAACAACATTTTTGGCAGCGGTGGTACAAAGAATATATTATGGAATTACAAACAAGGACAAAGTGGATCAAGGAAGAGGCCAACCTAGAACTAGGACAGTTAGTTCTTATCAAAGATGATCAACTACCTCCAATGAAGTGGAACCTAGGTCGCATCACCAAGGTTCATCGAGGTCCAGATAACAAGGTCCCAGTGGCAACTATAAAGACACCTCATGGAGAAGTCACAAGAAGCATTTCCAAGCTGTGTCCTCTTCCTAAAGACTAAAACTATTTGGTTAAAGAATGTTTGTTACAGTTTTTCATTTTATAACTTGTTAAATGTATTAGATAATTATTTTTGAAAGATATTCTTTCAAGGTGGGGGGTATGTTTAGTATTTTTGTTACGCCACTGAAATTTATATAAAATGTAATTTTTATAAGAAGGCGAAAAAATGTTGTTAGAAACCGTCATTGTAGATTGAAAAATCCAATGTCAAATGAAGTTTGAAATAAAGATTAAAATAGAAAAATAACTTATAATTTATATTAAATATACAGTCCACAAAATATTAGAGTTCATAGTTGGAACCAGCTAAAGGTTTTAACACCGAAACAATCATACCAGTAGTTGTAATGAATAGGGTGACTTAAAACTAGATTTTAAACTTTCTATTTTTTCAATCTTAGGTTTTAAGTTTAATCCTATTAACAACATACAATTCTTCTTGTTTTTTATTTGTTAAATTTAATTCGTCAATAATAAAGTGCAAAAATTTTGTCAAAAGCATAAGGTTTATTTTTATTTTTTGTAAATAACATAACTTATTTCATTTAAAATTTCATCTACGAAGTGCGTATATACCATTTTATATGCCGTGACCTTATTTATATTATAGAAACTTATTTTGCAAATTATGTCTATGTTATATCCCCAATTTTACTGCACTCCTAAATCCGATAAAGACAACTGCCTTGTTATTATAATGAGTGAAGATGTCTGTATATCTACACAAAGTTGAAGAATTTTTGATTAGTAATGACTTCGTTGTCCCTAATAAAAATTTTCATTAACTTTTTTGTATCTATTCTTTTGAAACATAAATTATTTTTCTGTGATAGGAGTATTACCTACTTTATTTAATAATTTTATTCTTAAAAATGCTTATTTACCTCGCTTATGTGGTTTTTCAAAAATTATAAAATAGATGTTTCCATGAGACCTGTGGTAACTTTCTTTTATTATTTTGTCATCTTTTGGTAAATTTCTAAATAACCTTCTCAGCACATCTCCTAACTATATACTTTAATATATCCAGTCCTAAATTCTATTGATTTAGTTAACAAACTTAGATTAAAGAGACCGAAGATGTAACATTGCACACTGCGCATGTTGTCTATTTTAACCCAAAGTAACCCACCAATTGAAAATTATTGTTGCACGACGCCACCCGAATTGCTCCGATTTTTCCATTCAGCAATTACCTCCACCTGAGTTTAATCACCATTGACAGCTGTTTTTTGATTTATTTGTTGGTATTTTAGCAATTTAAGTGTTCTAGTTATTCAATTTCAAGTTCAAAATGTCACGATTTATCTTGAAAAATTGTATGTACTTATAATACAAGTACCAATGTTATGAATATATTCGTTTTCAGCGGTAAATATTTATTAACGTTTTCACATAAAGCGCCATGGATTCTCTGGGATGAATACTTCAGATCCGCATTAAGGGGTTTCAATAAATATTAAGCATCAGAAATCAGATTTCATATTACTTACATAACTTTACAAAAGGGTAAAATTTTGAACATTTAATTTAAATAAATAGTAAATAGGCATTATTACTAACGAAATTTTGTATTTAAAAAGTAGTTTTATAAGAATGTTTTCTAAAGGTAGTTTTTAGTCCTTTTTGGTAGATAAATAAGAGGTAAAGAATCATAGTTGCTAGCTAAATTATATTTTTACAAGGTATTTTTATAAGAATATTAGATGAAATACAGGATGACCTACTTAAAATTTCAAGGTTCATCTTATTTGCGGTAAAATCGAAAGTGACATTAGAATCTTCAGTCTTAAAACAAAGTAAAACGCACCATATGATCTAGTATAAGCAAAAAAAAATACTACCGTTGTGTTAAAAGGAGATTAAAATGACAGTGTTAACGTAAAAATGTCATTTTAAACTTCGTTTAACACAACGGTGGAATCGACGCTTAGTCACAATAAAATGTTACATTACAAACCCCTAAGCAACTAGAACAAAATTTTCCTTTACTAAAAAAAATCCAACATTTAGCAATATTTATTATTTATTATACAATCGAATGCGGTTTCAAATATAACGGGATCAAAAAATCCGAATCTCTAAATTTTGGAGCTATATGCTAAGATAAAAGCAAGCGACCGATAGGGGTTACAAAAATAATCGATGTATCGATAATTCTAAAATTTTTTAATGAAAATCGATTTATCCGCTATTTTTAATAAATTATTTTCGTTTTTTTAAGATAATGTATTAATCGATTTTAAAGGAAATACAAAAAAAGTAGATTTATTCAAAATAATCGATTTATCGTTTAATCGGTTTTTCATTATTTGATTATTTTCGATTTTTCAAAGATATTATATAAAAATAATCGATTGAATATAATCGGTTATTTTATATATTCGATATTATGGTTATTTTTTTAAAATTATCGATTTATTGGTTAATCAGCTTTTTAATAATCAATTATTTTCGATAATCGAATAATCAATTTCAAAGGAAATATGAAAAAAAGGATTATTAGAAAATAATCGATAATTTGTTTTATTTTTTGGAAAATCAATTTATCATAGAAAAGGCTTCTTAATTAATTGGTTATATTCGATTAGGCGATTATTTTGGAATCATCGATTATTTTCGGTATTTCAAAGATAATCCAATTATCGATTTTAAAGGAAATACAACAAAATAGATTATTGATAATAATCGATTTATCATAGAATCGGCTTCTTAATTAATTGGTTATTTTCGATTAGGCGATTATTTTGGAATTATCGATTATTTTCGGTATTTCAAAGATAATCGAATTATCGATTTTAAAGGAAATACAATAAAAATAGATTATTGATAATAATCGATTGATCGAAAATAATCGCTTATTTAAAATAATCGCTCATTCTGTTTTTTTTTTAAATCGATTTATCAGTTAATCGACTTTTTAATTAATCGATTATTTTTAATTAATCGATTATTTTTTATTAATCGATTATTTTTGATTAATCGATTATTTTCGATTTTTCAAAGATTATCGAATAATCTGTTTTCATGGACTAAAAAAAATGGTTTATTTGAAAATAATCGATTATTTAAAATAAACGATAATTTTATTTTTATTATATTTTGTAAACACTGATTTATGGGTTAATTGGCTTTTTAATTAATCGATTATTTTTGATTTTTCAAAGATAAGTAGTCGATTTTAAAGGAAATGACAAAAAATATATTGTTTGAAAATAATCGATTGATCGAAAATAATCGATTATTTTCAATGATCGATCATTTATTTCGATAATCACTCATCCCTAGCGACCAAATGACTTTTAATAGATTTAAATTTTAAAATATTATCTGGTTTCAGACATATGCATTTCTAGAGTTTTATGTGACTCATACCTTATAATAATTAATATTCCTAAAGAAAGAAGCCTTAATATACTTTTTTCTGAGGTTACAATACAAAACAGCATTTTCTCATTTTGACTAATTTTTAATAATATGTAATAGCCGTAGAAAAAATATAATGTTCAACTCATAAGGGTAGATTTGCAGTATTAGCCTGCGCACATGCTATTTTTATAATACTCGTAGACAATGAGTAACATTTTTTGCTCTATTAACAATATAATATTCTATTTCAACATTTTACTGTAATCTCTTGCAGAAAAGTCCGTAGTAAATAAACGCTAACATAAAATATCGTGGCATCTGTTTGATATTAAAAAATCACGTTAATTTTATTTCATAATACAAAATTCGATTAAACACCTTTTAAATAAATCTAATAATTCATTATGATGCTAATAAACAAAGTCCGGTCCCTGTCACAGAGTTCGGGTCGCCGCGTGTCGCCGCCCAGTTCCCCCACTCCGTTAACCCTTCTTTAGAAATTGGCAACATTTGCGCAGGTTAAAAACCGGTGTATGTTATATCTCTGGTCTCTTTTATCTAAGTTAACAAATCAAAAAATATTAATTTATCCGTAAACTCCAAAATAGTATCTTTCGATGTTAGTAATTTATTTACCAGTGTCCCTAGGATAGAGACTTTTCCTGTTAGTAATGATCTTCTTGTAAAAAAACAATATTAACCAACCCTCTATTTCCAATATTCTAGACCTTCTGTAAGTTTATCTCAATCATGACTTTTTCATTTTTAATAAAACGATCTATCGTCAATCCGACGGCCTAGCAATAGGTAATATTTTGAGTCCTTTTTTAGCCGATTTCTTTCTAGACCATTTTGAAATTAATAATATTCTCACTGATCACATAAATATCAAAATACTATACTGGTATAGATATGTCGACGATATTTTTGCGATCATGAGTAACCTGGATGAGATACAGGATTTTTTACTTTAGGCTAATAAGTTACTTAACTTTTTAGACTTATCTATTAGTCGCCAATACAATAAACCAGAGTTTGACGTCTATTTATAGAAAACCTACTCGAACAGTTCACCTTATAAATTTTAACTCTAACCATTCTTATTTCTTATCAACATAAACTGGCCGCTATCTACTGCTATGTTTACCGTTTATCTAATATTTCACTTTCTGGATCTTAAGTTCAACAAGGAAATCAATGTGTTGAAATAATTTGCTATCAGTAACAACTTCAATCCTGCTATCAATAAATAATTCAGTTATTTAATATTATTTAATTATCACTTCTCAATTTTTCTCTCAATGATATTTACTTTAATGTTTGTCTTAGAGTATTATTTATTTCTTAGTCTACAAAATATTGTGACTCGTAAAATCTTCCTCACCAAAACGTTGATTAAATTTTTTTAAATAACCATTCATTATATTTTATAACGAAAACCCTTCATAATGACCTAATAAATTTTTGATTTTAGATTATGGTACATCTGATTTTATTATTGTGGGAGCTGGAGCATCTGGATGTGTCTTAGCACACAGGCTCAGTGAAATACCAGAATGGTCAGTGCATTTGATAGAAGCCGGAAATAAAGGAAACAATGTGACTGATATTCCAGGCATGCTGATTTATTCGTTTCTTTCGCCATACAACTGGGGATATTTATCTACTCCACAATCCACCTGCTGCCAAGGTAAAATGTTTTTTTTTTAAGTCAAGAAATATTAATAGTAAGTAATTGGTGGAAAAAAGCTTATTTGTAAAATATGGACATACTGTAAACAAATATAATGAAAGAAAGTTATAATAACTTAACGAATGGTCTAACAGTTTTGGGAAAAAAATTACCTGGTTTAATTGAGTAACAAAATTCATTTATTCAAGCAGGTCATGGAAATTAAATATCACCAGTCATGTCATCTAAATAAGCAAGGCAAAAGATTTTGGTTAGCGCTTACCAAAATATCTTATAAAATTAATCTTCATCGAGGTATTTATAATATGGTTGGGCGAATGTCGAAACGAGAGATTGTCGATATTTATAAAGATCAGAACATAAGTAAATCGACAATTTATCGGATAGTAAAAGACTGTGAAGAAGAAATACCAAGTATGAACTTGCCAAAAAACGATTTGCCGCGGGTTTTCAACCAATTAAGAGATGGGAGACTCATTCAAGCGGTTAAACACAGTATTGGAAACACAGCAAAAACTGGCCAGGAGAGTTTATATTGGAAAGACTACGATGTTTAGGACCCTATCAAGAATCAATGTTGTCTTCAGAAAAAGAAGAAAAGCTCCAAAATACACAAAGGCTCAATTAGAAAGAATTTCGAGACGTTACCGCGCATTGAAGCGAGTGTATTTTATCAACAAGTTGATCGTGATGGACGACGAAAAATATTTCACTTTAGCCAACTCTGAGATGAAGGGCAATGATGGTTTCTACATGGACGATTACGCGAATGTTCCTGACGATGTGAGACTAAAGAGCAAAAAGAAGTTTGAGGATAAACTTTTGGTATAGTGTGCCATTTCTGAGGCGGGTTTCATTTCACAGCCCTACATTGGTAATGTTCGTGGCGAGGCCCTTAAATGCAGAGCGATTTATTACGAGATGTCTTTCTAAATGGCTTTAGTTTTAGAATAAAAATCATGCGAATGACAAAATTTTGTTTGGCAAGATCTTGCTTCATGCCATTATGCGAAAATCACAAGAGGGTGGTATGGAGCCAACATCAACTTTATACCGAAAGTGTACAAACCTGACAACCTACCTCACCAATTAAAGACTTCTGGATAATATTGATCCGGAAAGTCTACAATAATGGATGGGAAGCACAAAAACAAGAACAACTCCGACGTCGTATGTCGGGAAAAATTGAAGAAATCAACGCCGTCCAAAGGATGATGCAACGCGTCAGGGGAAAACTTGGACAGATCGAAGATGAAGGTTCCTTGCCGATTATTTGAATTTTTCATCTAGTAATAAGAATATTTAAGCAATATTGTATGAACATTTGTTAAGATTATAAAAATATTTTCATAAAAGTTGTTTTTTCCCAAAACATTTGGACCTAACGTTAGAACCCATTTAGTTTCAAAGCTTAATTTGGATGATAATGGGAAAAACACACATGAAGTTAGCATTACGCATTTAAAATTTTTGTTGTAAATTGGTCGTGGAAAATAGTCTATTTATTTATTAGCTCCAAGATAATACACTCACTAACCAACAAGAATGTTCCACAGATGGTCAGTGAAAGAATACCTGGCTATTCTGCAAACAAGAAATTTTAAGAACATATTCTGTGAAAGAATGCAAGTAGCTCTTAAAATTGTAGAACGGTAGTTTAAGGACTATTGACTGTCTATCAATCCAAAGAAGACAGAAATGGTCCTTTTCATAATAAAGAAGAAAAAACTAAACTTCGAAACAGAGGTGAAGTGCTTAGGTATTACCTTAGACAGCAAGTTAATATGGACCTTACAGCTCGAAAACAGAGTAAACAAAGAATACATTGCTTGTCAACAATGCCGTCGAACCATGGAGCGCACCTGTGGGTCTCTCCCCCACAGTTATCGCATGGACTTAAAAGGCCATCGTAAGACCTATGTTAAGATAAGGTGAAGTTATCTGTGTATCAAAAACCCAAAAATTGACAGCTATCGGCAACCTAGAACAAATCTCAAAGAACAGCATGTCACAACAATACAGAAACCATGAAAATAACATAATCAGGGCCATGAAAGTCATTCTTAGTTTCACTCCCCTTGATATTTACATCAAAGAAGTTACTCTGATGACGGTTGTAATAGAACCTGATAGAACCTGATGTAGGATTTCGTAAGGCGAGACATTGCTTATCGTAGGAGGTCCTTGGTACACTCACTGCTTCAAGCGAATATGGACTACACCTCACAGAGATATATCTTTCATAAGCCATATAAAGTTAAAACAGAACAAATATAAGAGCCGGAAGTGACAAGTATGATTCATATCTACATCGACGGTTCCAAAACAAAGCTTAAGGTATGAAATATACTTCAGATCTTTAAACTTAAACGTAAAATAAACTGTGAGCAATAGTGCCAGTGTAGTTTAAACAGAACTCACGGGGATTCTAATAGCAGTAGAAGACATCACCAGAAACAATACCACTGGAAAGAACATGCTTATCTATACAGACACCAAAGAAGCACTACTCACATCGGACAGACCACGAATATACTCAGGGTTAGTACTAAAATATCACAAAGTATTGACAATCAACAATGTGGTTATCTTAAGATGGATCAAAGGTTACGTCACATCGAAAGGTAACGGTCTTGCTGATTCACTAGCCAAAAAGCAGCCAACCAAAAACTTTTTGAACCTGTCCCTTCGAATAAACTGACAATATCAGTGGCGACGAACCTAAATAAAGAACATTCTCTTGTGAAATAAAAAAAAAGTTAAAATAAAACAAGAAGCTGCATAGTTACTAGGGAGCTTTTAAGTGGTCCTGAAAATACTACAGCAACCAAATACTTGACTATGACTAGACAGAATCTACGCCCGTTCACAGCCATTCTGACTAGCTATTGCCAAATACGGAATCATTTCCTTATTATGGAGCTGTCAGAAACCGCATTTTACAAGGGGTGCGAACAATATGATAAGACCACCGAGAATATTCTTTACGATTGCCCGACGCTCTTATTTATTAGAAGATTTGTGTTTGGCGAGAATTGGCTAATACCGGCTGATATAAGAGAAGCATCTCTTGGCGACGTTGTTAACAACATTGAATCTGTAGGCTGGCTCACGAGCTAGGAAGTACCTATCTACAATAGGTCTCTTAGGTCGCAGTTTATTAACACTCCATTCCAACCTAACAGGATGCACAATGGGCCTACTGAGGCATAAGTGCCGTGTATTAATCCGCTCTCTACACGTTACAGATACAAGGAGATATGGGTAATACAATAAGTCGTATTGTTCTGAACTTATTCTAACTGTGCCTTCTTATAACCGACAAAGACCTAGAACGCAACTTAAGAACAGATGTTCAGATGTCCAGTGAAACTTTTACCCAATAAATAAAGTTAAAAGGAAAAAGTAGTTTGAATTAATATTTCAACACTTTGATGCCTTTATCTATTATTCTATCAATAGTATTTATTCAATCAATGATATTTTTTAATTTCAGGAATGTCCAACCAGCAATGTCCTTTTCCCAGAGGAAGAGGTTTAGGAGGTTCTAGTTTAATTAATGGTATGTTTTATGTACGAGGAAATTCAGACGATTACGATCAATGGAGAAAACTGGGTTGCCGTGGATGGTCCTATCAAGATGTTCTACCATATTTCAAAAAGTCAGAACACGCCGATTTTCCGGACGCCGATCCACATTACCACGGTTTTACTGGTCCTCTTCATGTTAATTACACAGCTCCCCCTTCTCTTATTGAGAACACTTTTATTGAAGCAGCCACTTACAATATGGGATTAGACACTGTGGATTATAATGCTGCAAAACAAATTGGGGTTTCTCCAATACAATATGGCATTAATTTTAATAAACGACAAGATACCGGTTCCCTATTTATTAAACCCATCGAGAATAAAAAAAATTTGCAAATTTCACTCAATTCATTTGTAATAAAAATCATAATTTCGGACAATAAGGCGGTGGGCGTCGAATTTATAAAAGATGGCATACGTTATCAAGCTTTTGCTCGAAAAGAGGTAATTATTTGCGCCGGTGCTGTTAACTCAGCCCAACTTCTGATGTTATCAGGAATAGGTCCTAGAAACGATTTAGAAAAACTGGGAATACCAGTTAAAAACGATTTACCGGTTGGTGAATCATTTATTGATCACCCAGTCTTCTTGGGTCTGATATGTTCTACGAAAAGAAGAGCAGAAGCTTCTGCTCTGCTCGAAGCTTTGCAAGCATACCTACGAGGAGAGGCTCCTTTGACAAGAAGTTTCGGTGGAGAATCTCTGGGATTTGTTAACGTTGATGATCCAAATAGTACCGTCCCAAATATAGAATTCGCTACTTTTCCCCAACCTCGAGGAGGCGATCTAAAGCGAATACTTAATTTAAATGATCAGACCACGGAAGATTTCTTAAGACTAGATCCTGAGGTATTCGCTCACGTATGGGTAACTTTACTTTATCCTAAATCCAGAGGAAAGGTATATTTAAAATCCAACAGTCCCCTTGATTTTCCACAAATAGATTTGAATCTTTTATCGGACAAATACAATCATGATATAAAAACATTGTTAAAAGGTTTGAAGTACGTCATAGAGTTTTTTACTGGAAAAGCTTTTGGAAACATTGACTCTTACATATCATTTCAATTAAAGGTGTGTGAACCTTATGGACTGTTTTCGGATAAATACTGGATTTGTGCGTTGAGACAACTTACTACAAGTTTCTTTCATCCAGTTGGTACTACCAAAATAGGGAGATGCCAAAAGACGTCTGTAGTTGATTGTAATTTAATGGTACATAGAATGAAAAATTTAAGAATTGCAGGAGAGGGGATTTTTCCAAGAATTGTAGGGGGTCACACTTATGCACCATGTCTTATGATTGGAGAAAAACTTGCTGACATTATAAAAGAATTCAATGGGAAATTATAGACATTATTTCTAAAAATTCTGCTTTGATCATATTATGCAATATTATTAAAATAAAATTATATTACAAATTTTAATTATTTTTTTTATTGCTTAACGAGTTCTGAAATAAACTAAATATAGCACTATCAAGAAAACCTGTGCTGACCCACAGGATCACACCTGCTAGGGAGACGAGTCTAAAATGGCATATTAAAAATCTTGAACAAAATATTGTAACCTACCAAATGCAACCTGTAACGTTCAGAAAGGCAAACTGCCTGAAACTGAATTTAAAAAAAAAAAAGACTTTACTAATAAAATTCTACTTGTTTACATAAGTTTCGGTGTTAACCTTTGGGACTTCGACGTCGCTCAAGTAGTAGCTATGAGGATAACATAAAATTTTCCGATATAGTGGATAAATTGATGGGACGCCAACTGAGATCCTATAATGGCCAATTTATGCTCGTATTCCCCTCAAACCCAGTAAATGAGGAAAGATATAAAAGACAAACCTCAAACGTATGTTCCTTTTTAATAAATTTTCCCAATAAATGCAATGAATAACAATTTTTAAATTATTATGGAAATAAATAAACTATAAACATATTCAATATATTTGTCATTATACAAATTCAAAATTAATGTTAAAGAATTAACTTATTTAAAAACTTAAAAACGTAAAAAATGTTAATCGTATTAGTCGAACTTCTTGTATGTCCCTCCAACCTAACCATCGTTCACGAGAACACATGTCTCTCGTATGCACTCTAACCTAACCATCGTTCACGAGAACGCATGTATGTACTTCTAACCTAATATCTGCTATTATTGATCCGGTTCGAATAGAGTAAGCAACATTCAAGTTAAACAATCAGTGAATGTATGTTGCTCATGTATCCTTTAACCTAACCTTCGTTCACGTGAACGCTTATCGTTAGTATGTCTTCTAAGTTGATTGTTGGGCCGATCTATAGATATCTAGAGATCGTACGCTGCATTCTACTTAAACTGTCAGTAAATGTATGTTGCCGTGCATTCTCTAATCTAACCTTCGTTCACTTAAACGCGTATCGCTCGTATGTCTTCTAACCTAACCTTGGTTCGCGGCGATAATAATACCTACAAAGACTATAGCTGCTGCAAAGCTAATAGCTATTGCAAATGTCTAACAGCAACAATGACATGCTATCAACGACAATATTATTATTTTTTTAAATACGTTGAACACGATATTGAAAAATTCCGTAACTAACCTATATTTAACCTGCTTTGATATATTTAGACTTTTCTTAGAGTACGTAGGTCATTCATATTACCTTTCTGGTAAAATGAATCATATCTACTTAACGTTGTTTTAATTGTTAAGAAATAAAGGTTTTGCCATTTAAACTGCCAAAGAAATCCTTGATACTCTTGTATCAAATCTTCATACTTGTTAATGTTATTTTATTTATTTTGTATTTTATATAGCCTTTGCACCTCGTTTATCATTATTTGATTACTATAACTTTGCTTAATGACGTACTCTATCGAATTATCACTTAACCTATTATCAACCAGCTTTACTATTTAGACTTTTCTTAGATTTCTTTAATAAAATCAATGTACCTTCCTAAATTTATCATACTAGCTCTATTAACCCATGGTATTTATTAACAAAACTCTGCTATAACACAGCCTACGCAGAAAAATTATAATATCCTAATTCACTGTTTGGTTATAAAAATCGTAATTCATATTGCATTTTGATATGAAAGATACCGTCACAACATTGGTGGATGCATTTTTACTCTAATATTTCTTACAATATAAGTATTCCTTTAAATGTAAATGATTTTTCTCTTGTATCAAATTTTGACACCTTTTTAGGGTTATGTTTTAATAAATGCTGATGACTCTGACGTATCTACCATTTTATATAAATTAAGAAATTCATCATAATTTTGCTACAAAATCATCTTTTGTAGCTATTTAACATTAAAATTCATTAAATGTTAAGAACTCTGAATCACCTTGTTTTTACCTAGCCATTGGAATTCGTTTGTTATTAATTAGTTGATTTAAAAAAGACTTTACTTAATATCCAGTGTATCTGCTTAAATTTAGTCCTAGAAAAATATATTCTATCAGAGTTTTGTCAAATGTAATATTACACTAAGAGCTGTAGTCGTAGAAAGTATTGTATTTAGCTGATATGTCAACAAGTTTGAATATTATTGAAGTTTCATCTGGTAATTTTCCATTGGTTTTGGTATGAAGGATATACTCTCACACCATTGGTGGATGTAACTTTACTCTAATATTTCTTGCATTAAAAATTATTCTTTGATTCTAAATGAACGTTAGAACACCACTGATTTGTAAAGATTACTATCTGACTTATTACGAGAAATATAACTTAACAGTTTCATTACATCATAAATATACTTTCGAATATAAATGCTGGTATACCGTCTGTATTGATATGAAGAATCCTACTTTATTTACGTTAATGTATTCCTACGTAAACACTTTTCAAGCTAGAAGATAAGATATAGGATTGAACTTTTGACAATAATGTAGTCCATATAATTTAATATACTCACTATGCTTTGTTACAAGTAATCGCAAAGAAGTTCTTCATACTCTTCATATCTCTGTTGATAGAGATTTGTTGAATAAATATTTACTTTATTAGCAATGTTGACAGAAAAAAATATGCTTTATTTTATTACAAAGTGTCGTTTTTATCTGAAATGTCTACAAAAATTTGTCTCTCATCTAGACGTCGAATTCATCTCAGATGAATATTACAAGTAATTTTAAGATCATTGGCTTTTGGCACCGATATTGATACTGGTATTGATTCCATGAGCTTTAATCGTGGATAAACATCTTAAGACTTTTATCATACTTTTACTACACATATTCTCGTATCTGTATAACTCAATTTAAAATCTGTTATTATTCATTGAAGAATCTAAAGCATCTACCATTTCGTAGACAGTAATATTAAATACTATTAGATATTTTTCACGAAGTACCCAAAATTATTCCATCATGAGAATGGTACTCGGTGTACCTTGTTGGTGCGACAGTTATTGCGCATGTTCTTCTTTATCGATTTACTTCACTTTTTCATTATCGATTCTTTAGACGCTTCTTCTATGTCTCCTTTTATTTGTTCATAGTCTCTCTAGAGGCTTCTTCAACAGATTTCGCTAGGCTGACTTTTCACTGTCGTAGTACATCTTTGATATGAAGTTCGAAAAATTATATTAAAAATTATCATAACTTTAGGTATACCGTTGGATTTGATATAAATGATACTAATATTACAGTTTAACCGTTTTAATCTAAATAAATGGTGCTACACAGTTAATATATGCAGGATGATGTTTACGATGAGGATGCTGCATTACGTTAATGTCTTTCTTATTGCAATAAATATATCTTTTTAAGGCAATTGAATGTTTTGAAATAATATACTGCAGGTATTTCTATGAAGGATTATGTTTTACGATAATGACTTCCTGCGAAAAATGTACTAGTGCCAATTTTCATTTGTCTTTTTTATACAATTTAAGTAAATCTCCATGCTTTGTTACAAAATATTTTCGTATACATCCTTCTTACTCTTCATACCTCTGTTGGTAGAGTTTGTTAAATGAAAACTTACATAAGCATTGACCGTAGAAACATATACGTTGTAGTTTGTTGAAGGAAATCCTACATTATTAGAGTAACAGATTCATGATTAGCATGTCATATGGTCTTCCTCCTTCAAAACTCACGCAAATATGAGACACAATTCCAAAAAATCTCGAAAATATACAATGAATGACGTAATACCCATTTAAACAGAGATAAGGGAGATAAAGATAGGAAACGCGCATAAGAAGCCAATGCTTAACAACCACCAGCTTTAACGCAGTTAACATCTAACCCACTATCAGCGGGTTGCAACAACGATCGTTAAATATCTAATGACTCGTTAAACCCAAATCTTTTACTAAAGGTGTAGTACGGGTTGCATTCTTCTGTTAATTTTTAACGACGACGTGAACTGGCAACGTCGCTTCCTCTGTCAGCTCTGCTCGTCATTTACTTTGACAGATTGAATCTTTACTGATTAATATTTTAGAATTTTTCAATTTTCCAGCCAATTTATGTGAGTGTCGAGAGGTACTTTGAATATATATTATAAAAGTTCAATTTGAGTTCGTTTAGTTGAAGTATTATAATGCTTGACAAAAAAAAAATCGCAAGCAATTTACTGCTACAGATAGAAGAAAAACCACTTGGTAAGTAAATTAATAATAAGTACATAAAATTCCTTCAAAAACATTCACTTTATTACATACTTAATTTGTATTTCCAACTACATTTTTGCGGTTAAAATTTTAGGTAAATTGCTAAGAAGTTGTATTGGCCAAAATACTAATTAGGAATAACTAGCTTTTATTAAATATAAAACTGATACAAGGAAATCTAAAAGTGAGATACAACAAGAAGAAAACTAAACTTTACAAGAGGTTAAATAGAAGGAGGGACAGGACAAGGTTCGTATTTTTTTGTCTCATTCAAAGGACACTTATTATACATAACATTTGTATATTCATAATATTTGTACACCCACCCTTCTGGGACAGTAACATTAATATACTTACCTTCTATATGGTATAGAATAATGTGCCTTCTTAGTAATAAAAGAAAACATTTATTTGAAATCAAATTAAAAATTTATGCAGTAATATATTTAAAGTTAATTTTCTAAGCAAAGTACCTATAATAATAATGTTATTTAACAGAAATTTTATATTTTAAAAGATTAATTCATAGGATTTTAATTTAAACAGAAATTAAATCACTTTTATATATACAATATAAAACTTCTTTTGTATGTGTTATTATTTATACAATTTTAGCAATATCTGTCTTTTCCCATTTTAAAGATTATTCAAACTACTAAAGTTAAAAAAAAAAATAAAATTGGAAATAACTAACGTTTAGTATTATTTTTGTTTATTTAAATTCTTTCCTTATTTGTTTAAGGGTGAAAAACGAGAAGGAGGCATGGTTAATCTTCAACTTGATGAGATGGGCTCAAATTAAAGGATTTTTTTATAATCAAATAGAGTCCCCATTGATTCCACTGCTGCATTCTTTGGTAAAAAAGTATTTTATTTAAACTTAGCTGTTTTATTATACATGCTGGTCAAAATTCGACGCTTTTACATGATACAACTAGATATCGAAACCTTATAACCCACCATTCTCAACTTTTTTGAGAAATAAAACATGGAATGCTTAGTTATGTTATAAATCCATTTTAGAAGCTATAGAGTGATTTTCTAATTTTATCATAATTTATTATCTCAAATAAATATCTTATTTTCAAAAACAATTTAATAATTTGACATAGTTACATATGTAAAATCCATTGTCATACTCTTATTATTTTTTCAAGAGGTACAAATTTTCAAGGTAATACCATTTACCATTTTTTATTCGAACACCCAAACAAAATAATGATATTTTAAAAATCACGCTTATATTTTACTTAGGGGAGGAATTTATAACGGGATATAAAATAACATTTTTAGTTTAAAAAAAAGGTGAGATCAAATGTGCTTTATCCCCTGCTAATTTAGTAATATCTTATAAACCTGTCAAATTTGGACCATCCTGTATAATTATCACAAATACTTTGTATGTTGGTAAGAAAATTAGTGCAATATGAAGACAAATTTGGAATTGAAGGGAACTTTTACATATTTTAGTAAAGTATAACTGTAGGTTTAATTAGGTTCTTGCATTGCAATAAATAATTACACGAGTCCTAGTTAACTGCAGCTAAATATCATCGTTGAATCTCTATGTAGGTTCGAGTTATAACTTCTTCAATGATGAATTTCCTATAAATTTTGTTATATCATTATATTTCGGAACATACTTTTAAGAGCTCTAGAATAATATATATTTATTTATTATTCTGTAGGTGCACGAATCAATAATTGATATTATGCCTCTTTTCAGTGGAGTTTCCGTAGCTGCTTCTCCTAGTAGTCTCTTCACTCCCAAGGAATCTACTAAAGCCTTGCCTGGTCCAAGTAGACTCTTCCGGTCCCCCTGCACAGACTCTCAAACAAAACCATACAGTTAAAAAAGGAAAACTTTGTAACACAACAAAATTAAAAATATTGTTGTATGGACCACTAATCTTGAAACAAGACAGGCTTGGCTCACAAATAAAACTTTAAAATATCTATACTGCCCCAGTAACTACACAAACTATAGAATGAAGATATATGCAATAAAAGAAATTTATTAGTGCCAGTATTTTGATATGTGTTACCAATATAGCTGCTTTTGTTGAATTAAAGACAAGTTTTGAATAATGTTTTTAACTAGTTATATAAATAAGTGTGATTTAATGTTTTGGGTTGATTTTTGATAAGAATTCTCTAGAAAAATGTTAGTTACATTGTAGAATCAAGTTGACTTTTTAGGATACAGAATAAAAATTGCTGGTATTTTGTTAACTTTTTAAAAAGAAAAATGGGTTAGTATCAGAATGGTCAAATAACCTCAAATATTTGTAATTTGTCAGTTATGGGGGTTTGGCTTATGACGGAGGTATAGCCTTGTAGCAATATATTTTTATTTTTTAATAGGCATTACTTTGTAGTAATATAGGTCTGTGCATGAATAATTTTAAGTCATATAACTGTGGAGCTTGGTATCTCTACTTATATTGTTAAACACTTTTTAATTCGTATAAATGTTATGTATTTATACATTCTCAACCATATTTAATATTATTTTATAGTTTTTTCCTGCCTATTTTCAGAAAAAGTAAATATTTAGCAGTAAACTACTATCAGTAATAACATTTTTATTGTTTGTACCTATGTTGAAATAATCCATTTCTTTTTATACATTTATTAAATATGTGGAACTGGCTAAGTAGACATATCCAATACGTTAGGCAAACTGTAAATTTTAACACAAAATTACTAGTCAACTTGAAACCTGTCATAACCAAAAAGAAATCCTGAATTGAATGTTTATTTTCTAGAATTAGAATTCTTAATAATGATGGGCAAATTAAATGTATTTTTATTTATTGTAGATTTATTATATTTTTTTATTATGTTATGTATTTTGTGTATATTAATTTAATCCTAAAAAATAAAATTTTAAAATGAATTTGGTGTTTTATTTATGACCTACAAATCTGTAAATTAAAAATGTGAAAGCAAATATATTAAGGTAAATAAGTGTAATTTATACATAGTAATTATTTAATATTCTAAATTTCGACTATTACACAACCTATAAAAGCTAATTATCATATCATAATTATTTAATTTTCTCAACAATCTAGAAATTCCAATATTGTATAAATAGAAAGTTGTTCTTAAATAAAAAATAAATTCTAGCATTAGTTTATTAGCAAAGAAATATAGCATCCAAATTGAAGGGATTAAAGGAACTGCATATGATTTTCAAGAATAGGTCAAATGTGAATTTATTTCTCATACCAGAGATTTTACCATCTCTCCTCCAGTTTTCCATTTCTAACTAAAAAATAGATACTGAACTTTAGAAATTTCCCAATTTAAACAGTTTTTTACTTTGATTCATTGAAAAATGTATAAGTTACAAAATTAATTTAAAAAAACTGACGACTACAAAATACGAAGAGTGATTATTTTCTCATGAATCCCATCATCAGATCTTTACCAAATTTATATTAAGAAACCATCTCTGATGAGCCCCCTTTCTAACAAAAAAATAATCAGAAATCGGACAACATAGTAAAGAATTGTCGCTGAATATCCATAAAAAAATATATTCCGATGAATTGAGAACCTACTTCTTTTTTGATCTGTTAAAAATAGAAAATACATTGGAAATATTACCACAGTAAATGGGGACACATGATAAAAACTTAACATATTTTTAATTATGTACTTCTATTTGAAAAAATAATGTACAGTAGAAAGAAATATGCTTTTCCATGACAAACGGGAAGAGAAAATGTAAAGTAAGTACAAGAAAAAATAGTTTTAGTTTATATAAAAGGGACAAACTATATTTAAATACTGTTGCTTTAAACCACAAATCACAGATTTTTAATCGAGCACTACTAGAAGGACAGTTAAATGAGTATTTTCCAGTGACTTACTGGAACCTTTTTTTCATTTAAGCCATTCTATTTATTTTAAGAAATTATGTTCATGTGTAAAACATATTTTCTCTGAACCGACTGTCCTTGCTTCTGTCTATTAAAAAATATGAGCCGATGTCGAAAAAAGATAGGGCTAGTGTTAACATTTAACCATAGTCGTAAAGGTTGAGCCTCAATTTAATTTTTACTTTATTTGTAATTAATTTTCGAAAAAATATTACCAAATTAACTTCATTATTTTAAAAATCTCCCGTGATCAGCTGTGAAGCGACAGACTGTCAGTTGGAAAAGCGCCGTTGCCAGTTTTAATCTCAGTTAGTTATTTGTTCTTTAGCTAACGAGAGATTTTAACAATCGTTCTTGCAACCGGCTGTTTGTCTTTCATCGATATCAAACAACGTAGCGCACATACTTTCATTACTATACGGTGTAAGAGAAAGGTCCGACACGCCCAATATAGGGCGCGGCCATTTTGATTCCTATGTCACAGTTTATAGCTAAAGAATCAGATCGCTCACACTGCGTCGGCACTTTTGATCTCAATGTTCCAGTTTATACACTGCGCAACTCGGATAATACAATATATAACAACCGCCTCAATAAAACAGCAGTCTTCTACGCATCCCAAATTTGTATGCCTGAAGTGGATGTTATTTTGGAACTTTCAACTGGTCCGAGTGAGCCAACTGATTCTTTAGCAAGAAATTGTGACTCCAAAAATAATATTCACTGACACTGACAGCAGCAAGCAAAATATCAGGTGCATTTTAATCATCCGCTTCTGCTTCCGGAATTGTCGGTTTAGTCATTTTAACCTGTCAGATTAAAACAAGAAAACCGAAGCAGAAGCGGATTATTAAAACACACCTATTAAACATATTGCGCCAAGATGTAGGCAACACGTAATAAGGGATCAAAATGGCGTAGTTTTCTATCTCCTTTTAAAAGGCACTCAGAAAGCTGCGCAGTGCGACCATTCTCCGTATAGTAAAAGAAAGTCAAAGTATGTGACGTAGCCTCAGATAAACAAATGAAATATAGATGTGTTACGGGCGCAGTTTTACATAGGCTTTGTTTGAAGCCAGTATCTACGAACTTTTGACAGCCGTGGTCCCCATGGGCGTATCAAATAGTTTTTCATCAGAACCCAAAGCATTCTTTTGTAAATATTTTGTCAATAACAAATTTAAAGAACAATGCAACTCATGCATAAAATTTCATTTTACAAAAATTAAATTCTATTTTTTATTCAAATGTAATAAATGATACTTATAATTCAAATAATTACACTGTTAATATTGTTTATAGGTAGATATCAGTAAACTGTATATATAAAATAAAAAGTAAGCCAAACTGAATTTACCCATTAGGTCACAGGAATACTGGTGAGATTGGTGCCTTTGCAGGTCCGTTTTAATCATTTCATCTTATTTTAAAACCAGGAGAAACTAATATTTCTGAAACTCAACAATAAAAAAAATCCAATTTACTTTTTCCTTATATACCTAAAGGTAGCATTCTTACCACTTGAAGTGATAAATTTAAATTTATTTAGCATATACGAGGGATGTCAAAAAATAGGAATTAAGGCAGTTACTTATTTTTAAAAATATAAAAAAAAAGATGTGATAGATTTTATCATTTCTTAAGAATAAACAATCATATTATAAGCTTTAAAAGTAATTTATAATGGATAGACACCAATCTATAAATTTGTTGAAACTTACCTTTATAGTCTGTAATCTTGTTCCAAGAAAGATCTAATGGAGACTGTTAAGCCTAATAGAAACAATAGATCTCTGTTTGCAAACATATAAACTAGAAGCATAGAAAGGTTGAAGTGACGAGGCCTTTAAACCTTGACTAGCGGCATTAATTTTATTCGGATAATATATTTATATTTAAATAAAATGCTAAGATAAATTAACTGTAGCTTTATTAGTAAAATAGTAACATTACAATTTTCCATAAAAACGTCCCCAACTCTAGCAACATTTTCATTGATTTGTTATCGATTCAGGTTTTATATTTGTTCTTGTAAACTAAAATATTTCATTATCATAAATAACAATTTTATAGATGAGAAATACATTTTTCATAAATTTTTAATGACATTTATAGATTTAAAATAGATATTTGTGTACCAAAGGCTGTAAGTATCGAGTTGATCTTTTACGGCCGAATCAGAAATTTACGGCCGAAGCCAAGTAACTTCTGGCAAGTAATATTACATCAATTTAACAACTTATGTAAGAATAGAAAATCCGTATCATGCATTCATTTTTCACGAGAGCAATTATTAATAATTCCAGATATTTGACGCCAGTATCTAGCATGTTTATTCCTACATGGTATGTATGTCTGAAAAACCTCCTGTATTCTAATAAATCACATAAATTAAATTTTGTCTATGTACAACTTGTGTGTGATAAAAATGTTTTATATATGACTCAATTAAGCTTCATTCAAAAATGTATTAACATACAATTAACGCAAATTGAAAAATAATACAAGAATTAAATTATAACATTTCAATATAAAATTATTAAAAAAATACAATATAAAAGTATCAAAGGTGGTAATTATAACTAAAAAAAGGACAAAATTGGTTAGTGGAGTGTCTATTTTCAAAGAAATATAATGGAAATCCCATAGGAACCGAAGTTGTGCATGGGCTACATATTATATTTAAATGTATGTCACCAAATTGAATTATTTTTAGTTTCATACTAGATACATAGGTACCTCAACTGCTTCTGATGCATTTCAACTCATGTAATTTTTGGTCTCTTAAATAAATATGTTAGAAGCGAATATTGACAGATATTCTAGACTGAAACCTTCTACTTCGCTGAGTTAAAACGGGGGCTTATTGTCTAACCAGCATTTTTGAAAGCACTCAGCTCCCTCCATAAACGCGACAACTAGCAAAAGTGTAAAGCACGAACGTTTTGGTATTCTCTACTTGTTGTGTTGTTTGTATTTGAAAAAAGTAAAGCGCATTCAAAAAAGTTTATTTTTAGAAGTAGATTAGTCAAACATTAAAATATATCTAAATATTATGACTTGAATATTAAAATGTCAGCAAATATATTGTTTATTGTTTATGATTCCTTACAATTCTGAAATTGGCCTTAATATATTCTAATTGAGTTTATAATTGTAATAATGTCAAAATGACATTCAAATACTAACCTTAGATATTTAGACAAATCAGCATTTACGATTTATATTATGACAGATTACAACAAAAATTAAAATCACATACGAATAGCAAAATCGTCTAGCATTTGAGAATACCAATAATAATAATAGTAAACGTACTTTATTGGCATAACCGACTGGCCATCGACCGAAGTCCTTCAGCCTGAGAATACCATAATCACATGCTTGTCGTTTTGGTGATCGAACTTTGTTGAGAAGTCTGCTTGGCGCTTTCGTTGATATGCATTTTCAGCTGAAACTTAGAAAATAACCCCCTTTGACTTGTTCTAGATTAACACACTTCTCATTTATAAACTTTTAACAGGTTTTTTAAAGTTTTTGGAATTTTAGATATTTTAATAATCTCCAAAATGATATGTGACAAATATTTTTTTAAAAACGGGCATTTTTAAATGTATCTATTATTTTTATCATAACTTTTTGTCTCTGAATTTGGGTATTTCTATAGATGTCTTCTTTATAATTTGAATAACCTATTCTATAGCTTCTGGAGCAATGTCGGTGGAACAACTTAAATTTTCTGATCCAGTATGTGCATATTATAATTATAAATCTCTTCTAGACTCTGTCTTTTACTACATTCACTAGGAAGTAAATTTTCTTTAAAAATAATTATAAAATATTTACAATATAATCATTCTATAAGTATAATTCATTTCATTACTAAGAAAAAAGAAACACTTTGGAGAAGTTTATATTTTCATAAAATGTTTTCTTTCCAGAAAACACTGAGATTTATTTTACTTTGTCTAGGAGAATACAATATAGCATTTATTTTTTAAATTTATTCTCCAAGTTAATAATGTATGAAAAATTTGTATTAGGTATTGTATTACATAATATTATTATAACTTACTTGTATAACTTACTTGAAGACGGACCAAGTTGAGAAGTGAATAAAATAGGAATTGCTTCCAGATTTAAATTCGTCTTTTCCGGCAGAATTCATAACAAAATAATATAAAATGTTTCCAATATATTTTATATTTCCAATTTATGTTAATTTTATCAACTTCAACCTTCTCTAATTCTAGGATTTGAATACAAATTTCCATTGCTTCAGTTTGTAAGAAACCTGCGTAAAAAAATACTAATAATATTTTACAATATAGGTGTACCGCCCATGTGTTTTATTTACTTACCTTTGAAACGAAGTAGAACTTCTCCAAATTTGTTTTAGGGCAAACAAACATTGAATAATAATTTTTAGACTAACAACTAACAAAATTCGTTAAAAAAACATTCTAGACACTCTAAAAACTTTAAAAATGTGCCCTGAGAATATAAAATCACAAAAAATGTACAAACAAAACTGACAGTTCCCAAATGCTTGTTGACACTTGTGAGTAATTGGCGCTGGTATTTAAAATAGACGAATCACATCAAAGACCAGGAAGAAAGAGAAAGTAATAGATAAAACGGTTCATATTAGCTTCAAACACATCCAGACCGTTACTTATCTATTATTCATTTGTTTATCTGAGGACGTAGCGGGAAATTTGAAAACCTGATAATAAAGGTTGTATAAATATAGACTGCATTCTCATGTTTTTGTAAATAAATTTAAACAATATAATTACGCTTAATTGTTTGTTAAAAAGAATACTACACTTACAGTCTATTATCGATAAATTATTGTAAATCTATTCTTGACAAATATTTTTTAATTTTTGATTGTTATTTGTAACATGTTTTTATTTTAGAAACGAATGGCCAATGGTGTCATTTAAAAATTTTGAGTGCAAATTCCATAATGGGAATTCAGATATTTTTCTTCCTATATAAAATCTTTTTTCTAACGTTTTGAAGCCATTTTCTACATATCTAGATCTTACTTTGGTTAATTAAAGAACGCCATATTGAAGTTGTTAAATATATTCATGTGGCATGTGTTACTAATGCAATACGTTCTCCGACTTATTGTATTATTACAAAATCTAATTGTCCTCAAAGTTCACATAAAAATAGCCACAACCATTTGACTTCCATTTACAGGATAACACAATCATGAACTCAAAATTTAAATTCAAGATTCTTCGATACACATAAAACTGACATTTACATTTACAAACTGTCCACTGCTGTCTCAGCGTTGCCAACCATACGATATAAATCGTATTTATACGATTTTTTAACTCTCTGAACGATGTACGATTGCATCAGTCAAATCGTACGTAAAAATACGATCTTTACTTTTTTAGTAGGTTTATTTAAATATCTGCAACAACTTCAGAACATGAAACAATAAAAATCAAAAACTACTTTCAAAGATTCATAGGCCGTTCGTAATTTCTGAAGGCAATCATTTTCGTTCTCACTTATCGTGATTTTGACCATGGTCATTTTGTACCAAGACGGCATAAGAAAAGCTTGCATGCATAATTTCAATCACTTTCAAGTGACAGTCATTGATTACTTTGTGTTAATTTAAAGTGTCATGCATTTTCGTTAGTTTTTTTTTTGTAAACATGTTTATAAATAGATAAATAAATTGTCATACCAAAGTTTTTTTTATTTTTTTATTCCAATTAAGCTATATTATGCTATACATAAACCTATTGTACGATTTTTTTTTGTCGAAATACCATTTTTCTACTATACTTGTATGATCTTTTAAAAAAAATATTTGGCAACACTGGTCTGTCTGCAAACGATGTATATTTTTAGTTAACATCTGAGACGCATAGATGACGCCATCGTTGCTGCGGTCGTTGCGTTTCCTATCTTCATGTCTCTAATCTCTGCGTTTAAATTTAGACAAAATCTGACAAAGATAAGTGGTGCTTAACAACGAATGACACACAGATGACGGTTGTAACAAAAAATTTTGCTCGTTTAAATTTAGTCACAATCTGATCGATACTAATAAATGATATGCGGATGACTGTTGTAGCAAAAATTCTGCTCAGTAACTTGCTAAGTCATTGATTGTTTTTTAAGTGTTAGAATAAAATAAACAAACGAGGAACTAAGAAGATAATTAGAGTCCAATCGAATGCTTGCGGTTGTCAAATAGTATGTCAGCTTTTATATCAAGATTTATTATTGCCTGGTTCATTGGTTGAGTATTCATTTACCTTGTTATTAATATCCAACGACAATGACTATCAATAACATATCACAATGAACGAAGAATGTTTTAAACTGAGATTTCTTACAATGACTAATGACGAAGTATGCCTATAAATATAAATTGCATCGATAATAGCGAAGATATAGATTTAGGTCCTTACGGCTACTGAGCCTAATTTTTCTCTTCAGCGTTAATATACGTCACGTTTCCGTTACAATGTTATTTTTTCTTGTTTAATTCTATCCGATAATAGCCGCTACTTAGGTTCTTCTGGCTTTGCACATGGTTTTTTTCTTCAAAGTTAATTTATGTTGCGTCTCCTACACAGTGCCGTTTGTTCCGTTTAAATCGGACCAATAGCAATAAAGTTTGATGTTTTTGTCTATTTTAATGTTTACTACTTTTTATCTTCGGCGTTAATCTACGGCTCGTTTTCGATACAATGTCATTTTTTCTCGTTTAATTCTATTCGATAATAGTCGATACTTAGGTCCTTTTGGCTTTGTGTATTATTTTTCTTTTTAATGTTATTCTACGGCACGTATCCTACATAAAACCATTTGTTTTTTCGTAAAGCCGGCCAATAATATCTAACTTGTCTCTCATCTAGACTTTGTAACGAGATACCTACATTATTGCCCCATGAGAATGGTACTCGAATTGGAATCTGTTCAATGTACAGTGAACATTTCTACGAGCATACTGTCACACCGTTGGTGGATGCGGTATTAATCTAATGTGACAATATAAATATTCCTTTGAATCCGAATTAACAAGTATGTTCTTTTACCAATTAATCATTTACCGTTGGAAATAACATATACGGTATTACTTTTGGTCCATTTAATTGATGCAATAATATTCATAGTTTGGTAAGTGTTTCTTGTTCCCTCGGTATACAACCATCATGATTTTTCTATAAAAATTACTGATTAACCAGTTTTAAAAAATGTATTCTAGAGATTGTTCTATTTAACTCTGGGCCAATAATAAGATTAATGTTCTTTTGGTATTAATTATCAATAACAACTAAATGATATTTACTATTATATATATTACATTGCATTAATGGTTGCCTACCAATAAGCACTAAATTATTGTTTTAATATTTTGAGTTATCTATACTTGAAAACAGGAAATAACAGCCGCTCTCGCTTATCTACACCGTGTCCCACGTAAGGCGGGCATTACAACTTTATGGAGAATAAATTAATTTGTATTTTCGCCATTTTCTGAGTATACATAATCGAATATGCTCTTTTGAATTAAAATAAAATGAACTCTGTGCAACTTCCGGTTATACCGGAAGTGACCACTAACTTCGTTATTTTAAAGTGAATACCCCATATTTTTTTTTAATTTTAGATTCAGCATGAAATTCTATAAACAACGATACCCCATTTGCCTATTCTAGTTATAGCGGATTTGGCGTTATTCAATTTTTTTCTACATTTTTAGTCGCCGGTAGACATTTTCTTAAAGTCGTCTATCTCAGGTATTATATCTATCAGATACTTAAAATTTTAACCAGAGGTAGTAGATGGGATGTACTTCTTGAGAATATTTAGTTATTCATTATTTGTTGTTTGCAAATTATTTTTAAAAATGAAATTTTTTAAACATAAAAAACTTTTTTATTTTAAATTGAACACCCTATATATTTTTTAAATTTTAGATTCAGCATGAAATTCTGTAAACAATGATACCCCATTCGCCTATTCTAATTATAGTGTATTTGGCGTTATTCAGTTTTTTATAAACTTTTATATGCCGGCAGACATTTGCTTTTTTAAATTTACTTGTACATCGTTTGTTCGACCGTGTGTTTGGAATTTATTTTAAAAAATAAATATTTTAAACATGAAATTTTTTTTTATTTTAAATGGAAAATCCTGTATATTTTTATTTCATTTTGTTCAGAAAATTATTCTTCATTGATCTTCATTTGCACTATTAATTCCCTATAATTATCTCTCGCCAATTTTAAGAAAATTTTAATTTAAGTTTTACGCATGCACCTACATAATATAGTATAGTTTTACATTTTAATTTTTTATCTTAGTATGCCGTGGAAATATGCTAAACAACAATCTGTCAACAAACTGAATTGTCATATTTCTATGTATTTAAGTTGTGTATTTTTTGCGTTCAAAATATGGAAAATATGGAAAATATTGAAGAATATACCAACCAAGATATTCTTAATTTATTTTACATTCATGGAGAATGTAATCGAATCAAAAGTAGAACCTGCCGCATGTTTAATGAACGATACCCTCATTTACCACCAATGAACAGACAGAAATTTGATAGAATCGAAGCTAACTTTTTGAATAATTTTAAACAAAACCCGGGAAGAAACCGTTAACATTATGTCCGAGATGAAGAAGTTAATCTTATTAACGTATTAGGGTATTTTACTGCGTATCCTCACGCCTCCATTAGAATGGCTCAAGATAATTTAAATATTAGTCGAGGGTCAACGAATTTTAGCACTAAATAAATGGCATCCCTATGCACAAAGAAAAGTTCATGAGTTGCGAGATGGTGATCAAATAAGACGAACTGAATTATGCGAATGGTTGTTGGTACGAATTCAAGAAGATCCCGAGATTTTAAACAAAATTTTGTGGTCAGACGAGTCGAAATTTACACGTAAAGGTATCATCAATCGCAAGCAATGTCATTTTTGGCAAACGAAAATCCACATTTTTATCGTGAAGCACAATTTCAGTACGAATTTAGTTTTAATGTGTTTGCAGTGATCGGTTTTGGAAGAGCTTTTTATTACATTTATAATGAAAGACTGACCTCAGAAAGATACATTAGAATTCTTAGAGAAGTAGTTACCGACATTTTAAACCAGCTACCAAATAATAATTTTTGGTACCAGTTGGATGGTGCCCCGGCACATTCAACATACTATGTAAATCAATAAATTACAGCACTCTTTGAAGACCGATGGATAGGTCCAAATGGTCCTTGGCTTTGGCCTGCAAGATCGCCAGATCTAACTCCTGTTGATTTTTTTTATGGGGTCATATTAAAAATTTAGTGTACTCTACCCAAATTAATACTAAAGAAGAATTAGAGCAAAGAGTTCGGAATGCCTTTAACGAGTTAGATGGTGAAATGATTCGTAAAGCAACAACTAATCATGTTGAAAAAAGATTGTTAAAATGTTTAGAAGCTGACGGGGGCATTTTGAACATTTGATAAAATGATTTTTTTAAACCATGTGCTTTTAATAAAAATTGTTTTTAGTTAGTATGTACTTTATCATTAAAAAAATTTAAACTTTTTAAACGACATATTTTGTTGCAGAAAACTGTAAATGTTTTTAAAAGTACATCCCATCTACTACTTCTGGCTAAAATTTCAAGTATCCAACAGAAATAGTACCTGAGACAGTCGACTTTAAGAAAATGCCTACCGGCGCGACGACTAAAAATTAAAAAAAAATGAATAACGCCAAATCCGCTATAATTAGAATAGGCAAATGGGGTATCGTTGTTTACAGAATTTCATGCTGAATCCTAAATTTAAAAAATATATAGGGTGTTCCCTTTAAAATAAAAAAGTTTTTTATGTTTAAAAAATTTCATTTTTAAAAATAATTTGCAAACACCCCGTACAACAAATAATGAATAGGTAAATATTCTCAAGAAGTACACCCTATCTACTACCTCTGGTTAAAATTTTAAGTATCTGATAGATATAGTACCTGAGATAGACGACTTTAAGAAAATGTCTACCGGCGACTAAAAATGTAGAAAAAAATTGAATAACGCCAAATCCGCTATAACTAGAATAAACAAATGGGGTATCGTTGTTTACAGAATTTCATGCTGAATCTAAAATTAAAAAAAAATATGAGGTATTCCCTTTAAAATAACGAAGTTAGTGGTCACTTCCGGTATAACCGGAAGTTGCACAGAGTTCATTTTATTTTATTTCAAAAGAGCATATTCGATTATGTATACTCAGAAAATGGCGAAAATACAAATTAATTTATTCTCTATAAAGTTGTAATGCCCGCCTTACGTGGGACACGGTGTATATGTATATAGAGATGTAAGTAGGTTTGTTTGTGTATCGTGGTAAGTAGTTGAAAATTGTATCTTTAGTTGTCTCTTTGTACCTAACAACCACTTAGTGAATAATTAATGAAAAACTGAGTGCAAAATCTCAAATTTCCAGATACCTAGATCGACAACGTATTTTTAACATAATTTTTGATAACTAAAACTGGTTCCATTAAAAGAGTATCTATGAAATTAAACTTTGATAAGACTTTTTTTAAATGGTAATGTATTTATTAATGGCGTCATATTTTTAGGACAGATGAAAATGTATGGCAACACCAAAATACACAGCTAAAGTTCAAATACCGATACAAAATAATTAAATGGATATTTCTAACATAATTTTTGGTGATAAAAAATGATTTATTAAATAGTATGTATGAAATGAAAACTTTACCGAATAGCCATGAATGACAGATGTCATATTTTTAGGAGGAAACTGTAAAGAAATGTGCAACATACGAGGATGACTATCGATAATGGCTTAGAAGAAATATGTAAGTATTACTTTTTTTTATTCGATTTAATGACAGATATCATATTTTTTATTATTGAATAGTGAAGGATGACAGATGTCATATTTTCAGGTTGAAAAACGAAAAATTTATACAAATTCTAAATATAACAGCAATCGATAATTGTTTTCTAATTAAGAAATACCTTCGGTATAGAGGTGCTGTCTAAGAATGGGTGCTTTTTTATTGGATTTTTAATGACAGATGTTATATTTTTAAGACAGAAGATGTAAAAAATTAATACCGAAATTAAACAATAAAATGCCCATAATGAAGGAAAGTGAGTTACAAAAGCTTTAATTTAATAATAACGGATGACAGATGACAAATGTGTAGAAATGCTAAATATACGAGAATGACTATCAATAATTACTTTCTAAAAAAAATACCTAACGAATGGGGGCCTTTTTATTGGATTTAGCGAGTCATATTTTTTTAAGATAGAAGATGATGCAAAAAATATGTACAAGAAACTAAACAATAAAATATAGATAATTATGGAAAATGTGAGTAAAGAAGTTATCTTAATAGTAACAGTTGACATATGTCATATTTTTTAGGTTGACAGCTTGAAAAAAAGAAGAAGTCTAAAAGTAATAAATGTTGGACAGATGATTTTTAAGATTGAAAATGTTAAATGTGAAAATTCGAGTACAATCGATAATGGTACATTGTAATTATTGTTATTTTTATTTTTTAATAAAGATTGCGACGGTGACATACGACAATTACGTACAACAATGACATACTACAGTGACGTACTGCGCAGGTTTACATATCACATACGATAATGGACGAAGAGTATTTTGTTACCTTTTTATTAATAACCAACGACAATGAACGTTAAGTATTTTTACTTTCCTATCTGTATACAGATATGAGGAAAGTATAGAAATCATGATTTTTTGGACCTCCAGTTTTCGAAGGATTTTCACGTTTTGGAGTCCCCTGAATCCGTTTTGACTATTTTTGTGATGAATGTGTGTGTGTGTGTGTGTGTGTGTGTGTGTGTGTGTGTGTGTGTGTGTGTGTGTGTGTGTGTGTGTTTGTGTGTGTGTTTGTGTGTGTGCGTGTGTGCGTGTGTGCGTGTGTGCGTGTGTGCGTGTGTGCGTGCGTGCGTGTGTGCGTGTGTGCGTGTGTGTGTGTGTGTGTGTGTGCGCGTGTGTGTGTGCGTGTGTGTGTGTGTGTGTGTGTATGTGTGTGTGTGTGTATGTGTGTGGATGGGTGCGTGCGTGCGTGCGTACCTGCGTGCGTGCGTGCCTGCGTGCCTGCGTGCATGCGTGCATGCGTGCCTGCGTGCCTGCGTGCCTGCGTGCCTGCGTGCCTGCGTGCCTGCGTGCCTGCGTGCCTGCGTGCGTGCCTGCGTGCATGCGTATGTGTGTGTGTTAAACTTAAGCTTTATTCCGGCCTGGGCAGAGTCGGAACATTTGGGGGGGGTACTTTATTGGTGGTCATTTTTATATTTTAGGGAATATATCCGTTATTTACTTTTGGAGGAGAAAATTTTTTAAATAAAAGTTACTAACAATATTAATATCTATAATTTTTGTTATATACAAAATTTTTAAAAAATGGTCCGTATTCGAGAAATTTGACAAAATGTAAAAAATTATTTTTTTATAAAAATTGTTCAATTAAGAGTTGTTTGTAATTTAATTCTCTATAATTTTTGTTTTAAACATAATTTCTCTAAAATGGACCGTATTCGAGATATTTGAGAAAATGTGTAAATTTCGAATTTGGAAGAAAACTCAAAAACATTAAATTATAAACTTAATTTTTATTTCGGCCTGAGGTAAAATAATTAGATTTTGGACGAAGGTGGAACATCTGGGGGGGGTACTTTATGGGAGGCCGTTTTTATATTTTATGGAATATATTATATTATAGAAAAATGTGTCGAGTTAGATGTATGTGGAAAATGTATATATTTAGTTTATCCTCTAAACATTTGTTGAGGTGCTGCAATAGGTTGTACAAAATAACCGAAAAAAGCATATAATAACTAGATAGAAAAGTCATGTGTTGGACACATCAGATTTTTATTGAAGATTCAACTTGTAAGTAATAAGGAAACGACGATTATGTATGACTACAATAACAACAATGATTCCGAACAATACCTATGCGTTCTTCTTAGACTTATTCTCAATACTGAACTTTTGACTGCTACCTTCCCGTATTCATTGACATTTTTTTATCCAGAGAAGTAATGTCTCCTCTACTCCTTGGTTATTACATTTTCTGTACTAACCAACTACGGCCCCTTTGACAATGCAGCAGCGTGTATTCTATGTTTCTTTAAAGATTTCTACGATTTTATATGTTTTTCCATTCTTTTTTGTGATTTTCTCTGAATTTCTACGAATATCTGACTGTCTGTCACCCTTTTAACGTTTCACTCCTCATCGATGACTTCAGCACCTTTTCCAGTAGTTTTTTGTTCTTTGTTTTAGGCCTGTACTACTCTCTACATGATTTCTAAGTATTCTTCAGTGTTTCTCCAATATTTGAGTCTTTTTGGCTTTTCGTATCAATAAATTTTACGAACTTTCCATGGATTTCTTTGATTTTCTACGAATATCCGACTGTGTCCCCTTTTCAACGTTTTGCTCTTCCTCTTCAGTTTCAGCAGTGGTTTCTTCTTCTTATTCATCATTTTAGGTCTTCACTGCCCTCTGCAGGATTTCTATGTATTCTTCAGTGCTCCTTCAAAGTTTAGGCCTTTCTGGCTTCCCCCTTCCTATCATTTTGACAGCTGCATCGCATTGTTTACTTACTCATCGATGTAATGCCAATTTATACGAATTTCTATTAGGCATTCCAAACAAATGAATTACCAGTGGGCAGGTTTGGTATATCTAAGGGTAGCGACATATGGTGTATTCTATCTACTTTACGTAAAATCATGAATAATGGATTACATTTAAATATTTTATGTCAAACACAATAAAAATAATATTTAAAAAACCCACCTATACATTTCTTCATAAATTGGCAGGCTTGGCGAGTACTACTTCGAATAAAAATAGCGTCCAAGTTGCAAGACTATGTCGCTACCCCCTTAAATATACAAGACTTTTCCACTGGCACCTATTGTTTGACAGGTCGTTGGAATGCCTAATTATTTTATCTTTTGCCGTAAATTTGTCTCCTCCTTCCGTCAGCCTGTCCTTTTTTCTCTCTGTCTTTCCGTTTGTCTACCTAAGACCCTTTCGGCCATTTTGCTAATTTTTTCTCATTAACGCATGTAATTTCCCACGTTTTTTTACTTCAGCCTACTCTCCTCCCGGCCTTTAGCGCTTCATATCTTCAGGCGTCATGGCTTTTCGTATATGACGCTTAGGTCTCCACTCATCCACCCCAACCTCCAGTTCTTCATGTCTCCAGGCGTTAGGCCATCCTCCAGTTTTTCTTGTCTTCTGGCGTTAGGTTGGTTGCCTTACGACCACGTCGTAGGACTTTTTAACGAATGTAATTTCCCCACTCACTCCCCCATTTTTTCTGTTCGATTCTATTCAATGAAAGTTGATACTTTTGGCGCTATCTCATGGTGAGTTTTGGAAGTAGCGAGCAGATGACAGTTAGCAAAGCTGTTGTTAGAACTCAGGATAAAAAATGGTGCTGATAGAAAATGGCGTTCGACATTAGCCAATTTCATAGCTCAGGTTAGGTTAGCAACGCTGTTCATGTTAGATGACGTAGGTAAGATCGTTGACAGATGAAATATGTAGGTTAGCCAACTTCGTAGCTATCGCTCAGAGTAAGTAAGTAGTAAAGACAGGACAGTAAACAATGTTTGTGTCGCCTTGATAATATGGTCGAGAATTCTAATTAGAGAGAAATAGATTAATATCTCTATCTCTTTGTTTGTATTTGTCAGTTTTACAAAGCTTTTCTCAGACAATTATTCCAGTGTTTAATTTAAAATTGTTCGTGTTGTGGTGTTAAAAGTAATTGTTATTAAAATTATATTCATAACAAAAAAGTCATATTTTGTTTTCACTTCATTAAAAATGCACCTACCTATCTTTTAAAACATTTTATTTTATATTCTACTTGGTCAACATTTTCGCATTTAAAATGACCCAGCAAAATTGTTTTACGGTACGCTACTGCTGAGAATTCTAAAACGAGTGAGAAAGCCTTCATTAGAAAGAGAGATACTGATTATATGATAGCGACATTAATATTGTATAACTTTATGCAGTGGTGGCCTATCTGCTATTATATTATCTAAGAGCTATCGCCTGCGTAGGTTAGGTTAGATCGTTGACAGCTGAGAGATTGATTTTCGACATCTGTCGTCAGGTGAGCCAACTTTATAGCTATGGCCGTGCCTGCGCTTTGAAAAGTATAGCCAAGGTACCCATTAACTACTTTAAATTATTTCTAAATGTGTGGTAAGGAGAGTTTTTAATGTCTGAAGTTAATTGATTTACGTTATCAACAATATTACTGGTATTTTTTCTGTGGTAATTTACAGCCGATTTTTTAGTCCGGAACTTACTATTTTGTTTTTTGAACTGTATTTTTTTTGTCACAAGATCGCGCAAATTTGTGTAATAATTCCTGAGAAGATGGTTGATGCATTCCACTTTGCGGACCATTGTTCTTTCGTAGAGTCTTTCTAAGCAAATATTTTGGTAAACACTGCTGTCTTCATCAACAATAATTTTTTCATATTTTAATTTTTTCATATTTATATTATTACGGAATCCATTTAAAATTAGTTCCGATTCGACAGAAGTCGACGAACCATCCCAATTTTTTGAACATATATCAGTTGCAGCTTTTATGTTTTCAGTTAAAGCTCGAGCACAGATAGGTCAATACTTACTTTTAAAAGAAATACACAAAACTTTTCCAGTTTTTGCTCCAATAATTCAAGCCTGTAAAAATACGTACATTCAAAAATAAACCATTTATATGTTACTAGCTATTACCCGCTTTTGCTCGCGACTTTGCTCGCATATTGTCGTGTTATTAATATTGTAACGGTTTGGCTCTACGGACGAGACAGTGCCAGGGTTTGCCACAACAGTACGAGACAACGAACCGTCAAGGTGACAGGAAACCCAACCTACAATCGGGTAGGCTGACAGAGACTGGGAGAAAGTTTGAAGAATGATCGAGAACGGTCATGGAAGCTGTTACCATAGTTTGTTGATGATACGACACTGTCAATTTGGAGTGGAAGATAGAAAGCCGGTCAGCGCGTGGCGGATCAACGTTTCAATTGTAAATAGTAATAATTAAAAATAGTTCACGCGTTCGGATAGTTATTTTTTGTATTTTAATTAAATAAATAGTTTCAACCCACACTCGTGTTACAATTGGTGTCAGGTGTGGGGTCCTGAAGAAAGAAGATGTCTAAGAAGTTAAATCAGTTGCTGGTTGCAGAGCTCAGAAGAGAGCTTGCTGGTTGCAGAGCTCAGAAGAGAGCTAGAAGAACTTGAGCTAGATACGACGGGACCCAAGACGGTGTTGGTAGCACGTTTGAGGGAGTACTACGAAAGTCGAGGTGACGATCCTGATGCCATAGAATTTGAAGATCCCTCCCTGAAGGCTGTGAAGTCCTTTGCCGAGCTTGCCGAAAAGATGTCCAACCTGTCTACGGAGATGTCCCTTCAGCGAGATGAGCTTGCAGAAAAGATGGTTAACCTGTCTACGGGGGTTAATGAAGAAGTTTCTAAACTCTCCACCGAGATCTCCGATCAGCGAAATGAGCTTGCTGAAAAGATGACCAGCCTGTCCTCCGAGATGTCCAACCTCTCCCGGGCCATGGCTAACCAGGCAGCAGAACTGCGAGCAGAAATTTCCCAACAGGAAGAAAGAATAACCGGTGTGATCGCTCAGCAGGAGGAAAGAATATCCGGCGTCGAAGAAGAGATCCAGAAATTACAAGATTTCCTATCCAATCCGCCACCTCCTGGAAGCAGAGAAGAGGAACCCAACCCCGTGGTAGAAAGGCTGGAGAGCAATCTTTCAACTCTCTAGATCAAGCTTCATGCGATCGAAGAACGATTCTCCCGCCAGTCTTCAAGAGGTGAAGATCGACGAGACTTCGGCGCTGTAGGTGAGACCAAAGCCAGAATGAAACCACCTACCTCGACGGCAAGACCTCCTGGCCCCAACTATTTCAAGCAGTTCAACGCAGCGGCCGACGCCAACGGATGGTCCCCTGGGGAGAAGGCAGTAGCACTCACAGTTGCCCTACGTGGTGATGCTCTAGATGTCCTGCAGACCCTCCATGCCGACGAGTCCAAAGACTTCGATCAACTGGTGAAGCGTCTAGAGATGAGGTACGGTCAAGCACACCTGGAACAAGTCTACCAGTCCCAACTTAAGAATAGAAGACAGAAGACAGGTGAGTCCATTCAGGAATTCGAAGCCGACGTTGCACGGATGGTACGCTTTGCCTATCCCTCAGCCCCTGAAAGCGTACTAGAATGCCTAGCTGTCCAAGCGTTCGTCGATGGAATGAGAGACCAGGAGTTGCAGAGAGCACTGCGCCTAGCCCGTCCCAAGGTCCTGGTGGATGCACTGTCAACGGCGTTGGAGTTTGAAGCAGCAACTGCAGCGTCCCGTGCCCATGACCGAGTCCGAGCCGTCACCAGCCACTCCAGCGAATAGGAACACCATGGAGAGTCCAACAGGGAGATCCTAGAACAGCTGGTGAGCCTGATGAAGACTATGGCGACGAAGAAGAGGAGATCAGTACGATGTTGGAGCTGCGGAGAACTTGGTCACGTCAGAAGTACATGCCAGCATCGTGACAAGACCACCCAAGATGACCCCAGGCAGCCGGAAAACTAGAACGGGTCGACTCCAGGAGGGCGACATCGACCCGAAGTAGCCTACAAGACCCTCTCCTCGTCCTGGCTTCACTGAGTCACCGTCCCAGCAGCATCTATGTAGACGGCACCGTAGACGGCAAGAGGTATTCAATGCTGGTGGATACCGGAGCAACGAAGACCATCGTCCGCCGAGGAGTCGCCAGGAAACAGAAGATGTCACCCATCTGGGGGTCGATTCTCGACTCGTAGGAATATTTTCCTATAGGAATTTTTGACATTTTTATATACATCGAACATTTATGACATTTTCCTACATATAGGAAAGTGTCACAAATTCCTATAGGAAAAGGTTCCTACAAGTCGAGAATTGACCCCCAGGTGGCGATTACGAACCGCTACAGGGGAAGCAGCCAAGGTCCACGGTGAGGTAGACGTAAGAATACAGTTTGGTTCCACCCATGTTTCGCACCCTGCCTTAGTAGCCGACATCGAAGAGGACGTCATCTTGGGAATGGACATTATGGATATCTATGGCTTCCAGCTAGACTTGAAGCAACGAGTCATCCACATCGGCGCCGAAGAGTTGATTCTGCACCAAAGTGAGACAGCCGTCGCAGAGGTAATGCTAGCCGAAGACGTCGAACTCCCAGCAAGATGTGAGTCCATAACCGTAGCTCGTCTGAACGGGTCCATCCAAGACGGAATTCCAGCCATGGTGGAGCCCAGAACCCACGACCAGGAGCTAGGAAGAGGCATCCTCGTTGGTAAGGCACTAATCAAGTCCGCTGCAAGTGTGCATGTTCGTCTCATCAACATCAACGACCATCCAGTCACCCTCAAGAAAGGCGCTCAAGTAGGAACTTTCGAGCCAATAACAGCAGTGATTCACCAGGGATTGCTGAGGAAGAACGGAAGTCAGACAAACTCGGACAGATCCTAGCCACTGTCGGTCCATCCCTGTCTCAACAAGAGAGGAAGAAGGTGAGAGACCTAGTCAACCTCTACCGTTCCATTCTGGGTTCGACGGATGGCAGACCAGGAAGAACCAGCATAGTAAGACACAAAATTGACACTGGTGAGGCGCGCCCTATCCGCCAAGCTGCTCGACGACTGCCCCAAGTCAAGAAGGAAGAGGCGGAGAGAACGCTCCAGGAGATGGTGAAAGACGGAGTGGTTGAACCTTCCAGCAGCCCCTGGGCCTCTCCCGTAGTACTGGTGAAGAAGAAGGATGGGTCAACACGGTTCTGCGTCGACTACCGCAGGCTCAACGATGTCACTAAGAAGGACAGCTACCCTCTGCCAAGAATCGACGACGCCCTAGATGCACTAGCGGGTTCCAAGCTGTTCTCTACCCTGGATCTGAAGAGCGGTTATTGGCAGGTAGAAATGGATCCCGCCGACAAAGAGAAGACGGCGTTCACCAGCGGAACTGGTCTGTGGCAGTTTACAGTCCTTCCATTTGGTCTTTGCAACGCTCCAGCCACTTTTGAACGACTGATGGAAAACATCCTCAGGGGTTTAACCTGGAAAACCTGTCTCGTTTATTTAGATGATGTCATCATACTGGGGCGGACGTTTGACGAACACCTGCTAAACCTCGAAGAGGTTTTCAAGAGACTTCAAGCTGCAAACCTGACGTTAAACGTGAAGAAATGCCACCTGTTCCAAACCGAGGTCAGCTACCTAGGACATATAGTTAGCAGAGAAGGTGTCGCCGTAGATCCAGACAAGATTCACGTAGTCGAGCAATGGCCAGTCCCCTTGATAAGCACCAACTGAGAAGCTTCCTTGGACTTTGCTCTTACTACCGCCGCTACGTCAAGATGTTCGGAGACATCGCCAAGCCGTTGACCCGATTGACTGAGGAAGGTAGAAGCTTTAGCTGGGATGAAGAATGCCAAGAAGCCTTCGACGCTCTGAAGAAACAGCTGACGTCGACTCCGATCCTAGGCTATCCACTTCCCGAAGGAAAGTTCATCCTCGATACTGATGCCAGCAACGTGGGAATCGGTGCCGTTTTATCACAGCTCCAGGATGGTCGGGAAAGAGTCCTTGGTTACTTCAGCAAGACGTTGTCCAAACCTGAACGTAACTTCTGTGTCACCAGGCGAGAACTTCTAGCAGTGGTGAAGTCCGTTGAGCATTTCTACAAGTACCTGTATGGGCGAAGGTTCCCTGATCAGAACTGACCATGCCAGCTTGAAGTGGTTACTTAATTTCAAGAATCCTGAAGGACAAGTAGCGAGATGGATGGAAAAACTGCAGGAATACGACTTCCACATCGAACACCGACCCGGGTGAGTCACCGCAACGCCGACGCCCTTTCCAGAAGACCTTGCCAACATAATTGCTCCCATTGCAGTCGCCTTGAGGAGAAGGAAGCCAGCCTGCGCCAGACTAAAGTCGTCAGCGAGGAATGGTCCAAAGGGAGGATTCAAGAGCAGCAAGAGAGCGACCCTGACTTGAAAAGAATTAGAGAATGGGTGTCAGCAAATCGTCGTCCAACCTGGCAAGAGGTATCGTCATCCTTACCAGGACTGAAATCCTACTGGGCTCAGTGGAACTCCTTGGTGATTGAAGAGGGGTTGCTAAAAAGAATCGTTGAAAATGTCGATGGCACTGAATCAAAGAGGCAGCTTGCTAGTCCCGAAGACCTGCATACCAGAGATACTACGACAGCTTCACGATGGAACGTCAGGAGGACACCTGGGTGTGAAGAAGACGTTACAGAAGGTTCGAGAAAGGTTCTACTGGGTGAGCTGCTCCGACGACGTAAGAGACTGGTGCCGAAGATGTGCCACCTGTGCGGCGAGCAACGGACCACAACGCAAGCGTAGGGCTGGCATGCAGCAGTACATCGTAGGAAGCCCATTCGAGAGGATCGCTGTAGATGTACTAGGTCCTCTGCCAGAAACCGATGCAGGGCAGAAGTACATTTTCGTCGTAATGGACTACTTCACCAAGTGGGTAGAAGCGTATGCTGTTGCCAACCAGAAGCTGCCACCCTCGCTGACATCCTGGTGAAAGAATTGATCAGCCGATTTTGGGTGCCCTTGGAACTACATTCCGATCAAGGAAGGAACTTCGAAAGCAAGCTGTTCCAAGAAGTCTGCCAGAAGTTTGGAATCCGGAAGACCAGAACAACGGCCCTACACCCGCAGTCCGATGGAATGGTGGAACGCATGAACAGAACATTGATCAGGCACTTATCTAAGGTTGTCTCCGATCATCAGCGGGACTGGGACGAGCACATTCCACTGTTCTTGATGGCCTACAGATCAGCTGTTAATGAATCCTCAGGACAGACACCGTCAAAAGTACTCTTTGGTCGAGAGATGAGGCTGCCATGTGATCTGATGTTTGGTTCCAAACCTGGTAAAGACATGGCCGGAGAAGACTATGTGTCAGACCTCCGCAGGAAGATGGGAGACACCCATGAGCTAGTACGGACCAACCTGCAGTTAGCTAGCGACCGAATGAAGAAGTATTACGACAGCCGAGCAGCAGAGTCCTGCTATAAGGAACGTGACCTGGAATGGCTCTACAACCCACGAAGAAGGCGGGGCTTATGTCCAAAGCTGCAGAAGAGCTGGGAGGGTCCATATGTCATCAGGAAGAGGATCAATGACGTAGTCTATCGAATCTACAAGGCTCCCAGAGGAAAACCGATAGTAGGTCCATTCTGATCGACTAGCACCATTCGCCGGAGGACCACGATGAGGGTGTACGAATACAGCGGCTCCAGGACGGAGAGAACCCCACGTCTGAAGACTTCAACAGCATTCCAGGAGGAATGCATCTGAGGAGGGGGCAGTGTAACGGTTTGGCTCTACGGACGAGACAGTGCCAGGGTTTGCCACAACAGTACGAGAAAACGAACCGTCAAGGTGACAGGAAACCCAACCTACAATCGGGTAGGCTGACAAAGACTGGGAGAAAGTGTGAAGAATGATCAAGAACGGTCATGGAAGCTGTTACCATAGTTTGTTGATGATACGACACTGTCAATTTGGAGTGGAAGATAGAAAGCCGGTCAGCGCGTGGCGGATCAACGTTTCAATTGTAAATAGTAATAATTGTAAATAGTTTACGCGTTCGGATAGTTATTTTTTGCATTTTAATTAAATAAATAATTTCAACCCACACTCGTGTTACAATATAAAAAAATACATGACTTCCTTTTTTATTAATTTTTATTAGTTTTACCGATTTTCATTCATTATTTTCATTTTTTTATATTTATTCATATTTATTTATTTTTTTTAATTTTTATTAATTTTTATTAATTTTTATTAATTTTTATTAATTTTTATTAATTTTTATTAATTTTTATTAATTTTTATTAATTTTTATTAATTTTTAATTAATTTTTATTAATTTTTATTAATTTTTATTAATTTTTATTAATTTTTATTAATTTTTATTAATTTTTATTAATTTTTATTAATTTTTATTAATTTTTTAATTTTTATTAATTTTTAATAATTTTGTAATTAATTTTTATTAATTTTTAATAATTTTGTAATTAATTTTTATTAATTTTTAATAATTTTGTAATTAATTTTTATTAATTTTTAATAATTTTGTAATTAATTTTTATTAATTTTTATTAATTTTTATTAATTTTTATTAATTTTTATTAATTTTTATTAATTTTTATTAATTTTTATTAATTTTTATTAATTTTTAATAATTTTTATTAATTTTTATTAATTTTTATTAATTTTTATTAATTTTTATTAATTTTTATTAATTTTTATTAATTTTTATTAATTTTTATTAATTTCTATTAATTTTATTAATTTTTATTAATTTTTATTAATTTTTATTAATTTTTATTAATTTTTATTAATTTTTATTAATTTTTATTAATTTTTATTAATTTTTATTAATTTCTATT
>OV651813.1:77031569-77222070 GCA_927349885.1 Psylliodes chrysocephalus
ATTTTTATTAATTTTTATTAATTTTTATTAATTTTTATTAATTTTTATTAATTTTTATTAATTTTTATTAATTTTTATTAATTTTATAATTTTTATTAATTTTTAATAATTTTCACCCCCGGTTTGTCCCCTTAAAATGTGAAAATTCAAAAACCATGAAACGCCTCATTATTTATTTAATATGAGAACCTACAATTCCAATTTTCAAGTTTTCACCTTTAAAAAAAAATCGATATTTCCAAATAAACTTTCACACCCCCGTTTCCCCCCTTAAAATGTGAAAATCCAAAAACCCTAAAACACGTTATTATTAATTTGTACTCACTAGCTGCAATTCCAATTTTCATGTTTTTAACTTTAAAGAGAACCAAAAACATGGATACCCCCAAATAAATTTTTACCCCCCATTTTCTTCCTTAAAATATAAAAATCCAAAAACCCTAAAACACGTCATTAATAATTTGTAGTCAGTAGCTGCAATTCCAATTTTCATGTTTCTAACTTAATAGAGAACACAAAAATCGAAAGTTTTTACCCCCGTTTCCTCCCCTTAAAATGTAAAAAAATCCAAAAACCCTGAAACAAGTCATTATTTATTTATACTTAGTAGCTGTAATTTTAAATTTTCATGTTTCTAACTTTAAAGAACAAAGAGTTTAATTAAAAGCTCCCTCCCCCCCATTTCCTCCCATTTCCCCCATTTAAAGTTTAAATTTCTAAAAATCCTTTCTTAGCGGATGCTTACGTTATATAATAAACCTATGTTCCAAATTTCAGCTGTCTAGGCTCAGTAGTTTTCGCTGTACGCTGATAGGTCAGTCAGTCAGTCAGTCAGTCAGTCAGTCAGTCAGTCAGTCAGTCAGTCAGTCAGTCAGTCAGTCAGTCCAGTCAGTCAGTCAGTCAGTCAGTCAGTCAGTCAGTCAGTCAGTCAGTCAGTCAGTCAGTCAGTCATTCAGTCAGTCAGTCAGTCAGTCAGTCAGTCAGTCAGTCAGTCAGTCAGTCAGTCAGTCAGTCAGTCAGTCAGTCAGTCAGTCAGTCAGTCAGTCAGTCAGTCAGTCAGTCAGTCAGTCAGTCAGTCAGTCAGTCAGTCAGTCAGTCAGTCAGTCAGTCAGTCAGTCAGTCAGTCAGTCAGTCAGTCAGTCAGTCAGTCAGTCAGTCAGTCAGTCAGTCAGTCAGTCAGTCAGTCAGTCAGTCAGTCAGTCAGTCAGTCAGTCAGTCAGTCAGTCAGTCAGTCAGTCAGTCAGTCAGTCAGTCAGTCAGTCAGTCAGTCAGTCAGTCAGTCAGTCAGTCAGTCAGTCAGTCAGTCAGTCAGTCAGTCAGTCAGTCAGTCAGTCAGTCAGTCAGTCAGTCAGTCAGTCAGTCAGTCAGTCAGTCAGTCAGTCAGTCAGTCAGTCAGTCAGTCAGTCAGTCAGTCAGTCAGTCAGTCAGTCAGTCAGTCCAGTCAGTCAGTCAGTCAGTCAGTCAGTCAGTCAGTCAGTCAGTCAGTCAGTCAGTCAGTCAGTCAGTCAGTCAGTCAGTCAGTCAGTCAGTCAGTCAGTCAGTCAGTCAGTCAGTCAGTCAGTCAGTCAGTCAGTCAGTCAGTCAGTCAGTCAGTCAGTCAGTCAGTCAGTCAGTCAGTCAGTCAGTCAGTCAGTCAGTCAGTCAGTCAGTCAGTCAGTCAGTCAGTCAGTCAGTCAGTCAGTCAGTCAGTCAGTCAGTCAGTCAGTCAGTCAGTCAGTCAGTCAGTCAGTCAGTCAGTCAGTCAGTCAGTCAGTCAGTCAGTCAGTCAGTCAGTCAGTCAGTCAGTCAGTCAGTCAGTCAGTCAGTCAGTCAGTCAGTCAGTCAGTCAGTCAGTCAGTCAGTCAGTCAGTCAGTCAGTCAGTCAGTCAGTCAGTCAGTCAGTCAGTCAGTCAGTCAGTCAGTCAGTCAGTCAGTCAGTCAGTCAGTCAGTCAGTCAGTCAGTCAGTCAGTCAGTCAGTCAGTCAGTCAGTCAGTCAGTCAGTCAGTCAGTCAGTCAGTCAGTCAGTCAGTCAGTCAGTCAGTCAGTCAGTCAGTCAGTCAGTCAGTCAGTCAGTCAGTCAGTCAGTCAGTCAGTCAGTCAGTCAGTCAGTCAGTCAGTCAGTCAGTCAGTCAGTCAGTCAGTCAGTCAGTCAGTCAGTCAGTCAGTCAGTCAGTCAGTCAGTCAGTCAGTCAGTCAGTCAGTCAGTCAGTCAGTCAGTCAGTCAGTCAGTCAGTCAGTCAGTCAGCAGTCAGTCAGTCAGTCAGTCAGTCAGTCAGTCAGTCAGTCAGTCAGTCAGTCAGTCAGTCAGTCAGTCAGTCAGTCAGTCAGTCAGTCAGTCAGTCAGTCAGTCAGTCAGTCAGTCAGTCAGTCAGTCAGTCAGTCAGTCAGTCAGTCAAGTCAGTCAGTCAGTCAGTCAGTCAGTCAGTCAGTCAGTCAGTCAGTCAGTCAGTCAGTCAGTCAGTCAGTCAGTCAGTCAGTCAGTCAGTCAGTCAGTCAGTCAGTCAGTCAGTCAGTCCAGTCAGTCAGTCAGTCAGTCAGTCAGTCAGTCAGTCAGTCAGTCAGTCAGTCAGTCAGTCAGTCAGTCAGTCAGTCAGTCAGTCAGTCAGTCAGTCAGTCAGTCAGTCAGTCAGTCAGTCAGTCAGTCAGTCAGTCAGTCAGTCAGTCAGTCAGTCAGTCAGTCAGTCAGTCAGTCAGTCAGTCAGTCAGTCAGTCAGTCAGTCAGTCAGTCAGTCAGTCAGTCCAGTCAGTCAGTCAGTCAGTCAGTCAGTCAGTCAGTCAGTCAGTCAGTCAGTCAGTCAGTCAGTCAGTCAGTCAGTCAGTCAGTCAGTCAGTCAGTCAGTCAGTCAGTCAGTCAGTCAGTCAGTCAGTCAGTCAGTCAGTCAGTCAGTCAGTCAGTCAGTCAGTCAGTCAGTCAGTCAGTCAGTCAGTCAGTCAGTCAGTCAGTCAGTCAGTCAGTCAGTCAGTCAGTCAGTCAGTCAGTCAGTCAGTCAGTCAGTCAGTCAGTCAGTCAGTCAGTCAGTCAGTCAGTCAGTCAGTCAGTCAGTCAGTCAGTCAGTCAGTCAGTCAGTCAGTCAGTCAGTCAGTCAGTCAGTCAGTCAGTCAGTCAGTCAGTCAGTCAGTCACAGTCAGTCAGTCAGTCAGTCAGTCAGTCAGTCAGTCAGTCAGTCAGTCAGTCAGTCAGTCAGTCAGTCAGTCAGTCAGTCAGTCAGTCAGTCAGTCAGTCAGTCAGTCAGTCAGTCAGTCAGTCAGTCAGTCAGTCAGTCAGTCAGTCAGTCAGTCAGTCAGTCAGTCAGTCAGTCAGTCAGTCAGTCAGTCAGTCAGTCAGTCAGTCAGTCAGTCAGTCAGTCAGTCAGTCAGTCAGTCAGTCAGTCAGTCAGTCAGTCAGTCAGTCAGTCAGTCAGTCAGTCAGTCAGTCAGTCAGTCAGTCAGTCAGTCAGTCAGTCATCAGTCAGTCAGTCAGTCAGTCAGTCAGTCAGTCAGTCAGTCAGTCAGTCAGTCAGTCAGTCAGTCAGTCAGTCAGTCAGTCAGTCAGTCAGTCAGTCAGTCAGTCAGTCAGTCAGTCAGTCAGTCAGTCAGTCAGTCAGTCAGTCAGTCAGTCAGTCAGTCAGTCAGTCAGTCAGTCAGTCAGTCAGTCAGTCAGTCAGTCAGTCAGTCAGTCAGTCAGTCAGTCAGTCAGTCAGTCAGTCAGTCAGTCAGTCAGTCAGTCAGTCAGTCAGTCAGTCAGTCAGTCAGTCAGTCAGTCAGTCAGTCAGTCAGTCAGTCAGTCAGTCAGTCAGTCAGTCAGTAGTCAGTCAGTCAGTCAGTCAGTCAGTCAGTCAGTCAGTCAGTCAGTCAGTCAGTCAGTCAGTCAGTCAGTCAGTCAGTCAGTCAGTCAGTCAGTCAGTCAGTCAGTCAGTCAGTCAGTCAGTCAGTCAGTCAGTCAGTCAGTCAGTCAGTCAGTCAGTCAGTCAGTCAGTCAGTCAGTCAGTCAGTCAGTCAGTCAGTCAGTCAGTCAGTCAGTCAGTCAGTCAGTCAGTCAGTCAGTCAGTCAGTCAGTCAGTCAGTCAGTCAGTCAGTCAGTCAGTCAGTCAGTCAGTCAGTCAGTCAGTCAGTCAGTCAGTCAGTCAGTCAGTCAGTCAGTCAGTCAGTCAGTCAGTCAGTCAGTCAGTCAGTCAGTCAGTCAGTCAGTCAGTCAGTCAGTCAGTCAGTCAGTCAGTCAGTCAGTCAGTCAGTCAGTCAGTCAGTCAGTCAGTCAGTCAGTCAGTCAGTCAGTCAGTCAGTCAGTCAGTCAGTCAGTCAGTCAGTCAGTCAGTCAGTCAGTCAGTCAGTCAGTCAGTCAGTCAGTCAGTCAGTCAGTCAGTCAGTCAGTCAGTCAGTCAGTCAGTCAGTCAGTCAGTCAGTCAGTCAGTCAGTCAGTCAGTCAGTCAGTCAGTCAGTCAGTCAGTCAGTCAGTCAGTCAGTCAGTCAGTCAGTCAGTCAGTCAGTCAGTCAGTCAGTCAGTCAGTCAGTCAGTCAGTCAGTCAGTCAGTCAGTCAGTCAGTCAGTCAGTCAGTCAGTCAGTCAGTCAGTCAGTCAGTCAGTCAGTCAGTCAGTCAGTCAGTCAGTCAGTCAGTCAGTCAGTCAGTCAGTCAGTCAGTCAGTCAGTCAGTCAGTCAGTCAGTCAGTCAGTCAGTCAGTCAGTCAGTCAGTCAGTCAGTCAGTCAGTCAGTCAGTCAGTCAGTCAGTCAGTCAGTCAGTCATCAGTCAGTCAGTCAGTCAGTCAGTCAGTCAGTCAGTCAGTCAGTCAGTCAGTCAGTCAGTCAGTCAGTCAGTCAGTCAGTCAGTCAGTCAGTCAGTCAGTCAGTCAGTCAGTCAGTCAGTCAGTCAGTCAGTCAGTCAGTCAGTCAGTCAGTCAGTCAGTCAGTCAGTCAGTCAGTCAGTCAGTCAGTCAGTCAGTCAGTCAGTCAGTCAGTCAGTCAGTCAGTCAGTCAGTCAGTCAGTCAGTCAGTCAGTCAGTCAGTCAGTCAGTCAGTCAGTCAGTCAGTCAGTCAGTCAGTCAGTCAGTCAGTCAGTCAGTCAGTCAGTCAGTCAGTCAGTCAGTCAGTCAGTCAGTCAGTCAGTCAGTCAGTCAGTCAGTCAGTCAGTCAGTCAGTCAGTCAGTCAGTCAGTCAGTCAGTCAGTCAGTCAGTCAGTCAGTCAGTCAGTCAGTCAGTCAGTCAGTCAGTCAGTCAGTCAGTCAGTCAGTCAGTCAGTCAGTCAGTCAGTCAGTCAGTCAGTCAGTCAGTCAGTCAGTCAGTCAGTCAGTCAGTCAGTCAGTCAGTCAGTCAGTCAGTCAGTCAGTCAGTCAGTCAGTCAGTCAGTCAGTCAGTCAGTCAGTCAGTCAGTCAGTCAGTCAGTCAGTCAGTCAGTCAGTCAGTCAGTCAGTCAGTCAGTCAGTCAGTCAGTCAGTCAGTCAGTCAGTCAGTCAGTCAGTCAGTCAGTCAGTCAGTCAGTCAGTCAGTCAGTCAGTCAGTCAGTCAGTCAGTCAGTCAGTCAGTCAGTCAGTCAGTCAGTCAGTCAGTCAGTCAGTCAGTCAGTCAGTCAGTCAGTCAGTCAGTCAGTCAGTCAGTCAGTCAGTCAGTCAGTCAGTCAGTCAGTCAGTCAGTCAGTCAGTCAGTCAGTCAGTCAGTCAGTCAGTCAGTCAGTCAGTCAGTCAGTCAGTCAGTCAGTCAGTCAGTCAGTCAGTCAGTCAGTCAGTCAGTCAGTCAGTCAGTCAGTCAGTCAGTCAGTCAGTCAGTCAGTCAGTCAGTCCAGTCAGTCAGTCAGTCAGTCAGTCAGTCAGTCAGTCAGTCAGTCAGTCAGTCAGTCAGTCAGTCAGTCAGTCAGTCAGTCAGTCAGTCAGTCAGTCAGTCAGTCAGTCAGTCAGTCAGTCAGTCAGTCAGTCAGTCAGTCAGTCAGTCAGTCAGTCAGTCAGTCAGTCAGTCAGTCCAGTCAGTCAGTCAGTCAGTCAGTCAGTCAGTCAGTCAGTCAGTCAGTCAGTCAGTCAGTCAGTCAGTCAGTCAGTCAGTCAGTCAGTCAGACAGTCAGTCAGTCAGTCAGTCAGTCAGTCAGTCAGTCAGTCAGTCAGTCAGTCAGTCAGTCAGTCAGGACAAACAATTTTATATATATATAGATGTCAAATATAAAAATGTTTCTAAAGTAGACCATCGAAAAATCACGCATGACGGATTCTTCACAATTCCGTCGGCCATGGCTTACTTAAGAAACATTGTTTTTGGATCAAACGCTATAATATTAAAATATAAACTTACAACTCCAGATAAATCGTTATAATTCACTTTATATGACCGCCTAGACCATGCACCGTCAACAATCACTGCAATAAGACCATTTCCTGGTTCATCTACGTCTCCAATATTTTTTTTGCTAATTGCAATTTTTCTAGTCCTGATTGTTCCATGGCCTCCCAAGCTGCTTCAAAAATACTTTTACTTACCAACTTATTGTGGGGTGTTAGTACATTAGAATTTGAAATTAGCAAAATAATAAAGGTTACTATTATAATATTTTCCAATAAATTAAAAATTAATATAATCTGTTCTTAGAAATATTTTAAAAATTGTTCATTGTTTTCGACTGGAGATATTTCTCAAAATATTCATGAATTCCGATATAATTTGGAAATTAATCAATAAAAACCATATTTGCATATCAATCAAATTATATTTTTTTTCTTTAGTAAAACAGTCTAACCTTTTGCTAGTAACTGAACGACTTTTCTTCCATACTTAGTTACACAACATGTAAAAAATAATAAAAAATATATTATATTAAATTTTTACAATTAAAAGAGCGAGTCAGACCCTAGCCGAATCACTTTATACTTGCTAATCCAGGCTACCGTTGGTTACAGGTATATGATAAAGAGGAAAATATTTTCACGTTCAAGTTCGAAATAAAAATATTATTAGGAAAGGGTTTACTACAAAACTCAATTAGTTTTTGATTTTAGCAAAAACTTGTAAATGGAAAAAAATAGAAAAAAATCAGTTTTCCAAAAATTGACATATGCAAACTAAGTCAGTCTACTCCACTTGTTAAAAAATCCCTCTTATTATCCTCTGTAGCAATGAGCAAACATTCAGACATTACCGTCCTGGCTAACAAGATCACCGCATATTAGGTTAAAAGTATTTTAACCGATTTTAACCGTGTATAAAAATGCCATAACACAGAAGGTATACCCATTAGCATAAAATTATAGTCTTCTTGATTAGATTTCAAAAGTTAGGGGACTCTCAATCGCCGCACAATTTTTGTTTTGGTGAAATATTCATAAAGGAATGTTGACGGAGAGTTTAAAATGAGAGTTTTGGGACGTATTAATGGAATGAAGGATTCTGAAAAAAAAAAAAGAAAATAAGGCTTTCAGCCTCTTTCAGCATTTGAATCATTTAGATTCTTTCGCTCTTAAAAATACGTAGAATGCTTTAAAAATACCTTATCTCGGGCCAATAATTGTTTCGTTTAACAATTTATCATCTATAAAATAATGCAGTTTGCTAGTTTTTAATTATGGAGTCGCGATGCTATACAAGGGTCATGTTGAATTTTCACATCTTTTATGAATTCGTAAAAACTTAACTTACTGAAAACTCAGATATTTTTTTTAGCCGGCATCTGCCTATTATTTTAATAATTAGCAATATTATAAGTTAAACTCTAAAATTAAGACAAAAATTCAAAAATCAATAAATATTTTAATTAAATAAAAAAACCAAATAATTAGTTTATCATTCTAGTCAACGCTTACACTGAACCATACATTTAATCAAGACTATTACGTTAATATTCCTAAAAATAATAATCTGTGCCGTAAAGTTTGGTTTAAATAGATTGTTGATAGTAGACAGAAAAGAGAGTTCATTAAGGGCTGCGACTGAAACTCTGCATATAAGGCTGCTCTAGAAGTGACAGTACCTTCGAAAATCTACATATGTACCGAAGTGACTAAAAGTTTTATGTCGAAAATGTGTATCCTAGGTTAGCGTAAATATCCTTAATTGTTGTAACGTGCTTCTGTGCCATATATTTTCTGGAAGAGATTAATGTAGTTCTCAGCACCGGCTGCTGTTCGTCTGGTGGCACTATGGGTGACTGGCTTTTTGACTAAAGAATTTAAGATTATAAAATTTATTATTTAAATCCTTTTTTATAATGGGCGCCACTCCAAGTTTTTAAGAAAGCTGTTTGTCTAAAGAAAATTTGAAGTAACCTAAATAAGAGAGTTTAGAAAAATTTGCATTCCATTACCTCATAAATAAAACACATTAATTTTCAAAAACGTATGTTTATTATAAAAAAAATTATAAAGTTATACCATCAAAAAGTAAAAAAAAAATTAAGAAATATGGAAAAGTTAATATTTACATATTCTACATTTAATGTCCAAGGTTTATACCCAAATAAAAATTAAAAAAAATAATATGAAGAGGGAATGTAGGGTTGATTTTCTTATAATAATCAAATTGCTTGTGGCATTTAAAATTTTAGATATAGAATAGTGAATTTAATAGATTACGCTTACTAATAAAATGTGACAATTGATTTATTAAAACCCACTAAAGAGCATAAAAAAACTTAAAATTAACAAAATCATGTGGACATGGTCAAACAAAGAAACATTTACCGTTTGAACCATACCATTAAGATATATACTCTATAGGCTTCCTGTAACCTTACTTTCGGTGTACATGTTAAAGTTACATAAGCGCTTAATATTGAGGCAGGTTATGTCAAGTTTAAAGATACATAAATTTACTTATAATTAAAAAAAAACTACCAACTTTTCAGTTCCCAGGAGATGAAACGAAACTAAACATGACTACTTCTGGACATCAATTGCGGTAATCATTGGGTGAGTTATTGCATGGCGGCTGATTAAAATCTAGACTGGACTCCACAGTAACAAGGAACATGTGGATTAAAAAAAAACAGCGAGGTCATGTCATTAACCATAATTCTCATGTCCTCAATCCAAAATTTTCTAGCCACATACTAGGAACTCTTCTCCTCATCGAAGTCTCTAACTGTATCCTAGGACCCTATCATGAAAAGAAACGAATGTCTCAATCATGACCTTACAAAGACATTTTTTTGTAAAAAAATATCAACTCACTTTTAAAAAAAAGGGTGGTAGTTTAGAAATCACTACGACAGCAACTCTACTACTCTAATATGGCCTACCGCTACTTCAACAGGTCGTAACGGAAACCAGATAGGACCCTATTAAAATAGCTGCGTTTAAACCTGATTACATGGAAACGTAGCATCTCAAAAAAAAATAAAGATAAACTCACCTAACTGAAGATTTTTTTGGTTATGAAAATACCCTTCTTGAACCACAAGCTCTACTCAAACACATGTAAATGGTCCCTCCAAAACGGGGTTAAGGCCTTCTTACTCAAGAGGAACACTGGCAGAAAATGGAAGACCGACGTCCTTAACTTAAGACGAACACTGACAGAAATCGAAGGCCTACGTACTCAACTCAAGGCGAACAGTGGCACTAGACTATTTATAATCTCCTATCATAAAAAAAAACTTAACGGAAATGACATATTTGACTTATCATGACATATTTGATTCATATTTAACTTATCATGACATATTTAATTTATCAAAACAGAAAGGCAACTTCTCAAACATTCTGAGCTTCGACCAAAAATTCTGACCAATCACGATTAGAATTAGAAATACGTCGCTAAAATTGTACGGTCACTAAAAAATGTACGGTCGCTTCATGTGGTGCGTTTGATTTGATCATCGGAGATCTCCGAGCGCTTCAAAAGTGTTTGAATTGACACTCCGAGAGATCCCTAAAGTGTTTGTTTCGCTTTGGAGCGAGAACATAGAGCGAGCTCGATGTTCTCAGAGCAGAAAGATCGAGAAGAGAGAGAAATTTGAATCTTAAAATTAAAGACCAGACAAGAAGTCAACAAATTACTTAGCCGCTTTTGTCTTATAGCTAAAATTATTCAACATAAAAAAACACAAAATGTGTGTTTGGAAAATACATTTTTTCTGTCCAGATCTAATCACCAATAATCACAGTCATGGAGTAGGAGAGCGAAGCGGGCATTTGTGGTAAATGCTGCATTTCAGGGCCATTACCCCTTATTATTAAAAGTTTTTCCATTTTCTTTACTTTTTGCTCACTATTTTGACACACAAACCATAAACAAGAATCACAAAAGAGTGAGGTTATGTTTTTTAATCTGTTTTATTTGATTTGATTTAAAGCTCTATAGTGGCGTCATCACTTCTCGGTCTCCTCGACGATCACTCGATCGAGTTTCAAATCAAACGCCCCTATGAAGGTGGTATCGATTCTCTAAGCCTTCAGGCAACTCATAGAACTACTAATATTCTGACACCCCAAATGTCAAAGATCAAAATTATATACAAACGAACATTGCCACACTTTGACCACGGAACTAGTTTCAGTTTGGTGATATTGGCAAAGAATTCTTACAAACTAAATGTCAAAGACCAAAATTATATACAAACGAACATTGCCCACATACTTTGATTTTCTTTTACTATACGGAGAATGGTCGCACTGCGCAGCTTTCTGAGTGCCTTTTAAAAGGAGATAGAAAACTCCGCCATTTTGAACCCTTATTACGTGTTGCCTACATCTTGGCGCAATATTTTTAATAGGTGCGTTTTAATCATCCGCTTCTGCTTCGGAATTGTCGGTTTTCTTGTTTTATTCTGACAGGTTAAAACGACTAAACCGACAATTCCGGAAGCAGAAGCGGATGATTAAAACGCACCTGATATTTTGCTTGCTGCTGTCAGTGTCAGTGAATATTATTTTTGAAGTCACAGTTTATTGCTAAAGAATCAGTTAGCTCACTCGGACCAGTTGAAAGTTTCAAACTAACATCCACTCCAGGGATACAAATTCAGGATACGCAGAAGACTGCTGTTTTATTATAGGCGGTTGTCATATATTGTATTATCCGAGTTGCACAGTGTATAAACTGAAACATTAAGATCCAAAGTGCCGACGCAGAGTGAGCGATCTGATTCTTTAGCTGTAAACTGTGTCACAGGGTTCAAAATGGCCGCGCCCTATGTTGGGCGTGTCGGACCTCTCTCTTGCCTCGTATAGTAATCAAAGTATGTGATACAAACGAACATTGCCCACATACTTTGATTTTCTTTTACTATACGGAGAATGGTCGCACTGCGCAGCTTTCTGAGTGCGTTTTAAAGGGAGATAGAAAACTCCGCCATTTTAAACCCTTATTACGTGTTGCCTACATCTTGGCGCAATATTTTTAATAGGTGCGTTTTAATCATCCGCTTCTGCTTCGGAATTGTCGGTTTTCTTGTTTTAATCTGACAGGTTAAAACGACTAAACCGACAATTCCGGAAGCAGAAGCGGATGATTAAAACGCACCTGATATTTTGCTTGCTGCTGTCAGTGTCAGTGAATATTATTTTTGGAGTCACAGTTTATTACTAAAGAATCAGTTAGCTCACTCGGACCATTTGAAAGTTCCAAAATAACATCCACTCCAGGGATACAAATTCAGGATATGCAGAAGACTGCTGTTTTATTATAGGCGGTTGTCATATATTGTATTATCCGAGTGGCGCAGTGTATAAACTGGAACATTGAGATCAAAAGTGCCGACGCAGAGTGAGCGATCTGATTCTTTAGCTACAAACTGTGTCATAGGAATCAAAATGGCCGCGCCCTATATTGGGCGTGTCGGACCCTCAGATAAATAAATAATAATAGATAACTGAATGTCAAAAATTTACATTGCGTTTGTTTGAAAGCAACATATACAAGCCAGTTGTTAGGAGGGGAAGAGCGGGGCTTGTTAGTTTTATTATCCAGTAGCGTATCAAATAAATGTCAATAGAAATGCTTTTGATTTATATTATAGTTTTGAGATATTTCAATGGATCAATGTTTCTAATATGAGATGTTTATAGAAAACCGTCAAAAATGAATTTTTCAGTCGACCAATACATATATTTTTTAAATTAAAAACTTACATTATTTTTATACACAAATAATTTGAGTAAACGTTGCAATGATAGGTTTTATAAATTCTAAATTTTTGTACTAATATTTTTTAATAATATCGATTCTTTTGTAAATTATTTTTATTGATTTGTTATGAGTACCGCTTATATATGTAATAAAAAATAGAATAAAGTATCTGTTTATTGTTAGTCCCTTTTAAGTTAATTACATTTTGTGCACAAAATATTTATGGTTTTTAATAATTGGGAAAGTAAGGTTAAAAAAACAATTTTTATAATAGCTAGGTACCTATGTAATTCATTTTATTAAATAGTTGGGTTAGATCTGGAAAACAAAACAAAGCCAAATGTTATAATAACAGTTTAGAATAAAGCGATACTTATGTAATAGATGATAAGTTCATAATTTCCGTTTTAAAATATTGCCAAGGTTTTTTATTACACAATATTTTGAATAATAAAACTTAATTTCGATGAATTCTTGTCAGTTAGAAATAGAACAACGTTAAGCAATTTTTTAGAGACGTTGTGTTATTGTACTCATTTGGTTTAATAACAATTAATAATGGATAATGGGGTGATTATAATAATAATAATGTAGTTGCCAACAATTTTCCTTTCGCATGATTTATAAATCAAATAATTATGTGACAAGTACCTAGATAACTAAAACTAATATTCATTAGCTACAGATAAATAAAACCCAACAATTTTCCTACCACACAATTTACCAATTAAATTAATTATGAGACGTGATAAGTAAATATAATATACATTCACTTGAGATGTTGTTGGGAATGGGATGTTAATACACTGCGACCTAAAAGATTTATTGTGCCCCTTCTGTCGCTAATGCACCAAGGAAATGTCTCAATGCCTATAACGACCCTTCCAATCCTATCTTCCCAAGGAAGTATAGGATTTGGAGTGGCTTCGTGTTAGGTAAATCTCTCCCTCTTTTCTATTTGATATCCTCCTCCTAGGTATAGTGCCCTTAGATTCTGGAGTACTACACATTCAGTTAGAATATGAATGGAGGTTTCGTCCTCCTCCTCACAGAATCTGCACTCACTATCCTCTACTACTCTCAGTTTAGTAAGGTGTTCTTTAAGTCGATAATGCCCGGTATGGATCCCTGTTACAATGCGAAGCCTGTTCTTGCTCAGGCAGATGCAAGCTGTGATGTATGCCTTATTTATACACTACTCAATAAAACAACACCTTGTAAGCTTTTTTCCTCTAGTATTCTGATAAACACAGTAATTCAGTAATGGTTCTAATACAAGACAAAACTCAAGATGAAATACGAACTTGTAATACGAGACAATGCGCATCTGACTCTTATTTAGTACTCGTGGCGGCATCTACGTACGATCTATAATCCTACGGGGTCACAGACTACAGATGACTGTGATATAAGGAGAAACACTTATATGAAGCTGAAACATGGGTATACAGATCTCACACAGGCTTCCGATGTTTCCTGACATGGTTTCCTGGTTATATTCACCCAGAAGTATCTTAGCATGTCTTAGCCTTAAGAGATTGATCCAATTATCGGTTCTTATACTGCCCAATTATTTTTTAATCTCGTCGTGGACGTTTGAACGAGAAAAGTCAGTAAATGTGATCATCGCCTTTCAAGGGGATGCTTTAGATGTTCTTCAGACTGTACCTGTGGAAAAAAACGGATGACTTTGAAAGACTTAAAGGATCGTAAGCAGAATCGAGACAAGTCTCCAAGAATACGAATTAGATATTTCCAGGATGATGCGATACTGGCAACCATTTTCCTACTACACAATTTACAAATTAAATTAATTATGTGACGTGTAACTATATAATAAGTAAATATAATATACATTCACTTGAGATAAATGAAACCTATTTTAATTTAGACAATAAGAAAACATATCATAATAATTACATATATTATTGTGTTATTAAAATAACATGAATAGGTAATTAAAAAATTACAAAATTTATTGGTTCCCGTACTAATACTTAGAATATTCAAATTAATTAAACAAAGACAAAAAACATTTTTATTATTTATAGTTTTTGTTCAAATACTCACTTAGTTTCAGATGTAGAAGGTTTAGAATGTGACAGTTTCCAGTTGAGGATCAGCTTCAGGATGTGAGGAAAATAAGGGCATTACTCCATTCATTAAAAACATTTTTCCTCCTGTAGACTTAGCAAAGGCAGAATCCTCAAAATGTCTTGAACAAATTCTACTGAATACACTCTTCATCCTCACGTATACCCAAACTCTTCATCCACATATATCTAGTTTGAGGATCTTTTGAAAACCTAAATAGGTATAAATAGTGTTTTCTTATTCATATAGGTAAGTATATAGGATTTCATGTAATACAGAATGCAACATAGTATACTTTAAAATAACTATGGTGTTCTAACAATATATTTTGTCATTAAAATAAAGCAATACTAAGATTTTATTATAACTAAAGTAAATGCCACTAGAGCCTTCTTAAATGTACAGTGTGCATAACAATATAACTTTAATTTAAAGATAGCATATTAATAAATTCACAAAGTTATTAAACACAGGCATAATAAAATAATTCGAAATTCGACGTTGAATGTTATTTTAAACTTTAAAATAAATTGTTGTTGTTGTTGTTTAAACCTTATTTTGAATTATAATACCCCTCAAAAAAGTGTGATGCAACGGTAATGGTTTTTATTTACTTACCTATGAAACGTTATCGAACTGAACTTGAGATACTTTCTCGAGCACACAATACAATTCACTGGCATTTTTAAGCAATTAAATGCACTAAAATAACTCAAACCACAAACATTTTTCAATTAAAGTACGAAATAAACTCAAAATGAACCACAAAATAACCATAAAATAACTAACCTAACTAACGTAGTCATGTCAGTTTTTTGCTAACCAATCAGGTGTGTAACCAAAATAGCGAATATCCAATCAAGTCGTGTAACCACTGCTATATAGTGAGAGGAGATGCTGGTTACAAATATTGCATGATAGGGCTGTATCTATTATTTATTTATTTATCTGAGGTCGGACCTCTCTCTTGCCCCGTATAGTAATCAAAGTATGTGAACATTGCAACATTTTGACCACGGAACTAGTTTTAGTGAGGTGACATTAGCAGAGAATGTTAATCTATTAAAATAAACATATTTATTATAATTATTATAAACAAACCTTTTTAAGATAACTAAATGCTAAAGTTATTTACTTATTTTAAACAAAAAACTATTTTCTAGAAGGTAGCTTTATTAAGAGCGTACCTACAAAATTTTAACGTTCGAACTCGAAATCGTGTACTCCATCCCATATATTATTTCCCTACCACGGCTGCCGACGTTCAGAGGTCTTAAGTGAGTCAAAGTTACCTGAATTAAGGAAACCAGAACCGCATTTAGTTGTTCTTGGTGCATTATTATTATAACATAGTTGGATTTATTAGAGGGTGTTTACAATATTTTTTATTTTAATTTATTGAATAGCTGTAGTTAGATTAAATTACAATTAGGAGTATAGAGTTAGTTTTTTTTTAAGTTGTTAAGTGTATTTTTGTGAAAGATGGGAAAAATAAAACCAACATACAAACGGAAAAATAAGCGACTGGCTCGATTAAGGTAATACCAATTTATATTTAAAATTAAATAATATTGATTTATTTTTTGTTCTATATATTAGGTACTTGAAAAAAAGAATGGAAAATTATTCTGAGGTGGAAAAGTAATCTTCCGGTAGTCAATACATCAGAGGACAACACTTAAGTAAAGCAAAATTTTACAAAAATGTTTTATGTTATAATATAGTCTAGTAATGAAAAGCATTCTATGTTCTGCATTCTATGTATATTATGTAAGAAGTGCGTCAAATTTATGCACAACTTTAATAGGAAAATATTTATAATGTACAAAAAAGCAAAACCAGTAGAGCCAACTACTCACTTTTAACCTGTACGTGAAATTCATAGGCTCTAATAGAAAAATTAGGGTAAAATTTGATTTTACACACTTGTGTGAATTTATACTTGAAATATTTTTTTTTCAATAATTTGCCATTCTGATGAATTAATGTTCTTGTCGATTGACATTAAATGTAACTTTTAGTGATATTTCTCGATTTTAGAAGTACCTAACACTTTTACTGCCTAGGCTTTAAAAAATTACTTTTATTTCTTTTCAAAACTTCTGCATGGGCATCCGGCCAAAAAAGGTTACTGTAATAAATTAAATACAAAGTTACTATAAGTATATTTAATCAAAAATCATAAAATACGATATATTAAAAATGCGTGAGTTATATCAGTTATACTTAAAAGAGGTTTTCATTTTAGTTCCATTTTTTAAACACACTGTATAAACAATCAGAAAAAAATAGATATTTCACATGGCAGAGACACAGATTTACTGACTTGGCTTGTTTCATTGCCTCGGTTTCGCCTCGCCAATGAAATGCTAGCTGCCGTAATAAATCTGTTACTTCTCTGCCTAGTTAAACAAACAACTATGTTCTTGATTGTTAGGCATTAACTTGATGAAATCCATCAAAATTGTAACTATGCGATTCTCTCATATTATATAGAAACCCCCAGTGAAAAGGTTTCATCATACTTAAAAAACCAAAACATAGCTTTCAAAAACAATAATACGCTTGGGATATTAAAAACAAAAAGGGCAAAATTGTTCCATTAATAAATTGAGAGTATATAAAGTAAATTATGGTAGTTGTCCAAAATTGTATACGGTAATACGGGCCATACTTTCAAAAAACCCTATTCAGAACATTACAATAGTTATATCAAAAACAAAAATCATTCAACTTTTTCAAATCATATTTTGGCTGAAAATTCAGATAACTTCTTAAATGCTCAATTAAGTATTAATAACTCACCTTTAATAAATCTCTTTATCTACGCCCGTCTCACTGCTTTTCAATCAATCAAATAAAAAAGCCAAAATGTCAAAATCTATTTAAATTTAATAACAAAATACTGTCACAATTTAAAGTAACAAGTAATAATAGCTTTTTTCTACGTTTAAACAAAAAACAAAACTTTATTGAACTATATTTAGTGAAAAAACTGGTTCTTTATTGCACTAGTGCACTCATCTGTCATTTTACTAAAGCGTTTAATGATCATAACAAACATAAATATTCAAATCAACGCCAAATATTTAGTCTATTTTCATTTTCTGTGTTACGTTTTAAAAACAATCGCATATTTTATATTATTTTCAATCATTTAATAAATAAATTAATAAAAAAATGTATTTTATTAAAAAAGGCATTACAAATTATGAACACAAAATGCCTCAAACAAAGGTACACGATCCGGCTACTATGATTTGGATAATACAACTGCAGTTCTATAAAACATTTTTTGGTTTTTGCATGAACGTAGAAAAAATATTGTATGCAACTTGTGCAAAAAGTGTTTATTGCACTTGTTGTATAAATAACTATTTAAGCTTGTTCTTCAATATCAGATGAAAAACTTTCCGAATCACTCATTTTATTACTAGAAAATGCAAAAATACGTTAAAAATTAATTATTTTTGACTCATTGTTTATGACAATATTATCGTTGCTAAGAAAAAAAAAGTTTTTATTCAATTGTTAGAACAGCTTCCCAACATTTCGATGTGTCACCAATCGACATGTAGGTAGTGGTGGAAAACAATAACCCTAAAGTCTTAGACAAAAATTATAATTAGCGTTTATTTTTACATTTAGAGGCGTAGATAAAAATTTGTACAGTATACGTGTGATAACGGTTTATTAAGGTACTTCTGCGATTGCCCAACTCATGCTACGCACTCGTTGTGCAAATTTCGCATACGTACGTTAATAAAGCTCTTATCCCACTTATATTAGTTTACTTAGTACATATACAATGAAAATTTTCGATTTTGTCAGAAACAAACGTACTTTACTCTTGAGCAAAATTCATATTTTTTGACAAACCTCGTATACCACTGAAACAATTTGATATTTGATGACTGTATTCAAGGTTTTAGATAATGCAGAACTTTTTATGAAGAATAACTATTTTTCCTAAAATCAATATTAATTTTTTTTCCATATGGTTCCAACTTAAGTAGACTGTATATTAGGCACCGAAATGTAAATAAGTCACATTCGAAGAAGAAGTTGTACTTCGAAACAATTGTCATGCAGATTTTTTAATTTTTATTTTTTAATAAAAGTGTGTGAGAATCTACTGTTTGATTTTTCTCATTTAAGAAAATAACTGTTTTAATACACAGGCCGCTTAGCTTTTTTGATACACTATAATAGTTTTAGATAACAATTTTAAATAACAATATTTTTAGAATGCGTAGCAGTACCACTTCTACCACCAAATTCTCCTGTAGATATTTTGGCTACGCCATCTTCAAGTCGTCAGGAGGACAAACGTCAGCAAAAGCGAAGCTATTTAGAATATACCACTTCAAGGGATAGTGTCGTTAAGGAAGAACTTAAAAATAAAAAGTAATCATATGTATATTACTAAATCCGTATATTTCAATGGGTGATAAATACCTACAAAGCCGAAATGTAAAAAAGTTGTTAATCAAGTTATTATTTATATTTTGTAAAATATTTATGTAATTTTTTTATTTTAGGACAAAAAGAAATGAAATTTGTTTGGAAGGCCTAAGAATTGTGGATGCCCAGTACCTAATTCAGCAGGTGTTAAACTTTCCACATCATGGATTGTTTCACTGCAGTGGTGACAACGTCAAAATAGTTAAAGAGGTCAAAAAAAGGCCTACATTCAAAATTTTTGTTGCGTTGCAACATCTGCGAAGAAACGTTTAGCATTAATAGTGAAAATCCTCAAAGCAAAACACTTCGAGTTAATGCTTCAGCGGTTAAAGGAGCTATTTCGATTGGAATTGGGTCAAGTCAGTTGTCGGAGTTATTAAGCAGTATGGATATACCTCCTATACCTGAACGGATGTATCGTAATATTCAAAATGATCTGGGGGACTATTACCATGAAGCTGCTTGGAGTTCGATGATAGAAGCTGGACAAGAGGAAGCTACGTTAGCAAAAGAGAATGGGGAAGTTGATAAGAATGGTTATCCATTAATAACGGTAGTAGCTGACAGATCTTGGGCGAAACGGTCTTATAAGACTAATTATAGTTCAAACTCAGGAGCAGGTGCGATTATAGCATATCGCACTAAAAAAAATTTATATTTAGGTGTAAAAAACAAATACTGCTCATTTTGTAAATTGTTTGGCGAGGAGAAGGACCATAGATGCTACAAAAATTGGGATGGGTCTTCAACTGAAATGGAAAGTAAGACTATTTTAGATGGTTCACTGTAGTATGTATATGCATGAATTGAGATATAAATATCTTATTGCTGATGGAGATAGCAGTGTTTATCAAAACATATTAGAAAGCAGGCCATATGGTAACATGGTAGTAGAAAAAATAGAATGCCGAAACCATTTGTTGAGAAACTGTTGTGCACGTTTGCGGGATATTGCAGGAAAAAGGTACAGTACCGCAGGAAAGTTAGTTCCAGTCAAATTGCGTAGTTTGTTAAAATCTAATATTTTAACGCTATGAATTGCTATCGACAAAGCTGCTAAACACCATCGAGAATCTGAAGTTGCAATGGAACTTAAAATAAAAAATCTAAAGCATGACATATCTAATAGCCCATATCATGTATTTGGTAAGCACGAGAACTGTTCTAAATACTTTTGTACAAAGTTAGGAAATGAAGAGAATACGGACTACACAGTGGTTCTGACAGAATGCGGAATGATGAAAGATATATTGGCATCTATATCAAGAATAAAATTCCATGCAGATAGTTTAATTAAAAACCTTAATAATAATTACGCAGAACAATATAACAACGTCATTGCAAAATTTTTAGGCGGGAAACGAATTAATTACACGTCAAGAGGTAGTTATGAACTAAGATGTCATGCTGCAGCTTTATCATATAACACTAAAGGTCTATACCATTCCTCATTCCATAAAAACATTACAGTGCGTAAATTATTTTACGCACTAGTGAAAAAAAAATAATTGTCAAATGTTACTTTACGCACTCCATGGAGTGTAAAACTCTTTACGAACTAGTGAAAAAAAAATAAAATTTGACAAAAATTGTACATAGCAACAAAATAAAATGTTTTATTTTATATTACCATTTATATGCTATATCCTTCTAAGACAAATAAGTAAATTATTTTTGCTTTTATCTATTTAGTCCCCAACAAATTATCAACAGTTTTTTATTTTAATTATAATTTTCTCTAAATGTCAGTGATTTAATTAAAAGTAAACAAACCGTGGATGTCGATTTTGGTAAAAGTAAATAGTCCGTGGCTGTGTGGATTAGAAGAACTGTCAATCTCTAAACTTTTATTAGTATATCATCACAGAACACGACAAAAGTATAAGTTGAAGATTAATTTCTAAAGCCAAATCACTATGTACTTTACGCACTAGTGAAAAAAGTAACTATTATATTTCTAATATTAGTAGATAATGTGTACGGTAGTAGAAAAAATATTGTATGCAACTCGTGTGTACATTCCCTTTCTTGACTCATGTGATTGTCGCACAAGCCGTAGGTGAGTGCGACAACATTCACATTCGTCAAAAAAGGGTAACTTTACACACTAGTTGCATAAATAAATATTTTTTGTATCAAAGGAACTAAAACATGTAATTCATTCCTTTATTTTAGGGACTAAAGTGTCGTTTTTATTCCCTTAGGACTAAAATATTTCAGTACCTTAATACATAACATGCTATATTTATATATTTAATTTTTATTGTTACACTGTATGTGGCATGGATTTTTTTGTTTGCCTTTTTTGGATTAACAAAATATTATTTTAATGATTTAAAAATAAACTGTCAGTATCAATCTGTACCTAAACATATACAAAATGAAATCATACGACGCACCAAGAAAGCACCACATTTTTAAACTTTTTTAATCTACTTAAAAAAGTATATAATACACTAGATTAATTTTATTAAAGTACTATATGGGCTTATATACATTATATTACATTAATTTTATATGTAAAAATGTGGGTACCTAGTTCACTGCACATCCAAATTTATATTTCAAATAAAGAAAGTTTCAGGTTTAAAATTGAACACCAAGTTTTACAATAATACTCTCCCTAATTCACCCCCTTACGAGTGAATTTCAGGAATATCAGGAATAATATTTTCTTAAAAAAGTGACAATAAAAAGTGTTCAGGCCAGGCCAGGCTTTTTGCGAGACACTGTATATATATTTAGAGAGCAATCCATAATATATTAGAAAATAATTAAAAAAATTATAATCACATAAATGTGATTTACCTTTTAGAATATCGTATATATATATATACAGCAAAGTTTACTAATCTTTATTAAAAAGATTTATATTCTACAAAATCTTTCTTAAATTTTTTAACATTCACAAATGTTTTAATTTAAATGTAGTAACATGCACGTGTGAGGTACAAAATACCTTAATCCGTCTATAATTATCGATTTTTAACAAGATGGAGACCGGACATCGTGGAAGAAAGACAGCGAATTTAGTAAAGAATTTTAACTCGATTAAAAAGCGTTGTTTCTTTTTCCATTTTCTAAAAAAACTAATAGACCTTTTTGAAATCGGTTTTCGGTGATTTTCCTTCTGATTTATTACCTTGGAAAGTGGCAGATTTATATAAAAAACGAAAAAAGCTGACTTATTATTTTTATGAAATGAAAATTTGTTGTTATTTTCACAGTTTTTAACCGCCCTCTGTTTCCATAAAAAAATTATTACGATGTTGCCAAGCCAGCACTTTTTTAGATATCAACACGTTCTTTATTGTACTTTTTAAATTTTTTTAAAATACTCTTTAGTTTTTTCATAATTTGGGAAAAAGAATAGCATTGAAACTCCTATACCCGAAAAATTGTACGTACGCTCTTAATATTACTTCCTTTTAATATTTCAATTGGTAATTATCAAAGTATTTAACCTATGACATTCTAAATGCTACACTACCCCTCTGCTAAAGAAAAAAAATTAGATTCTGAAAGAAACTAATTTTTTTTAAATAATTACATAATACAAAACATTATCCCATGAAATAATAATATATTCTCCCCAGTTTAAATTTAGACCAAAAAAGCATCAGATCAAATCTGACATCAAAAAGCAAAACTATGAAACAAATAATTTAGAATTTTCAAAAATTTCTTTCTTTCCTTCTTAATATCTCCATCTCTATATTTATTTTTCCAGTTAATTTTAGACAATTATTTAAGTTTTTACTTAAATTTGTTCAAGTATGGTGGTGTTAAAAGAGACTTTGGTTTGTAAAGTTTATTTTATAGTAGGAAAAAACTTGTATTTTATGTGGTTTCAAATATAAAAGAGGAAGTGAGGTTATATTTCACTCATTAATTATTTCTTACCTCCGAGCAATTACTAATAGAGGGAGCATGGAAACGAGTTTGTAGGCGAATGTTGTGTTAGCAACATCTGTAGAGGAAGTGAGGAAGCGGGCATAAGGGGGAAGGTAAACATCCTTCTCGTTCAGTGGCGTATCATTTATCTATAAAAACACACATTGTCCAAACGTTTTAACTGTAAAAAAAAACTAAAAGTTTTGCTAATTTTACTATTTTTAAAATGAATACCGTCTTATGTGTGTCTAATGCAGGAAAAGAAACAAAATCACTGTAAAGGTCTAATTTTTTCAATTGAAGAATAAAACCTTAAAATCAATTTTATTATAAATACAGGAGCGACTAGTTTCGGCCTTACAGGAACATCTTCAGGCCTGTAATACAATAATCTTTAATTATTATAATAGGTTGGTCACTTACGAATAACATTAAATAGTATAAACCACATAAATGGATCCATATAGTAGCGTTACAGCATTATAGAATTAAAGCTGTGAAAATAAAAGAGCAGTGCAAACGTAACTAAAAATAAGAAAACTGAGTACGGAATCTACAAGAGAAGAGATGAGAATGAGCAATTACGAATGCATTTAAATTGCTCGGGATAACAAATAAAGCTGATAATGTAGTGGTATAGTCCCCGTCAAAGAAGGTCTGGATATGTTAAAGAGGACGGCGTTTTCTCTGTTAATCTGGAGAATGTAAGGATGGAGGGAAGACGAATCTTGCTGGCTCAGGTGTAGATGGCTAGAAAAAGGAGCGTGTAGATGAAAGCTCCAGTAAATATCGTCACTTTCGTCTAATTTTTATTTTCACTCACCGTTTCGGCTTTATCTTCGAAATTCATTTTTAAAAGAAAATAAAAGTAATCATTCATACAAGCATATAATAAAAAAATCTGATGTGTCCAACACATGACTTTCCTATCTAGTTATTACAGGCTTTTTCCGTTTATTGTGTACAACCTATTGCAGCATCTCTATAAATGTTTAGAGGATAAACTAAATATATACATTGTCCACATGCATCTACCGCGAAACATTTTTCTATATATATTGAAAATGAAAATACTGAAAAATTTAAATTTAGCACTTTTCCTACAATTTTTCCATTACGGTCCATTTAAAAAAAAATCATGTATGAACAAATATTATAGAGATCGATATCGCAAACAACTTTTATTTCAACAATTTTCATAAAAATCAGAATTTTGCACATTTTGTCAAATTTCTCGAATACGGACCATTTCAGGAAATTTTTACATTAAGCAAAAATTAAAGATAATAATATTAGAAGTAACTTTTATTTGAACAATTTTCTTCTCCAAACATAAATAATAGATATATTCCATAAAATATAAAAACGGCCTCCCATAAAGTACCCCCCAGATGTTCCGACTTTGTCCAAAATCTAATCATTTCACGTCAGGCCGAAATAAACCTTAAGTTTAAAATTTAATGTTTTTTCCTTTATCCGTTTTTGAGTTTTCTTCAAATTTCGAAATTTACACATTTTCTCAAATATCTCGAATACGGTCCATTTTAGAGAAATTATGTATAGGACAAAAATTATAGAGAATTATATTACAAACAACTTTTATTTGAACAATTTTTATAAAAAATTATGTTTTTACATTTTGTCAAATTTCTCGAATACGGACCATTTTAGGAAAATTTTGTATAGAACAAAAATTATAGATAATTATATTAGAAGTAACTTTTATTTGAAGAATTTTCTTCTCCAAACGTAAATAACAGATATATTCCATAAAATATAAAAAAGACCACCTATAAAGTACCCCCCCAGATGTTCCGACTCTGCCCAAAATCTAATCAGCTCATTAGACGCTGGAATAAAGCTTAAGTTTGAAATTTGGTGTTTTTCCGTGTATCGGTTCATGAGTTATGCGTTATACAGACACACACACACACACACACAGACACACACACACACACACACACACACACACACACACACACACACACACACACACACACACACACACACACACACACACACACACACACACACACACACACACACAGACATCATCGCGAAAATAGTCAAAACGGATTCAGGGGACCTCAAAACGTAAAAATCCGTCGAAAACTCGAGGTCGAAAAAAATCATGATTCCTATACTTTCCTTATATCTGTATACAGATAGGAAAGTAACAACATGAATTCATTATATTTAATAAGCTAATAAACGTTTGTTTCAATGAAAAAAACATATATGTGAGTATAAAAAATATATAAATAGATAAGATTAATATCAAAATCAATTTGAAAATACAACAGATAATAAAATGAAATGAATTAATACAAGTACAAATAGAAAGTTAATAACATACCTTCTAAAAGTAACACATTTTAGGTAGATAAATGTTTAAAGAGTTTATTCCTGAACATAACTAATCTAACGTTTTTCCCCTTTTTAATATTATGAGCGTTTTTGTAGTTGAAATGAAAATTATAATTTATTTTGGTCGTAATAAAAATTTAAACATAGGTTATCAAAGAGTAAAATTCATAATAGAACTTCATAATCTTAAATCGTTATCAAAAATTATCATTGGTAAAACTTCAAACAATAATTAGATTCTCAAACAAATTTCTAGTTTTTATTTTGCAAAAGACTTTTTTGCCTTCTTCGGTTGCCTCTGCCACTTTTCTTTTAGTAGTTTCGAGGAGAATTTTCCTATGGAAACCAGTAGAACCATCAATTGGTTGGTAAAATTTTTATATTTTGAGTCTGGTAAGTCTTGTTAAACTTTCTTCTTAGGAAGCTATAACCTTATGGAGAATAAAAATTTAATGTTAGATCAAAAGCTCTTAATTGAGAATTATATTTGCAAATGCCGTTTTAATATTTTCAAAAGTTCTTGGAATCGTTGTTAACAGAAACCTGCAAAAAATATATAATTTTATTCCTAAAATATAAGATATCACACAATGCACATTCATATAATATCATTGTGCTAGAAAAATACTAGGTAGTTACTGAGACAATTTAAAAAAAGTATTTCGAGAAACTCAACTTTTAATATCATCATTGTACTTAACTTTTTTATTGCTAAATTATTAATAATGTCATTTTGTGTAGTTTGTTGTGATTTTTATAATATATATTATAAAAACCTATTGTCAATGTTAATGTGCCAAGTTTTTTTAATAATTATGTCCATGTTATAGTAAAAACACATTTAAACACATTTTTAAAGTTTTCTGGATTTCTGCTTTAAATTATCGTACAATTGAACTGACTAATTGTGTGTTTAAGTAAAGGTATATCTCTTTTTTGTTATAACAGTCTTTGTATATTGTTCTAACTTTTTAGATAATCAGAGAAAACAGTAAGACATCTTAATATATCCTATTTCACCAACAAAAATGTAGAATAATTAATCTCACATCAAACGAAAAAAGTAATTTTAGGATGTCCTAATAGGTTTTAACTTAAAAACTAAATAAAATGTATTTTGCAACTGTGTTTAAATAAATGAATATTTTTATACCTGACTATAGCACCAGACAAACATTTTTTTAGATCATAATGATCTGCATAACTCAAAATAGTCAAAATCCACATTATTTAAGTTGTTCTAGTATTGTTTTAGCATAACGATGTTAACTCCAATAATAAATATTCACATTTTTTTGGGACGTTTTTTAAGGAAATTAAAAAAAAACATGAATAATGTGATATTCTTGTTTAGTTTTGTACTATATAATATAGTTCATTAGGTAGTGATTTAGAAGCAAATTATGTTCTATTTATAGAATAAAAAATCACTCATAATATCTAAATATTTATACCTATTTATATTTTGGACAGGAAGACTATTTTATGTTTTTGGCTCTGAATACTTTTCTTAAGAATTTTAAAACCTTCCTTAGCTCTTTTGGGATATTCCATGCATATCTTAGAAGTTAATTTTGTTTAAACCTAAAACAAATTAAGTACAAAAAATGAACATTTAAGCAATACACAAAATTAGTCTTTTAGATTAGTTAAAAAAAAGTGTTAACAAAAAAATGGCTATGCCTTTTTCCTTAAACATTCTTTTTGAAAGAAACTTAAGTTTCTCTACTTACTTACTGTTTTAGTATTTTAGTAGCAGATGAATATAGTGTAGAAGTAGTGACAGGATTGATTATTATACTTCTTTCGTCGAAATTGCATTTTTCTTTAATATTTTCCTTCCCTGAGGTCTGTAAGAAAAATGTTCATTAGCATAAAAAGTTATTCAGGTGGTCACTTGTTGAATTCCTATCTTTTGGAACCATGTATTTCTTTCTCATATCAAGAAAAAGAAAACCTAAAAAAAATAACAATAAATTTTACAAAGATGTTATATTAAAATAATAATAAGTAATTAACCTTTACTATAATCATTATGAGACGGATGAAGACGAACTTAGCTAGAGTGTACTTGCTCTTAATTTTAATTTTTCGATAAGAAAATAAGAAAGTTTAATTGCAAATTAAAGGTGATTGCCTAATGCACCGCCTCTGATAATTAGGTTGTGTCTGTACTTACTTATATTATCTTGAAGAAGCATTTTTAACAGGCCTTTTACACATAAAGCATGTTTTCACCATATTATTAGAGATAATAAATCTTAAATATACATTTACAACCCTTACAACGTTATAAATAATAATATTTTTCGTAAAATACAAATAAGAAATTGACATGTGTCAGAAAGTGTCAGAACTGGCGCTCACAGAACACTTCTGGCGCTGTCAAACTTGGCAACGCTGATTAAATAAGCCAATTACAGAAGAGGTATTTTCCCCCTCGGGGGGAGTAGATGTTGCTAACAAAATTTAGCGCGGGGAAGGGGGAAGACTCCCTCTAGTAGTAATTGCTCGGAGTTTCTTACCGAAGAACATGGGCGCCGTTTTAGGAGAAAAAAAAAATAAAACATGAATATTAAAAAAAAATAAATTGTTAATATATCGGGTTTTCAAATCAAAGTATTGCAATTAAGGTAGTTCATTCGTAAAACGGCTTTTCTTAAGAATTCAATAAAATTGAAATATATGGTTATTGAAAGTGTCTTTTATGTAACTAAAAAAATTTAAATTTTTTGACCGTCTGTGAAACGAGATATTACCAATCAAAATGTGCATAATTAAAACTCTTAAAGCCTCTCATGTAACCAAGTAATGCATTTATTTCAAGATATCTCGAAAACGGTTCTTACCATATTTTTTAAAAACTAATGTAAATCAAGAAGTTATAAAATTTTCTGAAGAAATGCTGAATTTTTTGACCGTCTTAGTAATAAGATATAGATTTTTAAAATAAAAATATTTTTTAAGCAATAGACGCGTAGTTGCGTAAAATTATTACAACTTGGCAACATTGTATACGCTGCAATCAACGCGTTGTACCAAAATAACACTCGATCAGCTAAGAGGTTGTTATAACCTCGCGACGTTTTCTTGAAAAATTAATTCGTCCACTGTCTTGTAGAACTGGAATCAGCGGTTCTGTTTGAATCAAAACAAACCCTTAAAATTAATATGAGCAAGTCACAAATTTTTATAGCAAACCATTCCTATATTTATGAGGTTGCCGGATGAATTTTATTAAAATCATAACATTTCCATGTATATAAGCTTACATGTGTTTTGTACAGTCTCTTACAAAAATAAAATTGATTAGCATTGAGAATCTCGAACTATTGGTATTCCCTATTAAGCGATATTTTTATGTACGACTGTCGCGAGTGAACTACCTTAAATACCGCCTTTTATAAATAAAACGTTTCAGACTAAAGTTTTATAGTTTTGTGGGGAAAAAATTTTGGCTAAAATCATTTTTTATAGCTAACCATAATATGGACAACTTTTTTTTCGCCCAGGAAAATTTTTAAGTAGTTGTTACTCAAAAAGTAAAATTCCAATAAAAAAAATATTTCCCTCAAAAGTTTCTTATTTTTTAATAAAGTCCACCTCGATATGGCCATATTATGGTCAGCTATAAAAAAATAATTTTAGCCAAAATGTTTCCCCCAAAAAACTATAAAACTTTTGTCTGAAATTTTTTTTTTCTAAAATGCATATTTTCGGCGGTATTTAACTGTAACACTTTAATTTGAACACCCGGTATTTATTGTTCTAAAATACGAATTAGATAAAACGTATGATTAGAGGCACTTGAATGGACTGAATTGTTAAAAGTTGAACGAATATATTACATTTGTTTAAGGCACTTTTTAGAGCTTTGCTGCAACAAATGTATTTATAATTTTGTATGTTTCTAAATAATATCGAGCACTTAAAAATTGTATCTTTACTTTTTAGGAACTTTGTATTACACAAAAAAGCAGGAAGAAGAGAGTAGTGGTGAACCTATGTCACCTAAAAAAAATTAGAAGGTATATATTGTGTTTAATAAATTTGGCGAATCAATAATATGTTTGAATGTTTTTAGTATAGTTATTTCTACAGATACTAAATTATTTGATTATGGGCCTTCTTTAAGAGTATTAAACTTGCCAACAAATAAAAGAAGTTATAGTTTGAACAAAAGTACCTTATACACTTTAATATTAAGTTCAAGGTATGACTCTGAAACTCTCAACAAAATTTGAGTCACCATTAATTAAGAAGTAAATCAAACATTGGATTTGATCTAAGCTAATACAATAAATTGTATATGAATACTTATTTCAGAAAACCTAGTTATTTTGGTACCTTTTACAAGTTTCTAGAAAATCGGTCATTACGAAGACCTTTTTGTTGCCAACGATACTTACTGCTTCAAACTTACGAATCAAAAATAAAATTTTACAGACACAATTAAGATGAGTGAAAAAGTATGTGCAATATCAAAAAAGTTGTGCTTAATTGCCGATTTGAAAAGAAAAAATAAATATGTTATTTGTTTTTGGACGTATACTGTAATACATGGTCTAAAATATAAACTATCATCAGTAATATAAAAATATTTAGTTACCTATTTTAAACAAAGAAATGACTAGATAGTTTATATTTTAAACGAAGTCATTAGAAAAGTAAATAAAATTCTTATATATTTTTTTAATATCCTGAAATATCATACTTCTACCTATACTAAATAGGTAAATATATATTGGTTTGTTTTATTCTTATTAGGTATATTTTCTTATGTTTAAATGCTTTTTGTATTTCTTCAGTTCTACCATTGTATAGGTTTTCAATTGGTAGATATTTTATAGAATTCCAAATCCTTGCTGTAATCCTAAATGTTTTAGAAGCAATAAAATATATTTTCATTGTTATTATATTTTTTGACATGACTAGAATGTCATATTTTGTTTTCAGTTCAATAAAAACGTATTATCTCTTAAAACATTATTTTGTATCTTTTATCTATTTGCAGTCACTATTTTCACATTTAAAATAACCCAATGCAATCCGTTTACGTACGCTACTGCTGAAGATTCTAATATAAGCGAGAAAGCCTGCATTAGAAAAAGAAACAATGATTTTTATTAGAGCAATATCAACATTGTATAGATTTATGTAGGGGTAGCCTATCTGTACATATATTTTCTAAGGTCACAGGAATTGAAAATTTAAGGTTGAAACATATCCGATCCTCAGAGTAAGTATATATTATCTAAGGTCACAGGAATTGAAAATTTAAGGTTGAAACATATCCGATCCTCAGAGTAAGTAAGTAGTAAAGAGAGGACAGTAAACAATGTTTGTGTCGCCATGATAATATGGTCGAGAATTCTAATTAGAGAGAAATAGAATAATATCTCTATCTCTTTGTTTGTATTTGTCAGTTTTACAAAGCTTTTCTCAGACAATTGTTCCAGTGTTTAATTTAAATTTGTTCATGTTGTGGTGTTAAAAGTAATTGTTATTAATATTATATTCATAACAAAAAAGTCATATTTTGTTTTCACTTCATTAAAAATGCACCTACCTACCTTTTAAAACATTTTATTTTATATTCTATTTGGTCAACATTTTCGCATTTAAAATGATTCAGCGAAATTTTTTTACGGTACGCTACTGCTGATAATTCTAAAACGAGTGAGAAAGCCTTCATTAGAAATGCCTATCTGCTATTATATTATCTAAGATCCGATCCCATATGAGTATCGGAAGGATGTTAATAAACAATTAGAAAAATTATTAAAGGAAGACTTAATAGAGAAATGTGATTCCAGATAAATAACTGCTATGGTAGTTGTTAAGAAATTTAATGAAGATTTAAGGTTGTGTCTTGATGCTAGAAATATCAATACTTACTTCCACAATATGAAGCACCTATGACTATAGAGGGAATATTTGATAGGTTGACAGAAAGTTGTTATTTTTTGAAGATAGATTTGAATCATAGTTTCTGGTTAATTTCGTTAGATAAGGAAAATAGAAATTAAACTGGATTTTTTGTGGATGGTGTAATTTATCAGTTTCGTGTTGTTCCATAAGGACAGATGCATCTAAAAAAAAAATTAGCAGGGATGTTAGCGCAAAATCAAAATATAAATGAGATACCGATTTGTTTTGTCAAGGGTCACGAAAATGTATGAAAGAAATTATAGTGATTGAGAAATGGAATTAGTATTATATTTTGCATAGGGAAGTTACGTTTTTATGTATTAGAAGGGGAAATTCCTTATAGAGACAGATCATATTGCATTGACCACATTGTTAAAGAATAGGTTTGGTAATTGTAGCAGACATCGTTAGATATTAATTTTGAAATTAGGTATACCCCGGGGAAAGTGAATTTTGTATGTGATGCTATAAAAAGAGAAAGTGAAAATTGTAAAAAAAAGAATAATAAAAATGGGGGTAAATGTTATGAAGGGGGTAGAAGGTTTTATCTTTTAAAGAAATAAAAAAGGATCAGAAGGAGTTGTCACAGGAAGAGAAACGCAGAGCAATTTTGGATGGTGAGGTGTTTATTAAAAGATGTAAAGAGAAAGAATTATTTTTAGTAACGTCAGGATTTAGCAAAAGGGTGATGACACGATTACATTTAGAGAACGGTCGTATAGGTTCTGGTTAATATTTAGAGAAAATTATGACGGGAAAGTTGCAAAGGAAGTTTCTATAATTTGTAAGGTTTGTCAATTAGAAAAGGAGAAAAATCGGAAAAATCAGTATATGGTGGAAACAGTAAGTTCCAATAGATATCTGGAAATAGTGGCAACCAATTTTATTAGCAATTTGATTAAAAGTAAAGATGGAAAGTTATATATTTTAATAGTGTTAGATATAATTTTCAAAATTTGTTAGATTATATTCGACAAAGAGTCGTGTAGTAATGGAGATGTTGAGTAGGTATTTTGATGAATTAGGTGTTCCAAAATGTATCATCATGGATAATGCTACGTATTTTAAGAACAAAATATTCGAAAATTTTTGTACGAAAAAGAAAATTTAGTGTAGAGTTATCAGCATACAACATCTGGCAGCGAATCCAGCAGAGAGGTATATTAGGGAGGTCATGAAATTTTGAGAATATCAGTAGGAGGTGATCACACTCAATGGGAAAAGCAGTTAGGTGATGTTGAGAGGTTTTCAAATAAAGGGCCAAATACAGTTATTGAGGAAAACCCTACATAAGTGATGAAAGGTGTTCTTCCGGAGCGTACATGAGAAAACGGCGATACAAATCATATGAAATGGTGAGGCCACAAATTATTTAAATTTCGTTTATAAGTATGTATTCGTTTATAACTACTCAACATTTGTCAAATTTTCTTTTTAACACCTTTTTTCTACATTGTCATTTATTGTTAAAATACCTTAAACATTGTTGTAGTCTCGTCAGCTCTTTGAGTACTAAGTGAGTAATCTGATACAATTTTAATTTTAAATTTCATATTCTTGTATATCATTCACCCAGAACCTAATTGTTAAAATAAGTTTTTTCACTTTTATCAAATTAAGTCTTACTGCATACTTTCTTACAGGCCTGATGATGGTCACTGACCGAAACTAGTCGCTTTCCCTGTTTTCATAACAATAAATAATTTTTGTGGTTAAGACTTACAGTTTTTCCTTTTCTTTATTATTATAGATAACTAAAATACACCCTCAAGGAAGTATCTTTCCTGGTGCTCGAGCTAGCCAGGGACAGATTTATATCAATATCTATAGTTTTGGTATACATTTAATTTCCGGAATGTTTCGAAATATCCGGATTAATTCTGTAACTCAATACGTTTATTTTTAACGGGTACTATGTTTACGATTTTAACATAAATTGTAATTCTGTAAAAAAAAATTAACGCATACGTTAAATTTTCAAATAAATTAACATAAAGTATAAAATAAATTAAAGCATACGTTAAATTTTCAAATAAATTCCCATAGTTAAAAGTAGTTAAAATTTGCAATAAATGTTTTAGGGTCTGTCAAATAAATGTCATTCCTTTTGTCATATTTATTAAATTTGTCTGTTTTTGCACAATAATATCCAAAAAAGTAGCAGCCGAATGTACTTTATAAACTATTTGGTAGGCCATCAATTTTCAATAAAAACAAAACTAACCCCAGTAACCTTATAATAGTGCCCTTCTACGGCAAATCAATTACTAACTACAAAAATTTTACATACACTATAAATAAAATATAATTTCTAAATACAATTTGAGTAATTTCTACTGTTAAAATTACATGAGTACCTTTAAAATGGTTCTTTGTTATGATTTTTTTGTATTACAAGTTGAATAAATAAATCAGAAGTCAAAATGTTAAGTTTTAAAGCCTAATAATTAGTACCTGTTAATATCCTCGATTAAACGCATAAAACTAACACATATGTTAAATTTTTAATATATTTCTGCTTACAGAATAGATTTTTGCGACACAAATGAACTATTATATTAATTATGACGAGTTAAAATTTTTCATGAATTTACAGAATTGCTTTTCATATTAAACATACGTTGATTTTTAACGTCTGTTAAATTTTAACATATTCGTTATAGAATTACCACCTATATGTATATAGTAATAATTCCTCCTGTATCCGCTGAAGCGGTGAAAAAAGTATATGCAGACCAGAAGATTTAAACGGTTCAAAAGTGTTCACGGCCGACTTTAACTGATTGTTGTTGCATATGTGTTTGGCCACTACTGCGGCCAGTCTGGAGGTCCTGCTTACAGTTCTTGTGTCCCTCATTAGAAAAGGTGTGCTCCAGGAAAGTGAATTTCCATTTATGCCAAAGGTGTAGAGTTTCGTGAAGCTGTTACGTTTAGCTTTTTTGATTTCTTTGTTGTAGGTAGTAAATGCCTCTGTGTAGCTCTGCCGATCTCTGCTGTGCTTGTCCTTTCCGCCCCTTTCACACTTCGAATTGTTAGTTTAACAGATACAGATTTCACCAAGGAACATCCCTGCCAGTTATATTTGTTTAAATAGGAAAGCTTGATTCATATGCCTCAAGAATTGTCTCATTTAGTTCTTTAAGATCACTTTCTATAGCAAGTGGTTGCCGAGTCCTTTTTTAGTCTGGATACGTGCTTAATTTTGTTTTAAAGTAGTGTTGTATTTTCCCCAGTCTGTTTTTTCTAGGATACCTCCCAAGGATCGTCTCAGGCGTGTTGCTCTTCAACTTAAACACATACATCTTGTGATCAAATAGATATAATACATCAATATACTCCAGTTTGTAACTAGATCTTTATTGCTCGGTGTACTTAATGTGATATCTAATATCTTTTTTCTTGTCCTTGTTACAAAGGTGGGATTATTCCAAATGTTATTCATAATAAGGTTTTTATTAAAAATGTATTCTAGAAGTTAATTATCTCTATAATTCCTGTCGTTGCTTCCCCATATGTTACTCTGCGCGGTGGCGTCGCAACCAAGATGTAATGGCAAACTTCTCTGTAACTAGAAGCTATTAGGGGAAAGTTGCCTATATTGAACCTAAAATTGGAATTAGTGACTTTGTTACAAAAATATTAGTTTAAACTTCACTAAATTTAATCAGTTGTTAGTACCTACTGACTTAAAGTTATTTAAATAAATATCTAAATGCTGTTCAAACGTTACTACAGTTTGCTGAAATATGTTTGTATAAGGATATAGTGCAAACAGTCCAACAAAGGCAACTGGTTTCTTAATTTGGACCAAGAGGTTCCTAATTTGGACCTATTAATAAATAATTTCTTAAGACAGCAAAATAACTTTATTCAGAAATAAAAAACGTAAAAAACATTAGAAAAAGAAAAACAGGTACTTTTACATATTTATTTTTAATAAATATTAGCGAATCTTGAAATTAAATTCTACTCCAAACGTAATGTAGGGCTGCTGGCGTTTCGTTTGGCCTTGTCGCTGGGGACTTGTTAATTTCATTTTATTATCGCAGTCATCTACGATGGAAATATCAGACACAGCAGGAAAAGTAAAAGCATTAGTAACCTTAACTGACCTTCCGATAAAAGAAATTTTCAGTTGGACTCCAGGTGTTTTGGATTGCAGAATCTGTGCAATGTAATAAACGTCTTTATTTTGTCGTTTTTTAGACAGACCACAAGATATTCACCTACTTTAACTTTATTCCTATCAATTTTTTTAAATTCATCGATTCCAGTCACATTCTTCAATGATTCAAAATTATCACCGCCTGAAGATAAACCACTTGGTTCTAAATCTTCCTCTATATCGTCACTGTCTGATTGTTTGTTCTTTTTGAAAATTTTCCACTTATTTTTGTGGCTTCGCTTTTCTTAGTGTTTCTTAGTATCATCAATAATCGATTCCATTTTTTTTTTGCAAGTTAGCGATTTACCTTTATCTGCTAGTACATTACGTTTTAATTTAGATTTTGCTTATTCTTTAGCTTTTAGCTTTTGTTGTTCTAAATTTTCTTTATACGGACTACTCTACTGGTAATAGTCTCAGTATCTTGTTGTTTCCTTTAATTTGAAGTGCTTGAGGCAAAGGAGAAACTTGATGTAAAGATTCGAAAAAACTTTCTGGATTCATTGGAGGATCAATTATATTGGCAGCTGGTATTTGTTTTAAAGCTCTCGAAGCAGCAAAATGATTGTCTTTAAATACATATCTAATAACGGGCCAAATTTCAGAAGTTTTAAAAGCATTTTCAGCTGTGCCAATCGTTGCTGCTCTTCCATAGGCTTCGGCAAGTAAAGCGACAACATCGTACGGTGTTATTGGCTTTCCTACGTTTTGTCGTAAAAATGTTTCCTGCGCTTATACATAGTAAATTCTGAAAGGGCGAAAAAAGGCAACATCCAATGGTTGCATACTATGAGTTGTATGATTCGGTAACTGTAGCATTATGATTCCATTATCCCGTGCAAACAAAAGTGCCTCTAAGTTTTGACTATGTGTAGAATGCTCATCTAAGAGGATTAACACCGATTCTTCTTTGGAACAAACAACAACTGTTTTTGAAGTGACGGAGCCTTGTAGCAAACAGTTCACTGGTGATGTAACCCGAGTCGCAAATTGTGACTTTACTCCCAACTAGAGCCCCTTTTCCTAACTCTGGTGCAAATCGTTTTCTTTTGAAGATAAACATAGGCGGAATGTAGGAGCCTGCAGCGTTATCGCAACATACAACAGTGGTGTGTAATCTTCTCTCGCCACTACTTACTGCCCCTGTTTGATGTTTACCTTTGAGACCAATAATTTTTTGTATTTTCTTTTGCACAGTTGTGAAACCATTTTCATCAACGTTGTAGATCCTTATACCAGTCAAATTATAAATGTCTACTAACTCCTCTAGAAGCGATAAAAACCATCTACTCTTTCTTTGCTAAATCCTCTCATTCTGGCAAGGGATGTAGCTTCCGGTTGACGAAGAGATAATTTTGGATTTCTTGCTATAAATTTGTGAAACCATTTTTTCCTTGCTATCGTTTTCTCAACGTTAAAACAGTATTAAAATTTGTTGCTTTTGGTAACATCAAAATGCAATTTTTCTTACATCTCTAATTGTTAATCCAAAAAATCTTTCGGTAAAAATGCAGTTTAGAGTGAATCCGCGTATTGCTAAAATTTTCAGTTTATGTGAATGTATATGTCATTTGAAGCTTAAAAATAAAAAAAACTCTTGGCGGTCACTAATTTAAATAAATTTAATCGCTTTTAAAATGTTCACTTTTCACTTGCAATGGTCAATCAGGTGACGTTTGTGTACTAGTTTACTGAGATTGTTAAATTTATTATAATGACATGGAGATACAATGGACACATAAACAAGAGTAACTCCGATGTCTCCAGGCCGTATAGGTTAGGTAAATTAATTGAGTTTTTTAATTTTTCGCGTTTTTTGTATACTTTTTTACGAAACAATCCGCGATCGTTCCAGGCCGCACAGGTTAGGTAAATTAGTTAGGTTTTTGTATATTTTTTTCTAAATAACCTGCAATGGCTCTAATACCTACATGTTAGGTAAATTAGATAGGTTTTCCTCATTTTATGTATAATTTTTTTTTTTGCGAGGTTGTCCCGATGTCTTCAGGCCGTATAGGTTAGGTAAATTAATTAAGTTTTTTTTTTAATTTTTCCAATTTTATGTATACTTTTTTTTACGAAACCATCCGCGATAGTTCCAGACCGCACAGGTTAGGTAAATTAGTTGGGTTTCTGTTTAATTTTTGCGAAATTACCTGCGATGGCTCTAAACCATACATGTTAGGTAAATTAGTTAGGTTTTTAAATTTTTCTTATTTTATATATAATTTTTTGAAGAAACAACCTGCGATGGCCCCTGGTCTCACAGGTTAGGTAAATTAGTTAGGTTTTCTCATTTTATGTGTAATTTTTTTTGCGAGGTAACCCCAATGTCCCCAGGCCGTATAGGTTAGATAAATTAATTCAGTTTCTTTTAATTTAGCATATTCTATAGCAAGAAATTGATCAAAATGTGATATATAAAAAACATATTTTTGAGCGTTTCCAGGGCAAAAAAAAGTATTTTGAAATGTGTTTCAGAGGGTCTAAAATAGCCTTAAAAAGAGCCCGTTCGACCGATGGCGGATTTATCCTTATTTTTATATTTTCTGATGAATAAACACATCATTTTTTTTATTGGTGATGTTTTATTTTGCAAATATGGAAAATAAAAATTTTTGGGGGAGGGGGTAAATTTCATGAGACCGCTGAGATTTTTTTTCATTTTTGTGTTTGGAAGGCTTGTTTACTTATGAAAAACATTTTTTTTTTTTTTATTAAAATGTAGATTCACTCTAAACTGCATTTTTTCCAATCTTTCTTCAAAATGCAGAATATGCGATACTAAATCCTTTTCCATTTCTTCCGTGAAAACGGGCCGCCGACCAAAAGACATCTTAACAGGTTGTACTTCCTAATTTGGACCAGTCCAACTTGAACGAAATTGAATCGGTCCAATATAGGCATTCAAAGGTTTTGTAGAAAATTATTTTTTTACTAAACAACCTCTAAAGATAATTGGGTCAAACTTACATAGAAACATTACCAACACGTCTACTAATATTATAAAAATATTGAAACAATTTTAACCTTAATTATAAACAGCCAGTCCCTTAGCTTAGTCTTACGAAACTAGACTGGATGTGCTAAACTTATTTATTGGCCAGGTAATTCGTAGTTTCATACTTCTACACCAGACTAGCGGCACTATCGCTATCTTATACACGTAATAAGTCATCAGTCCAAATTGGGAAGCGGCAGAGACAACTACGAGACGTGTAACTTCATATAAAAATCGGTTCTGTGGATCGCTCATGCAGTGTATATCGTTTTCTCCCTTTCTCTTAATATTTGTGGATATGACTATCTCTTTTACAAATCACTCAAGGCAATGGTGAGATGTCGCCACCATAGCCCCCTTCTCTTTATGTTCTGTCGTTCTGTCATGTATATATCTTGTCATAAAAGTCGTTATTTCTAGCCTAGCTTTTCGTTAGAGGTTATGTTTTGGAAAAATTTTTTGTTTATTTTATATTGTGGCTTTTTATATTGTAGTGTGTGTAGTGTTTTTAACGTATTTTGTTTGCATTTTCAAGAGCTTATTATATTACTAAAGCTAAAATAGTTTAGACTTTTTTTGATTAAAAAGCAATGCCGGCATTTTGTTTAATTTGTGGATGCAGTGAAGATGAGGTGTCTAAAATGCATTACTTTCCACGTAATTCTACAAAGTAAGTACAATCTATCATTTAATTCAAATAAAACTGGTTTACTCGGCTTATGTTATGACAATATTGGAATATGAGTTGAGTTGCCAGTTAGGTCTCCTTTTTATGATGTACGTGTTAGGTCATTAGAATCTGTTCAAGACAAATTTCTTAGATTAGGTTTAGTAATGGCAACTCTGATTATAATGTTTTATTAAACTCTGCATCTTAAATGCCTAAAAATTTTCGAAGGGGTACACTCAATTTATTATTTTTGCATAAAGTAAAGGAGTTATTCATTGTTTTGAACTTTTAGAATCCATGCAATTTAGAGAACCAGTAAGATTCGTGAAAATTATTTATTCATTCCATTTCACAGAACTAATTATTATGACCTAAGTACCTATTTAGTTCTCTTAACAAAAATGAAAATTCATTAAATTTGGATATTAGGTACATCTTTCATTAATTCCTAATGAGTATTATTGTTGGTTTATATAAAAAAAGTACCTACTCAATACTTCCCACTTGATTGACTTAAGTGTTGGTGTGTTTGTTTTTAAAATAACATTTGCAAAGTATTGTATTCTTTCCATTTATATTTTTTATTGTTATGGGGATTTCGAGTAGGTATATCCTTCAATAATAAAAATTTAAAATTTTAATATCTTGGTATTTATTTGTAGAATCTAATATAAAATATTATTGTTTAGATGCAAATTATGGTTTGATGCCCTGGGTATTCCATATTTCGAACAGAAATGCGAAATTTCAGAATCTGCAGTAAACACTTTGCTAGAACAGATTATATTGGAAACTGGAAATTAAAACCGGATGTATTACCAATGAAATTTATGGACTGCCAGACAACTGGAAATGTTACAGATTTGTTGAGCAAAGATGAAATCTTTTTTTAAAGCAGTGTGGAAAATAGGCATTCCTTGGTGGTGTAAAAGAAAAATGAGGGAAATTAGGTCACAAAAAAAATTAAAAATTTTTTACATATATAATTTATAATATAGCTTTCGGCCCATGATAGAACAGCCTTCTTCAGTGGGTTTTATTTTTCGATTCGTTTATTTCATTATTTTATTTTTTAATTATTATTTATTATTATTAAGTTATTACATTTCTTTTTTTAAATTCATATATCTATGGTATTTTATGGTTGTTTAAATTAATCCCATGTTTCATGTTTGCCAATTATTGTCTTTTTTTATGTATTTATGTCATTGCAATTTAAGGTTGGTTTTTGTTTGTTTAGTTCTGTTGTTTATAATATAGGTATTTAATATCGATATTTTTAATTATTATCATGAATAAAAATATAAAAACGATGGTATACTACAATTTTATTTATTAAACATTTTCCTTAATGACATAAAAAGAAAAAACACTACATAAATGTATGGTTAGCGTTTTGTTGCTTATAAACTTTTCAAAAAAAAATAATTATAAAAGAATTAAACTTCGAAAAAATAATACATATTTACAGTGTCTACTTAAGTTGGCAGCATATGGAAAATTATTTTATTAGTGTTAGGAAAAAAAGTAAATATTAATTTGTTGTAATGTAAAATTCCCTCAGGCTTAAGAAAAATTTATAATTTCTGACAAGCCCTATAATTTTTTTCCTAAAACTAATAATAAATTTTCCATAATATGCTGTCAACTTAAGTAGAAACATTGTTTTCATTTAAAATTCCCGCTTATCCATGACCTATCCCAATGTTTATCAGATTAATATGGTTACTAACGCAAGAAGAGACCATTTAAAAAGAAGAAGTACAATTAAAAAGAAGATCTAAGCGATCTGAAATTCCGGTTCTGTGAGCGCCGTGCACAGCGCCCTCGGTTGGTGCCTTTTATAGAATCGCCCAGTCAAATTTTGCCGAACCAATTATTTACATTGAGTTGCCCGTCTCTAGTTGTCTCTGGAAGCGGTCTAATATGGGTCCTATCATGTATTGCCGCCTGACCCAAAATTCGAGATATTCTCAAATTGAGACGTGATCCCGCGTCATAAAATCTAAAAAAAAAATATTTCATATACTTTCTTACCATAATACATGTTTCGGATACTTTATTACTATTGTGATAAATTACCTTTTCTTCTTTACATGCAAGTCCTCTTACTTGGTTTATATAGGCCAACCCCTTTCTGAATTAGTACGATCCCTAATTGATCTCTAGTAAAATCACAACCGATGCTCCATTTGCCTGACAGACATTCACTTTGCGATGTTAATTTCCACCATTTTATTTCTTATAAATGTGGGTGTCGTCCCCACTGATAAGGGTGTCTTCCATATATCCTCTACTGATTTCTCTTTTTCCTCTATTATCACATCATGAGATGAGTCTGGGTAGAGAGTTGAGAGGTTACGGCTCTCAATTCTTTTTGTATCATTCTCATCATGTACACATTAACTTTTTTCCAACTCATAAATCAGCCTACTTGTTCAAATCAGTTGATAACTTCATAACTGTCAAGAAAGGTAGTGCTAAGTGTAGTTAAGGATACAACTGTATCTTTTCTCGTCTATCCGCTATATTTCAATTAAATATTTACTCTTCTAGAGCCTTCCAAATTCCATTGCCAATAAATAGTATTTGCCGCCCACAAATTCAAAACAAATCATATACGTTCTAAATACCATACAAACGATAAAATGCAAAAATTTTCCTGACTACAAACCAAATTATAATTTTCTATATCCACTGATCTATATTATTTTACTGGATAGGATATAGGCTATATTTAACATACTAAAAATCCGTTCCACCAAGGAGACCGGAAGTGCAACACTGCTGGTCGATTTGGGCAAATTATGGTGGGATCACATAACTGAATTTTGAGATAATTTGACATACCTAACCTATAGTTTGATTGGTTTTTCTTCTTATTCTTCTTCTATTCCTTTTGCGGGCAATGTCCTTCGGGACAATTCACCCATAATTTGATTTTTTTATGAAAGAAAATATAAAAATGGAAACGTGAAGCATACTGTGTCTTCACGAATATAGTAATGCTATTCAATATTACCTAAATAAATAAAAACAACATCTCATCGTAACTTGTTGACACAATTAAATGACAAATGTGAGAACAAATGGAAATAGAGGTTATGTTAAATAACATCCGGTCCGCCATATTATTTGCCCAAATCGGCCAATTTTTCGGAACGTTTTTTAGAGGGCTATATCCTATCCAGTAAAATAATACAGATCAGTGTCTATATCTCAAACCAGCTACGTCATTGGTTTTTCCAACCAAATATTGTGAAACACAAAAAACTTGAGAATTGTTAAAAGTGCCCAATCTTTGAGCAAAATTACTTCTAAGTGGCGAAATTTATCACTAGATTTGTTCTACTGTATACTAAATACAGGATTTGATATTTATGTTATCTTTCCTATAAATTTAGTTAAAAACACATTATTCAATTCATATCAGATCTAGTATAAGATAATGTAAAAAAAAACTACACCACCCGGACATATCATATGTTACAGTAGTACGTTTAGGAACCGCTTATAAAAATACACTTTCTTCACTGCAACTATTAAATGTTGTACTTTCGAAACTACTTAAAATAACAGAAAGAAAATATTCTCGCTTTTGAGATTGAAAGAAATTTCCAGAACACTTGTGTTTTGTGTATTTTACACGCATTATATTATAATTCTAGTAACAGAATATTCATTATGTTCTTAATAGCTACTGGTCATGATTAACAGTTCTACACGACGTAATATTATTTAGTTTGAATTTACCCGAACAAAGATAATTGGCGTTTGTAGAGTCGAACTAAAATTAAAAAATTGGTGATTATAATGACTGATATGGAATTTGATAATACTCCCCCTGAACTGCTGAATTATGCAAATCATTTAAGTAAAACCTTACCTAACATAAGTTAGATTGAATATTTCATTTTGTTCCGTTTCGTTTTACTATCTAGCAGGTCTGTGGCCGTGAAGTAAATAGACTCTGTCACCCTGTTTGAATGAAAATCTGATACTCGTGGTTCCCCACGCTCGCAAACGTTCGAGTTTAGAATTTTCCACTCGTATCAAATGTTCATTCCATTCTTGTTACAGAATATACTATTAAATGCCCGATAAATAGATAAATATTAATTATTTTGACGGTAGATGTAAAGTAAACCCATAATTTCCACTGAAATATGCCTATTAAAAATGAACTCAACGAAAAGTTTTTAAATATAAGACTCGTGCTTTTCAAGAAATTAGTACCTTATTTTTAATGCTTCGTAAAAATTCTGATGCAGTTTTAATAAAATTCCCGAACCTCCAAACCTGTGAGCAGTTCGTAGCTTTTACAATCCTTTATAACTTTTTTGAATAATTAATGACCGTCGTGGTTTTTTTAATTTGGCTCTGCTACCTTGCGGAAAGGTCAATAATTTTAAAATTTTATAAGCTTGCAGAATGTTATCCCGAAAGCATGGAACGGTTATTAGAAACCGGATGATTCATAACTTGGAATCTAAAAGAAATATGGATTGAAGCCAGCATGTAACTTTATCAATTTTTATAAGGAAATATTTTCGTGAATTAATTTGTTCTATTATACAAGGAGCGTTTAAATTTATATTACAATTTACCAGATGTCTAGTTCCAGCTTCACGAGGTTTGTTTTAATTAGTTGTAAGGTTTTGGCAGACACCAATTAGTCAGTCTCTCTGTTTTTTGAAACTTAAAAATATACCCCTTTTGTTAGTGATTATTGCACACTATTGACATCTTGTATATTTGTTTCTTAGTAAAAGTTTCTTATTTATAAATACTGATTGTCACAAAAATAATAAATTAACACAAAAGAAATTGGCTCTTATTACAAATCAACATAATAAACCTATTTACATGTTTTAATTAGATTTAGTCCAAGAGAGAGATATCTCGAACAAAGTGGTTCAGCGAGCCGCATTTGGAGGCTAGAGTTGGAATATTGAGGGAATAAAAGTACAGAATTGGAGCGAAGCTTGATTTCCCTTAAGCGTTGGTCTTTTTTCAAACATATCCTTTTCTAATTCTCTTTATATTTTCAATTTATCTACTAGTGGGTATATTAAGTTAGTAGTTTAAATGGCAGAACTACAAAATTCAAATAGATAACATGGTAGAATAAAAACACGTCACAAATGTTGTGAGAGGTATTTAGAGGATTTAATACAAAACAAAAATATTAGTGAATAATTTCAAACTTTTCTAACTTGTCAGAGTTAGAAACAAAATATGAAATATTGGGTAATTTGAAGAAAAGTGGAAAATTTTAATGTTTTAGTAATAGTATTGGCAATGAATATATGATGTACTATATTGCACAAAGCTGCTCTATTTACCTTTAAATCCGGTCATATATTGCAAAGAAACGTAGTGTCCAGCTCTTTCGTAAAAGAACCGACATGCGTTACCGACGTGGTGTGCTGTTGCCAGGCTATGTAGTTTATCTCCTTCATATTTAAAAATAGTTTTTACCTATAAGTTACTAATAGTAACAAGTTTTGTTAATTAGAATAGTTTCAAGATTGTCACATTTAAAGCGTCCCCACCAATTTATGTTCGTACCCAGTGCACTGTTTCTCACACCGACGCATTGTGGCCAGAGTTGTTGCAATATTTCCCGAAACATTTAAATAAAATGACTTTTATAAAACAAAAAACGTATAAAATGTGTACAAAGTACAGTAAGCTATTTTAAGTGCTTTCAGCAGCACCTATTTTTAGATCATTTTGCAGGGCATTTTTGTACCTATCAGTTTTACATACATACGCCAGCTAAATAACAACTTTGAAAATACTAAGTTAAACTATGGCAAACGCCATTCATAGGCCTGCCAAAAAATGCATGGATTTAAAAGCGTTAAACGTGTCAACAGCACAATTGAATATAGCCTTGTTTCATTCATACTATACGTCACGTATAGTGTTTTATCGATCGATAGTTTGCGACATTGCCATCGAGTAAATTGTTTCATATCGGATATTTTTGTTAATTTTTATACTTTTTTGGAAATATTTCGGCTTATAGTTTTAGTGTATAGCTAACAACATGGTTCGCGAATGCATTTTGTGCAAAAAACTGGATAATGTGAATGCTAAAGTGTCTTTTCATAAGTAAGGTTAGGTATTGCATTGTTCAGTGGTGTAGATTTATAGATTTTTGCCGTAATCACATGTATTTGCTGCATTTGAATATCCACATTCGCTGTATTTCTTAAATCTCGAGCGTCTGTTTATTCACATCGGACACATCTGTCCTACACATTTACATATATTGAATCACGTGATCAAAGATTTACAACATCTCAGATGCATCCGATGTAGATATTCAAACGCAGCATAAATCTACCTTTGTTTTACTATTATTTATTTTCTTTGATATTTGAACGTTATTAATTTCGCAAAAAATTGTTATTAATAAAAATACTTTAGTCTTGACTTTAGTAGTAAAATAAATATGCTTATGCTTGCTTTTTAGATTCACAACTAACAGATATACAAGAAATATATGGCTATCACTTTTAGGACTTGAAGAAAATGAAAGTGTCCGAAAAAGAGTTATGCTCGGAGCATATTTTGAGGGTTTTGGATAAATTAATTTTAAATACTGTAAGAACCTCAGAATCTAAGATTTTTAATTTTTTTGGAGATTACATTTTTGATGGCGATATTTTTGAAAATCACGTGCTAGATTTGATAATTCTAAAACATTTCAATATTCGCATTCACTATGAGATCACAAAAAAGTTGGACATTTTTAGAAACAATAAAATAAGAAGTATCAATACAAAAGTAGTATTGTATTTTTTTTTTAAATAAAGGCACTGGATATAAACAAAAGGCCACACTATTGTAGTAATCCATAATTCTTTAATTGTTTTATCCACTATTGTTACATGATTATATTATAATTATTATATTTTAACTTAATTTAATTTTTGTTTAGTTTGCTTTTATTTTTTTTTGTATTTTTTTTTGTATTATTTTATGTTTCTAATTTTTTTATGTTCGTTTTGTATTATTTTTTGTTTTTTGTATTATTCCTTTATTTATTTGTTGTTTTATCATTTTCTTTATTTTTTCGTTATAGGTTTACAATATTTATAGGGCAACTCGGTTACTTACAATTTTGTATTAGTCTTTTTAACCAATTTATACAATATTTTATAAAATTTAACATCGTTTAATGAAAGTAAAATATTAATGTTTATTGGTAGAGGTATACCAATATTAACTAATTCTGAGTACATTGTGTACAGTATCTAGCGAATTTAGGACACATTCTAAAATTATATGATTGCAATCTGCAATTTCATCCAAATTAAACATAATTTATTATTTGATCTTGTAGGCAGGATGCATAAGAATTATTACTTCTTAAACAATAAATAACTTTGATAAAAAACCTACGTATTTCGTTTTTAAACCAAGGACACTTTGGAATATTAGGTTGAATGTTTTTGTATTTCTTTTCTTTTTTTTTTTTTTTTCTTTTGAATATGCATTTTACCAAGTTTTAAACTTTGATAATTTAGATTTAGCAATAAAATCTAATTTTGGTGTTCCCGAAACAGTAGCCTTTTTTGATAGGAAATTCACTTTCTCATTAGTAATACTTATATAAGATTTTATCCAGGCCAACAACATTTCTTTATTTTGTTCCAAATATTGGTAATAAGAATTTCTGAAGCTATATAGTTGGTAGGACTGGTAACGTTCCATTTTTCAAAGTATTCTACTGCAGTTTTATTTGTTTATATGTTTACCTACGTTGAAGATAATATAAAATTTGACAGTACATTTAGAGCATTTTTAAACCTGTGAATTCTTTTAAATTTAAATTATATCAAACACTCGTTTCAAAAGCATTACGTATTTCGCTACTACTTTCATTATAGAAAATTCTCGTTTATTTTTAACACCCTGTATCTCACTAGAAGGTGTTATATACTGTTATTTAGCAAGATAATATTATTTTGTGGTCCTGAATCTATGGTTAAAATATATTCCAGTCCATATAATAATATACTAATTAGTTTTGAAAAAGAAAAATGCATATGAATAATTTAATTAATGTTAATCATCATTTTAATTAAGGGTGTTTATAAACAATACGGATTAAAATATTTAACTGATAATTGGTTACAAATTAGTGTAATAATAAAGGTTTTATAATTACCGGGATTATCGAATAAATACTAATACTAAGATTAGGTAGGTAAAGGTGGATTATTGATTTGATTCTTAGTATCCTGTGAGTTAAGTACCTAATGGTAAAAGGTAATATTACAATTTAAACTCATTATCTATTAAATTACTATAGCCCTTGTTATTTTTTGTAAATAGAGGAAATTAGTCACACCTGAAGAATAATTCGTAATTCGAAACATATAATGTCGATAATAATCAATTTATGTGAAAATCTACCAAATTTCGGTTTTTCTCCTAGTAATGGATTTTCATGTAGTAAAGGCCAAAACAATAATAACGTAACCAGTAGTTTGAAATATTGCTGTCAATTAAATAATTGTTTGTTCTTGTAATAATTAATCTTGTTTATCATTATAATAATATTTTATATACATGAATCTTCCATGCAATAAATTAAAATATGTTTGGACAAAAATGCCTGTTCGACAAAATAATAACCAGTTAGTGTATCATAACTCTTTTCGATCTTTTACTGAATTGGTATATATTTTAGGTTGCTTATTTATGAACCTGGACAAGTAGAAGCAGCTCAGATATATGTTGAGATTCAAAAAGAAAACAAACCATCGGCATTTTTTGATGCAAATAATATCGACAGAAGAATTGTAGACATTCCCTATTTTATTCAATCAATTATTTCTCTAAATAAACATAAGTCATTCGATTGTGGCAGAATTAGTCCAATAAGCTGCTTTAGACTTCAATGCAAAATGTGTATTCTCAGTACAGATTTGAACACTGAAAATCCAAAAATGACTACTGAAATGAATTTAAACTCAGCTGCAGTATTGACTACTCTATCAACTGGATGTGGACATACACAAATGGTCGAGCAGTATGCCATAATGAATATACCATAAATGTCTTTTCGATAATACTCAGCACATAATGAGTTGGTAAGTAAAAGTATTTTTAAAGCAGCTTGGGAGGCAATGGAACAAGCAGGTCTGGAAGAATTGCAATTAACAAAAGATATTGGAGAAACAAATGAACAAGGGAATGGTCTAATTGCAGTAATTGTTGACGGTACATGGTCTAAGCGGTCACATAAAGTAAATTTATTATATTTTTATATTATAACGTGTGATCCAAAAAAAAAATGTTTCTAAACAAGCCTTGACCGACGGAATTGTGAATAATCTGTTATGCGTGATCTTTACATGGTCTACTTTAGAAATATTTTTATATTTGAACTATCATATAAAGGGTTTATTTTTAAATGCACTTATTTTATACAGGCTTTCATTATTGGGGCGAAAACTGGAAAAATTTTGTATGTTTCTTCTAAACGTATGTATTTTCCTGTGTTTAAAAGCTGCAAATCATAAATGTTCAAAAAATTGGGATGGTTCGTCGACTTCTATGGAATCGGAACTAATTTTAGAAGGATTCCGTAATAGTATAAAAATGCACAAATTTAAATATGCTAAATTATTCGCGATGGAGACATGTGTTTACCAAAAAATTTGCTTAGAGAGACCCTACGGAAGAACAATGGTCCGGAAAGTAGAATGCATAAACCATCTTCTCAGGAATTATTTCAGAAATTTTCGTGATCTTGCAAAAAAATACAGTTCAAAAAACAAAACATTAAGACCACGACCAAAAAAAAAAAAAGTGATAGGATTTTGAAGTTGCGAGTGGAAATTAAATCGGCTGTATATTACCACAGAAAAAATACCAGTGATATATTTGACAACGTGAAGCAATTAACTGCAGATATTAAAAACTCTCCTTATCACACATTTGGAAATCATTCAAACTGTGCACAATATTTTTGTAAAAGAGAACAAAACGACAGAGATTATGTGACAGAAATGGAAGAATGCGGACTAACAGATGATATTGTATCTGCTGGTAATAGGCTGGTTCAAAACAGTCACAGTTTATTATTAAAGATGACTAATAATCTAATAATGCTCCAGAGACATATACTCAATCGTAGTTAAATTTGTTGGAGGAAAGAGAATTAATTTTGCAGTAAAATGAGGATATAATGTTCGGTGTACAGCTGCAGCCATTTATTTTAATAAAAAAGAGAACTATTTTCCCACTATTTATAAAAAGCTGTCAAAAAGTGTTCTTGGGATTCACACATAAAGATTGGTTACTCAAATGAGCAAAGGTAGATGTAGTAGAAAAGAAAAGGGCCCTTAATTAAAAAAACGCAAAAGTGGGCATCTACAGATAGGGACTACATATAGGGACTACAGACTTCAATGCAATGATGATGATGATGACGATGACGACGTTTTGGAACAAAAAAACTGCAATTTTTGGATAGTTTAATAGATGATATTTGTAAAATTGAAGTATCTACTAGAGGTCAGGCCAATAATGATCTGTAGAAAGAACATCGTAGTAATAGGCTCACGGCTTCAAATTTTGGAACCATTTACAAATTACGCAAAACAACAGACCCAAAACAGACTGTTAATAACATATTAGTTTCACCTTTTTACGGATCAGTCGCTTCAAAATGGGAACACGATTATGAATCTATTACGATAGAAGAATTTAAAAATAAATATGGAAAAACGGTACAAGAATGTGGATTATTTATTTATGATACACATCAATACTATTGGGAGCAAGTCCAGACGGCATTATGAATAATAATGAAATAATTAAAATTAAATGTCCATATTATTGTTCCAAATTGACACCATAAATGAAAATTCAAGAAAAAAATTAAATATCTAGCCAATACAGGTACAATGAGAATTGGCTATAACAAAAGCCAAATATTGTTATTTTATAGTTTGGACCCCACTAGGAAAGTTCGTTGAGAAAATTGAGAGAGATGACAATTTTTGGTTGTGTGCTGAACCAAAGTTCATTGATTTTTATTTAAAATATTTAATATAAGAAATTGTGAGAATAAATTGATATAATTTATTTTTTTTGTGATTGTATTTTATTATGTAAAATAAAATGTTTCATTAAAAATAGAAGGTAATTAAAGGTGTTCAATCAGAACATAATAAAATAACATCTTGTACATCAAAGTTTAATTTATTTCACCATAAATTAAACAGTTGAAATTAGAACGATTTCTGGTCAGCGAACCTGAATATTGCAACTCAGCGAAAATATCTAGTTCGTTGTTTAATTAATTGAATAATTTTGTTATCTTATTTTTAATATTGTTGACATTTGTTTAATAATAATAGTTTATAAAATGTTAATTTTTTTAAAAATAAATGATTTTTAACCCCACGTTTCTTCTATCCAACATCCTTAAAATTAATATAATAATTATTAAAAAATAGCCCTTATTTTTTAATACAAATTATTCATTGGTCCTTCGAGCCGGATCTTTTTGGGGATAAAATATTTTCTTCCGTTTTTATAATGCAGTTCTGTGATATCTGAATAATTCCAGTCGAATTGAGTTTTACGTCTTCTCGTATCCCTTGACATATGACAGCCACGTTGACTGGTTTACTGGTAAAAAAGAACCAAGTATTGGGCATGTGAAGCTGTTTCCATGTTATTTGGGCAGCTCTATGTTTTTTGATCTTGCACTGAGTGGTGTCTGGTATTTCATAAATTTCGTCTATTACACAATTTGAATTTGTTTCGATGTTCTTCACAACAGCGGGTGAACAAATATATTGATTTGCCTCCAAGTAGATACAATTTTTTAAATTCTTCACTTGTTAATTGGAAGTAAAGCTGTGTATTGTAGTCCACTCCTATGATCTCACTTAGAATATCCAATATCCACTAGAATCCCTTATCTATTTTGAGAGGAGTTGGTGTTGCTTGCAATAGAGCGAATTCTGTAATATCTACGATTGGAAAGAATGCAAAGATTTGAATGTGAGTCTCATTAATTTCCATCTTCATTTTTAAAATCGGTGTTGATAATATTTATAGATTTGATGGAAGTTTATCATCTGCTGCGACAATGATGTGGCTAATATAAGCTGGATATATCAAATCGTATAGGCTGCCTCTATTAAAATGAACGTCTAGGAGTTTGGAGTAAAATTCATTTAACTCCGCTAAGAAATTTCAGGCCACCTGGTAGGTGCTCAGTAGATGGAGATTGAGTTTATTTATATCTACTGATTTGTACCATCTTTGCATCTCATTAACTGCAACTAGCCCTTGATTAAGTCTAACTCTGAAGTGTTCTAGTTGATTGTTGATTCTTTTTTCAGTTTCATTGATTTTCGAGATAGTCGAAATCATAAATTTAGTTTGATGACTTGATGCCTTTATGAGATCTTGTTGATTTTCTTGACTCCAAATACGCTAGTTAGGAATTTACCCAAGATTCCTCTTTTATTGCGATTCCCGTTGTTCCTTGGCAAACTGCTTCTATACCAACTGAGCTGATCTTCTTGGTCTATGAGATGACGGCTAAGACTCGTACATTGAGTTTCATCGGAGAGTGCCTTGGTTTTATTACAGAGATCATTGAATTCTTGTACCACTACTGGCACGTTTTTAAAGTCTTGTTTCAGCCTAGCAGTTTCGAAGTTTACCTGGATTCTAAATATTCCTCTATCAAGCCTCGCATGGCCAATATGTTCCACGTATATTCCAGGATGGGGATGATGAATTACATACTTAGAATCGACTTTTGATATAACGGATAAAACTACCATCAGACATAGGCATAAGTGGAATAAATAAGTACTCCGATACTGGTGTGCTTTCATGAAGATAGATGTACTTGGACTTGTTTGAGGGAAACCATCGATAGACCTAGTGGTAAGGTTTGTAACACACCTGGTTAGGTTAACATTTGTACTTGTAGCAACTTTGTTGGGAACTGGTATCTCAGGAACTCTCTCATTCTCGAGGGGCAGCGGTACTAAATTGTGAGTATTTCGTTTCAATGTTGTACCTGTTGCTCTTCTAAGAGTTACTACACGTACTGTTTGTTCCATCAGGTGCGGGATGAGTTTGGATTACTCGTGCTAATGGCCATTGACTTGGATTAATGTTGTCCTCTTTGATTATGACGATATCTCTAACTTTTAAATTATCTTTCTGAGTTTTCCATTTATATCGTTGCTGAAATCTTGAGAGGTACTCCATGGACCAGGCTTTCCAGAAATCTGTCTTAATCTTCTGAACAAGTCGCCATCTTTGTGATAGATTAGTGTTGATGCTGGTGTCAATTCGATTCGGTGGTGCAATTAATTCCCTACCAATCAAAAAATGACCTGGAGTTAGCGTAATCGTGTCATTTATATTTTCATTCAGGGGACATAACGGCCTTGAATTAAGTGAAGCCTCTATTTGATGGGTCAGCGTAGTTAGTTCTTCGTAGGTTAACTTAGCTTCTCCAACTGTTCTTTTTAGATGGTTTTTCATGGACTTAATTCCTGCTTCCCATAAGCCTCCAAAGTGCGGAGATGCTGGAGGTATAAAGTGCCACTGAATCCCTGTGGTCGTCATCATGATTTGTATTTCTGATTGTTTGACCATATTGTTAATTTCCTTTTGTAAATGGTTATTGGCTCCGACAAACGTTGTACCATTATCACTATACATGTGGGAGTAGGGACCTCGCCTGGCTATAAATCTTTTAAACGCTGCAAGAAATGTGTCAGTAGACATATCACTGACTACTTCAAGATGGATTGCCTTAGTAGATAGACATACGAAAACTACGATGTACCCCTTATAGGATTTGTGTCCTCTTCCTTTAGTGGCTCTCACCTGAATGGGACCCGCGTAGTCTACTCCGGTGTAAGTAAATGGTGGGTTTGGTGATACTCTGGGATAAGGTAGCTCCCCCATCTATTGGTGTGCAGCCTGTGCCTTATATCGTGAACATGTGGTGCATTTATGAATGATAGACTTGATGGCTGTCTTGCAATTAACAATCCAATACCGTTGCCTCAGATAGGCTAATGTTGCTTGGTTTCCTCCATGCAATGTTCGTTGGTGAGCATCTCTAATGATGAGAATGGCGAGGTGACTATGGTATGGAATGATTATGGGGTGTTTTCTAGTATACGATAGTGGAGAATGTTCCAGTCTGCCCCCAACTCTTATAATTCCTACATTATCTATGAACGGATTAAGAGTCAATAAGTTGCTGTGTTTATGTATAATTTTAGTTTTCATCAAGGATTGGTAGTCTCCTTTTAATTCTTCGGATTGTGCTAGTTTTATGATTTGCCTAAGTGTGCTATGGTCTTTTCAAACTTTAACGGACCCTTGTAGGTGACATCTTTCAAAAATCTTCTACAATATGATAGGACTCGAATCATTCGTGTTAGGCTTGAAAATATGCACCACATTCCATCGCTATATTTAACATTGGTATGGTAACACATCTTTAGTTCTTCGTTTGTAGAAGCAGCTATTGGAGTTTTAGGCCATCGCTTCGTATCTTGCAACCATTCAGGACCTGTCCACCATAAGATGTGATTTGATAGTTTTACTGGATCCATTCCTCTGGATATACAATCAGCAGGATTTTCATTAGATTTTACATGACTCCAGTGGTAAGGTGGAACTAGTTTTTGTATTTCAACTGCTCTATTTGCTACGAAGGTCTTCCATCTTAAAGAATCTCCTCGTATCCATCCTAATGCAATCATCGAATCTGTCCAGGCATACATGGAGACATCGTTTAATTTGAGTGTCTGCTTAAATTTATGCAATAAGTTACTTAGCAGAACAGCGGAACACAGTTCAAGTCGAGGCAAGGTTGTCTTCGTTCTTGCCGGAGCAACTTTGGATTTGGCCTGTACCAATGATATGTATACTTTCCCATTATAAAATGTTCTTGTGTATACGACCTTTTCGGATGCATCACAGAATCCATGTAATTCAGTATGGGTTTCATCACAATATAGCCATCTTGGTATGCGAAAATCTTCGACTGCTTTTATGTGAGACTTAAATTCAAGCCATTGATCAGTTGTTTGTTTGGTTACTGGTTGGTCCCAATCTAACTGATGAAGCCATAATTCTTGTATACGTAATTTTGCTTGGATAATAACAGGTGCCAGTAATCCTAATGGGTCGAATAATTTAGCTATTTCAGATAAAATAACTCGCTTCGTCAGTTTTTGGTAGTTTGATACATTTGTTTGAAATCGGAATATGTCGTCTATCGGCGACAATAAGACACCAAGGGACTTCCTTGTTTCATCTCATGTCAATTGTATTATATTGTCTTTGAAATTTTCTGGAAGTGTCTCAAGGATCTCTGGGCTGTTGCTTGACCATTTTCTTAATGTAAAACCCCCAGATTTAAGGGTTGCTATTAAATCTTTCTGAAGTTTTACTGCTTCGTGTTGGGTACTTGCTCCAGCTAGGAGGTCATCAACATAAAAATCATTTAGGATGATTTTGGAAGCTTCGGGAAAACGATATTCTTCATCGTTGGCTAGTTGTTGTAATGTTCTTATGGCTAGATATAGTGCTGCTTTGGTTCCGTATGTAACGGTGTTAAGTTGATATTCTTTAATTTTGTTTGAACTATTGCATCGCCACACAATGCGTTGGTAATCCCTGTCGTCAGGATGTATCTGGATCTGTCGGTACATTTTCTCAATATCTGCGGTAAAGGCTTCTGCATGTTTTCTCCATCGTAGTAAAATTTCTGATAATTCTTACTGCAGTTTTGGACCTGCATACATTTGATCATTTAAGCTGGTATTTAAGTCAGTTTTGGATGATGTGTCAAATACTACTCTCAGTTTAGTGGTTGTACTCGATTCCTTGATAACTGCTTGGTGGGGAATGTAGTACTTTCCTCGGTTTAGGTTATCGAAGTTTACTTGAGTCATATGTCCCATGTCTGCATATTCTCGAAGAAACTGTTTGTAATCAGTATCTAACTTTTCGTTTCGAGAGAGTTTATGTTCTAATTGGATCAATCTCGCCACAGCTCTCGTCTTGGAGTTGCCTAGTGTAGATTTCGAGTTTGAAAAGGGAATTCTTACTGTGTAGGTTCCATCTTCGTTTTTTTTGGTAGTGTCTTGATTAAACTGTTCACATAGTTGGTCATCTTTGTTCACATATTTGGGTGGATTAACTTCTTCCAGTTCCCATAATTTTGTTAACTGCTTATTTTTTTCAGTACGGACAACCATACTTATCACCTTTATGGGGTTCGACTTAGTGTTTTGGACAAGACCTGACATAATCCATCCTAGTCCGGTATTTTGTGCTATTATACCATCTTCAGTTTTGTGGAGGCCTGGAAGTATGATTTTGGCATATTCTTCAGCTCCTAACAGTATATCAATTGGACCAGGTTTGTTACAGGTTGGATCAGCTATGAGCTTATTTTGCCATTTATTAAGGTACATGTTTGGCAAGAATTCTTTTGGTAATGTTTGCGTTAGTTTGGGCAGTACAAGTAGATGTACAGTCAAGGTATAGTTGCTAGAAAATCGTGGTTTTATTGTAGCTTCAATTTGCCATTTAGAAATTTTTGGTTCTCCATCTCCCAATCTAGAGATGTCTGCTCGTATTCTTTTTCTTGGTAAGTTTAAGAGTTGTGCTGCTTCTTCGGTGATAAAGGATGACTGCGACCCTTGATCAACCAGCACTCGTAGAAGTTGGAACATTCCATTAGAAGTTTGTACCTTTACCATAGCCGTAGGTATTAACACTGTATTATCTTCTGTTCCTATGTGTGTCAACGTAGATACAGGTTCATATTGAGGAAGCTGACTGGCCACTATGGTAGTATTGGTCTGGGATCGTAAACTGTTTACAGGTCTCGCAACTCTAGCATGTTCTGAAACCCTTGACTGTTCTTTTCTGTCTTTATGCAGCATACTGTAATGGGACATACCACAGGTGCGGTATCGGAGTGAACTATGACATTTTTCCCTTGAATCATGTGTCAGACAGTTGTAACAAAGTCGATTCTTTCTGATAAACTGGTTTCTATCAGCTATAGACAATGTTTTAAATTGTATGCATTGGTATATGCTATGTAAACTGATTACAATACATGCAGTCTTGACTTTTTGGCTTAAAATCAGTCTGGGAGAACCCATTTGGCTTCTTAACGGTACTAGATTTTTCTAGTGCTTGAAATCGTCTTTCGATGAACTTCATGACATCTTCAAAATGTGGTATCTCATTTGGTTCGGTTAGGCTTTGCTCATAAATTCTGTTTGTTTCTGAATCCCACTTTTGCATTATGATACGTGTTAGTAATGGACCCCAATAATCCGTCTTGACTCCCAAGTTCTTTATGGCTTGAAGGCTTTCAGCGGTTACATCATGTAATAGCTTGATATCATTCGGCGATTCTCGCTTGGATACTGGTAAATCTATTATTCTATCTAATAATGTGGATAATATCTGGCGCTTGTTTTCATATCTATTCTGTAGTGTCTTCCAAGCGATCTCATAGTTCTCTTCAGTAATTTTAAAGTGCTGTATTAAACTGGTTTTCAGATATTGCATCTTTTCTGTTTTTGATAATTATGTTTCATGTATAACCTTTTGAAATATATCATTGAAGGAACACCAATTCTCGTAGTTGCCATCAAAGAAGGGAATATTTATTTTTGGTAATACCACATTGGATTTAATACTTTCTAGAGTATTACCTGAATTTTCTTTTGTTTTTGTATTCAGTTCTTTCATTACTATTTCATATTGGTTTTCCATACTTATATATCTGTCCATAACAAAATACTTATGTGTAAAACGTGCTTCGTATACCATAATTTCCTCATGTAATTCTATTATTGCATCCCATTATTTTTGCACTTTGGTGGTTAATGCCTCATACCTGTATTTTGTTTTACCTTGGGTTGCTTCTTGTTGTATTTGTTGGATAGTGCGTTTGAATTGTTCCATTTTTACCATTTGTTTTTTGATTCTAAGTTGCTGTTCCACTTCTTCATTACTATTTGGTTGTATATTTGGGTCTGTTTTTGAACAATCTTTCAGATATTCCTTGTATTCATCGTGTTTTCCTTTTATTTGATCAAAATACTGACTTGTAAAATACACATGATCGGAGAGACCTATTTTTAAGGCTTTGAAATGGTTTTCATTCGCTTGCTCCAATAAGTTATCTCTTTCTTCAGTTTTATTTGCAATATACTCTTCTGTTTTTCTAGATGACGGTCTTTTTTGGCATTGCTAAGCAATTGTACTATTTGCTTACCAATTTTTTCTTGATCTTTTGCTATTTTGTCAATTTCTTCGCTTTTTGTAGGCATTTTTTTCTGTACTATTGATTGACTGGACTATTAATTTAATATTTTTTAAACTTTTGCTCTAAGGACCAATGAATAATTTGTATTAAAAAATAAGGGCTATTTTTTAATAATTATTATATTAATTTTAAGGATGTTGGATTAAATTTTATTTAAGTATTTAATTTGTTTTAATCTATTTTTGCTTTCAGTTAATAAAGAAAAGATAAAACCAATACATTATTTTATTTTTTATGAAAATAAAACAAAGCAAATATATACAAAAAATGTACATGCGTACGGTAAAATAGTTTTCAAAAAACTTTTCGTCTATGCAACAAATTAATTTTAAGATCGATGCGATTTTGTTTAAGAAGAAAACAAATTTTATATTATATACCACTGTATAGTAAAGCTTTTTCCAAAAATCAGTTTATTACTTTAAATATACCATAAATAAAGCCATCCAAAGCTGTCGCGCGGATACCAAATGTATATTATCGAATATTAGTTATAATAACAACAATAATGTTTATTTACAAAAAATACGATCAATAATTATTTAATGTGTGAAAATCTTTTACTATTTCACCTTAGAATATCAATAAAATCAATCTAAATGTAGTTAGTCATTTATTTAAAAAATAATTCCTATAGATGACTCTCAAAAGACGTTAATCAATAAATAAGAAAGAAAACTTTTGAATCCGGCGTCTAAGTAATAAATAAAAAAATATTCTCTGCAGAGAAACTACTATCAACACAATAGTTGTTACAATATACAGACAAATTTGGCGTGTTTAATAGTAAACACCGTAAAAATATGATTTAAATGTTTCAAAATTGTATTTGGCCAATCTATTGTGTTAAGAATAAATACAAATCAGCATTCGAGGACGATGCGAAAATTTTTTTTATAATTCTGACTATGTTCTGCTTTATTAAATTATTACATTCCTTTTGTTTTCTCGATTAAAACATAATCAAAATTAGAAAAAGCCACATTGCAAAAATTGTTCCTTTAGATTTTTTTTATATAAGTAACCATTATGATTGTAATACAATTATTGAATTTTTTTGACTTATTACCGTTCAACTAATAAAATAAGTAAATTAACGTAACCATAAACATTTAATAAAAAGAACTGTAAAGATAGAGTTAATGTAGAAAACAGTAGAAAACAAAAATCCAATCACGTGAAGTGTATAAGTAATCAAGAACGCTTTTTGATTACATTCTAAGAGGGTAAACCGTCCATTCTCCATTTTCATCACAGCGGCGGCACGTGAAATATACCAGAAGTTCTATTCTTGGTCTTAAGCATTGAGATAAAATAAAGTGGAGCTGCTATAGTTGCCGCACCTTTGCATTACTCTTTTATGTCATATGTCAATTTCGAGGAGGGAAGCTAGTCAGTTTTGGTGAAAATAAAGGCAATTTTTGTTAAATGGCTTTATTTAAGTGATATAAAACCATTTTCATTGCATCAGTCTTTAAATATAAAATTATTGGCTTCACAGAAATAAAAATACTACTCCAGTCACCATTTTCATTATATTTTCCGTCACTTGAAGGGCGTCCATCTGTCCTATTGCAAAATAGTATTTATGTCGTCTCTACTTTATTCCATCTCGATCGTCTCAAGTAAGAAAAAATTTCACATAATTTACTAACAATCTGTAATATCTTTAATTAATTTTAGTTATTTTGTCTATTTTTTTTTTAAATAATTTAGTTAACTTTAGCCTATTTCTAACTACGAGGTTTCAACACCAACGCTGGGGACACGCTAATCCCAATTACAAGTTTATCCCAAGTCTCTGGTATTTTAACCAGACACAGATTTTTTTAACTAGCCCAACATCCATGGACTCAGGACTGACAGCTTTACAACTCCTCCGACAGATGATAAATCTACTCATTGATATATCGCCTGCCCACTGCGGTTTTCATACCAATTAATGTATTTGTAATAAAATGTTGAACCAATAGGTACAGCTGTTACCGTGATTACCTTTGTCACTAAAATTATGACATTCGGAATTATATTTTTAAGTTTTATTTATTGAAGTAGTAATAGATATGTTAAAATTTTGGTATCACTTACACCTGTTATAAAATGTACACCCTGGGGCGTATCGCTTAGCTTGGATCACCAGTTATTGTTAAATAGATTTGTACCAATGTACGATACAAATCAGTTTATAGAAACACAGCAGGCTGCTTGAGATAGCATTAGATCTTATAAGTCAACGTGGTGACAAGTCAAAAATCGCTAGGAGCAGTTAGAAAGGTATACAATTTTAGACGACACACTGAAACCTAAACTGAAGGCTATTTAGAAACTGGACAAAAAAAATTTAAATACCCACATATAGGTATTCGAAATTCCCAGAAACACTAAGATAAAATAAGTCAAACTCATTATTAACTTGTGATAACAACTAAATGTTCTTATTAAGTAATAAAAGTGCAACCTTAATGACCTAAATTAAAATTTTAGGTGATGCCAACGCATGTGCATGGACTACATACAGTATTGGCCATCGAACACCTTCCAATATAGTTTGCACAGAGAGAGAGAGAGAGAGTTTACTGAATAGCAGACGAAACGAAAGGACTCAACATTTTTGTTGAAAAAAGTTCAACACATTGCTTCAATTAAAATTTACAAAGCTGCTTCTGCAAACTCAGTTTCAAGAAATTAACACAAAAAACGGTAAAATCGACTAAGCGATTACAATTCTTGTTAAAATGCAAACGTTAGAATGTGTAGTTAATCAAAATATATCACAATAGAAACGGTAATTGGTCAGTCAACGTAAGACCAAAACAAGTTTGCATTTTAAAATTCAGTGCAACATTTGACTTCAAACCATAAGCAATTGAGTTTTTACATACGCCGGAGGCCAGCATGTCTGGCGTTTTAACAAAAATGCAATCAAGCTTAAAGGCACGCAAAAACATTTTATAAGCAAATTATATACATGTTATTAGAGTTATTTGTGAATTGTTATAGATGTTAAACATATACAAGATTTATCGGGGTTATGATGGACAAGTAATATTATTTTTAACAAACACGTTATTTGTGAACAGATTGTTATTCTGTGTGTTTATAAAATAACAGACCTGTTAAAAATAACTCAGGGTGTCAATCATAATACCCTAAAATACAACAGTGTAAATCTGAATTAATTCACACATTAAAGAAATAATTAGCTGATCTAAAGACATCAACAAGTATTCTTTACAGTCCACTTAATATCTTGGGAGTCAGTACATGCCATATTAAATCATGGGTTAATATTTGATAGTAATCCACAATGCTAGTATTAGCACAATCGTAACAGATCTTTTTTTGGAACACTGCGGTCTAAGAAGATACGTACTTCTCTTGTAGATGTAGATCCTAAATAAAGATAAGTGATCTAGTACATTGCCAAAATTAACAAAACTAACGCAGAAAATGTTCTTTATTTACTTTGTTACTGTTGTTAACCTGATAAAATTTAATCATTACAACACAAAGTCGTTTAGGTTAAAATTGTACATGATACATTTTTAAATTCAGCTTTTCAGAGCCTTTCAAATGAAGTATCATACGACTCCTCATGCTATTTTAAAAATTAATGCGATATTTTTTGAATTAATAAATGGCTTAATCAAAATAAAAATTGATGGTTACTAGGATTTTATCGAATAGTTTATAGAGTTTAAGGAACACTTAAGCTGAGAACGCATTAGGCAATCGCGGTCCTGTCGTATCACGGTCTGTGCTATTTTCGAAGCACGCGGTGAATTTCTTTTTCATATTTTATGACCCATGAATTTTCACCTGGTGTTCTCGCTCGTATTGCGTTCTCGTCTTATCTTTTCCGTAGAATTTCGGGTGTTATTTTTCTTCTCGAAAACAAATCCTAGTCTAATAATTTAACAAAAATTTACTTTTACTTGTTTTTCCTCTGACTACGCCTATATTTTCGGAATACAAAAAAGAAGGTTTAGTGATTTCGCAGGAAAGGATCCTTAATTTATACTTTTCGTCGAGTCTTCTGACCGTTTCAGTCGACTGGAAAATTTAATTGATTGGATTTTGTTTGGAACCCGCACAGATTAATTCAACTGGAATTGACGAGTGTCATAGATTCCCCTAACGATTTGCATAATATTTTGGTGCTTCTTAATAAAAAATGGATTTTGTTGGATTTATAGGGTTTTTCAAATAGAATCAGCCCACATTTTTGCATATCTATTGCAGACTTCCGTTAGTAATTGTTTAAACGACTTTGTTTTTTTTTGTGTTAAGAGGGAGAAACATTTTATAAGTAGTATCACTCCCTTGTCTGATGGTAATTTGGGACAGCTCTTAGATCAAAATATGAGCTCTCAAAAGATAGAAATATTCAGTTGTCAATACATTTTTTTATGCAAGGTAAGATTCTTTAAAAACCCTTAGTTTTGCAAAGTTCTAACTTCACTGAGGTTATGGCTCATAGGTAAACTCTAGATATAGCGTTAGAAAAAATTATTAAATATTAGCAAAAAAGTATTTAATGAATTTAATAAAATACATGAGAAAATAGAAACTTATAAAACTCACAGAAGCCTTGATTGTAGGTAGGAACATTGCATTAAAAAAATGGGGATGTAACCCGAACACTCTGCGAATAATGTTTACAACAATAGTGAACTTAAAGATCTGTAGTCTCAGGAAACAAATATAGTTAGCCAATATCTTAAAAGTACAAAGACTTACCTGTGTTTACTGTTAACAATTATTATTGTTAGTTGTTAATTTCAAAGATACTAACTACTCTGTATACCATGATACTATAAAAAGAAGGTATGGTATTACGCCGATTGATACTACGTCACAGTGACGTTTTGTGGTAAAAAGGTATGGCTTTTACGAATTTGAGGTATCAGATGGTAATCAGTCATACTTATACTGATACATAAGTGTTTGTAATTTTTCGTATTATTTAGATGTTTTCATGTTGTTAATAATAATATTTCAATATATTCAAAAACTTCAACTGTATAATTACTTTGAATTTTCTAGGTAACACGAATTATATAAGAAGAAACGTTGATTCTAATAAAATATAAAACCGTAAACTGTTAACTTTGCGTTTATCATTGTCGTGTAAAACACATTATTAAAATTCATTCCAGCTAAGATTGTTGTAGAGTGAACGTCAAATAAATAAAGTCTTTAATTTTTACAAAGTAAATTTTTGTTTCTTAAAAAATTATATACAAGTTAAACAAATTTAACTGGTGCAGTCAGTAGGATCGACACAGTAGTTTCGCGAAAAGACACGGCATTGGGTCCGATTTTCCGAAATTTACGTGAGTTTTAACTCTTTGGTGTCGAGATCTTTCCTGTGGGAATCTACCCTGGAGACGGAGGCCTGCTGAGCTGGTATCATCAGAAGAAGTTCAAGTAAGTACTGAGTACTTCTTTTATACTTCTTCTCATTTTACACCTAAATTTTGCGAATTTTAGAATAGGTTAAGTGAATAAAAAATTTTTTGAACGAAAGAAAATATATAAAAAATACTAAGATATAGATTTTTGTATAAACAATATAGATAATTTAATCGCAGATTTTAATAAAAAATAAATATGGTTGATGGAACCCATTAAATGCAAATCAAGAAAACGTAAATCAAATCAAATCAAGTAAATGTTGATATGTTAAAATTACATGTCGATACCATTCCCATGTTTGATGGGGATGAAAACAATTTAGCAAAATGTTTTAATAGTTGTGACTTCATAGTAAATACATATGCAAATGGAAATGATCCGGCAATTCAAAGTTATATTGTTTAGGTAATAAAATCGAGATTTGTAGATAGAACAAATTTATTTGTTGGTTCGCGAAATGAATTAAATACTTGTAATTCTATTAAAAAATCATTACAACAATGCTTTGGAGATAGACGATCTTAAGAATGTCTCAAACAGGATTTGTTAACAGCAAATCGGTAAATCTGGCCTGTCGTTTCTTTTTTTCAGCGGTTTTCATAGACTTTAAAGTACTTTCTTTTTAAGTATTATCAATCCGAGCTACAGTAACTGGTAATACGTCTTCTGCAGAAGGTAATATGTCTTTAGGAGGCAAGTAAACGTCAAAGTGACCATAAGATAGATCTTGTGTTGTACTAAAACGTAATCTTTGAACGGGGTTTTCTTCAAAGCCAAATTTCTGATATAAATTTCCATTATAATAAACCTCAAACACATATGGATGTAGCTGCCCTGCAGCTACCAATTAGCACAACCCTCCGTAAGTATGAGGTCGTGACATTTCAGCAAAATAGTCAGCAGAGCTGTTATAATTATTTCCCATTCTGTCGTGGAATAAAATTGAAAATTTCCCAACGCAGGGCGAAATGGTTCACTATTTCTTCACGAAGCTCTTGAGTCATAACTTGAGTATCATATATTACGTATGATAATGCTCGAAATAGGCAAGATCCATCGCTAACCATTGGCATAACAATATGCGGAACCAATGCACCGTTAATATGCAATATTTCTACAACCATTTTATGTACTTGACGTCCTAAACTACCTAATACGAAAAACAAAATATTATCTAAGTATTTATCTTAACTAAAAAATAGCTACTTACCAAATAGGTATGGTAGGTTTAACACCTAAACACTATTAAGAGACCGGGCCTATACATTTTTATTACTATTTAGATAAATAGGTACCTAAGTGTCAGATTCAGCCAAATTGTTACGTTGCATAGCAACGGCTTCACAGGTATCTTCGTTAAAAAGTTTTATCAGATCATGAAAGAAATTAATACAGATAATATTATTATTTAAAATTTAAAATAGGTCACTTTTTCCCAGGTTGCAATTTCTTTTGCCTATCAAATCATTGCACCGACAAAATAATTGCAATACCACTTTAGCCTCAGAAAAAAATATTTTAACCTATATTTAAAATTTCGCTGAAAAAGGTACATATCCGGTCAAGTGGCCGAAAATCCTAAACCAGAAGTAGCAAAATCGAAGAACAAAAAAATGCTTACAAAGGAATTTTTCTGTTATTGACGTTTAGAAGCATATATTTTATTGCCAGCGAAAAATCCATCGATAAGAAACTTCACTTTTCATTTGACAGATCAAACGGCAGTTCTAACTACACGAACATATTACCTGTTGTTTACTTCCTTCCCCTGTACCCACTACAGAAAGTAAGCAAAAAGAGGACGTGCCACTATTTGCAGACAGATAGTAGGTTTTTAGCTTTATACAAAAAATATGATAAACATTTAATAAAATATTACTATTTTTGAAGTTTCGATTTAAAAAACCAGCACTCCCATATAAAATATCCCCCCTCCCTTTAAAATGAAAATCCAAAAAACACGAAACAAATCATTATTTATTTTTGATCAATTAAAATCTAAAAACCCTAAGGCACGTCATTATTTATTTGATTGATACTTCTAGACAAATTTTTACTCTCCGTTTCCCCCCTTAAAATGTGAAAATCCAAAAACCATGAAACACATCATTATATTTTTGATCAGTAGCTGTATTTTAAATTTTCAGGTTTTTAACTTTAAGGAACAAAAAAATATATACATACTTTCAAACAAATTTTCACCCCCGTATCCCCCCTTAAAATGTGAAAATGCAAACATTCTGAAAGACTTCATTATTTATTTATGATGAGAACCTACAATTCCAATTTTCAAGTTCCTACCTTTAACAAAAATCGATACTTTAAAATAAACTTTCACCGCTGGTTCCGCTCCCCCCTCTTAAAATGTGAAAATCCAAAAACCCTGAAACAGATCATTATTAATTTGTTCTCAGTAGCTGCAATTCTAATTTTCATGTTTCTAACTTTAAAGAGAACCAAAAACATGGATACCCCCAAATAAATGTTTACCCCCCATTTCTTCCCCTTAAAATATGAAAATCCAAAAACCCTGAAACATGTCAATATTTATTTATGCTTAGTAGCTGTAATTTAAATTTTCATGTTTCTTACTGTAAAGAACAAAGATTTTCATTAACAGCTCCCTCCCCCATTTCCTACCATTTCCCCCCTTTAAAGTTAAAATTTTCAAAAATCCTTTTTTTGCGGATGCTTACGTTATAAAATAAACCTGTTCCAAATTTTAACTTTCTAGGCTCAGTAGTTTTGACTGTAGATTGATAGGTCAGTCAGTCAGTCAGTCAGTCAGTCAGTCAGTCAGTCAGTCAGTCAGTCAGTCAGTCAGTCAGTCAGTCAGTCAGTCAGTCAGTCAGTCAGTCAGTCAGTCAGTCAGTCAGTCAGTCAGTCAGTCAGTCAGTCAGTCAGTCAGTCAGTCAGTCAGTCAGTCAGTCAGTCAGTCAGTCAGTCAGTCAGTCAGTCAGTCAGTCAGTCAGTCAGTCAGTCAGTCAGTCAGTCAGTCAGTCAGTCAGTCAGTCAGTCAGTCAGTCAGTCAGTCAGTCAGTCAGTCAGTCAGTCAGTCAGTCAGTCAGTCAGTCAGTCAGTCAGTCAGTCAGTCAGTCAGTCAGTCAGTCAGTCAGTCAGTCAGTCAGTCAGTCAGTCAGTCAGTCAGTCAGTCAGTCAGTCAGTCAGTCAGTCAGTCAGTCAGTCAGTCAGTCAGTCAGTCAGTCAGTCAGTCAGTCAGTCAGTCAGTCAGTCAGTCAGTCAGTCAGTCAGTCAGTCAGTCAGTCAGTCAGTCAGTCAGTCAGTCAGTCAGTCAGTCAGTCAGTCAATTTTATATATGTATATAGATAGATTAGGTTAAAAAATAAATGTGTAAATATGAATTTAAATAAATTAATTGTTTAAAATAAATAAATTATACTGAATACTGAATTAAAAGATATTGAAAAACTGAAAATGAGTCGAAATTATTTTACAAAATCTTGGTTTAGGTGTATTTTGAACTTGAACTGCAAACCCATGTATTCGAAGATCCAATCTCTAACCACTGCGCCTTCCTCCTTTTTTTTGTGACATTATCTATTGTTTTTTTCTTGCTTTACTTTAAATATATCCAGAAAATAAAGTTAACTTAAATATTTATTACTTTTTCAATGATATGGTTAGTGGAAATTACATTAACCTTGTTTGGCTGATAATTAAAGGAACCGTCAGTGAATATGGAAATACAGTATTTTCAGGAAAAAATAATACGATAATAAAGAATGGAAACTAAAATAGTGTCTATCTTGAAATATTCTTTCGGCTTGGCAGCTAATCCTCTTCTGTCACGTCCGAGTTATTCGTTTCTACCTGATTGCATAGCGCTTCAAGCTGTGTACTCTGTCTGGTACATTCCCTCGCCACCTTTGATTTATTTCGCTATATCCGTGCTATCAATAACGACCAGAACGAAGAGAAAATATGTTATCAACTTATCACAAACAATAATACCGAATGGCAGCGGTCCGACGCGACAGGCAGAAAAGCTATGAGCTCTAGCCGCTTTTGGTTTTATGGAGTTGAGGGGCCAAAAGTGATAAAAAGAATTAATGGTCGCACCTTCACCCAGTTGTGTAGTGGATTAGTTTTGAACAAGGTGAAAACAAATATATTTCAAAAGGAGAACGTTTGGTGCTGTGTACATTAGAGACAAAAATATTAGTGTTGTTATTCCATAGAAACAATATGTTAGTATATTGGTCAATGTATTACCTAAAATTTAAAAACCATTTTATGTTTATGTCTATAGATATTCATGTAATCAATAATTATTATTCTGATATTATTCGATAATTATTCTAGATTGATATTTGAAACTTTATGAATATAGAAATAGCTTAAATTAAAAAATCTGATGTGTCCAACACTTGACTTTCCTATCTAGTTATTACAGGCTTTTTTTAGTTATTTTGTACAACCTATTGTGGCACCTCTGTAAATATTTAGAGGTTAACTTATTAGATACATATTCCACATACATCTAACTCGAAACATTTTTCTATTTACACTCATTACCAACAAAAATGCTGAAAAATTTAAATTTTATACTTTCCTCAAATTTTTCCATTTACGAGAAATCATGTAAAAAACAAAAATTACAGAGATCGATATCGCAAACATCTTTTAGTTTAACCATTTTCTTAAAAATCTGAATTTTTACATTTTGAAAAATTTCTCGAATACGGATAATTTTAGGAAAATTCTGTATATATCAAGAATTATAGAGAATAATATAAGAAGTAGCTTTAATTTAAAGAATTTTCTTCTCCAAACGTAAATAACAGATATGTATATTTCATAAAATGTAAAAATGACCCCCTATAAAGTACCTCCCAGATGTTCTAACTCTGTCCAAAATCTAATCGGTTCACCTCAGGTCAGAATAAAGAATAAGTTTAAAATTGAATGATTTTTATTTATGCATATTTAGTTTTCTTAAAAATTCAAAATTTATATTTTTTCACAAATGTCTCGAAATTTTGAATAAGACAAAAATTATAGACAATTATATCGCAAAATACTTTTATTTAAACAATTTTCATAAACATTTTTTTATGTCAAATTTCTCGAATATAGACCATTAAACAAAATGTATAATACAAAAATTAGAGAGAAATTATTAAAAGCAACTTTGAAAAATGTTCATCTCCAAACATAAATACCTGATATATTCTATAAAATATAAAAATGACCCCTATAAAGTACCCTCCCAGATGTTCCGACTCTGCCCAAAATCTAATCAGTTTACCGCAGGCCGGAATAAAGATTAAGTTAAAAAGTTGGTGTTTTTTTTGTATCCGTTCATGAGTTACCGTAGACACACACACACCCACACCCACACCCACACCCACACCCACACCCACACCCACACCCACACCCACACCCACACCCACACCCACACCCACACCCACACCCACACCCACACCCACACCCACACCCACACCCACACCCACACCCACACCCACACCCACACCCACACCCACACCCACACCCACACCCACACCCACACCCACACCCACACCCACACCCACACCCACACCCACACCCACACCCACACCCACACCCACACCCACACCCACACCCACACCCACACCCACACCCACACCCACACCCACACCCACACCCACACCCACACTTACACCCACACCCACACCCACACTTACACCCACACCCACACCCACACCCACACCCACACCCACACCCACACCCACACTCACACCCACACCCACACCCACACCCACACCCACACCCACACCCACACCCACACCCACACCCACACCCACACCCACACCCACACCCACACCCACACCCACACCCACACCCACACCCACACCCACACCCACACCCACACCCACACCCACACCCACACCCACACCCACACCCACACCCACACCCACACCCACACCCACACCCACACCCACACCCACACCCACACCCACACCCACACCCACACCCACACCCACACCCACACCCACACCCACACCCACACCCACACCCACACCCACACCCACACCCACACCCACACCCACACCCACACCCACACCCACACCCACACCCACACCCACACCCACACTTACACCCACACCCACACCCACACCCACACCCACACCCACACCCACACCCACACCCACACCCACACCCACACCCACACCCACACCCACACCCACACCCACACCCACACCCACACCCACACCCACACCCACACCCACACCCACACCCACACCCACACTTACACTTACACTCACACCCACACCCACACCCACACCCACACCCACACCCACACCCACACCCACATCCACATCCACACCCACACCCACACCCACACCCACACTCACACTCACACTCACACTCACACTCACACTCACACTCACACTCACACCCACACCCATACCCATACCCACACACACACCCACACCCACACCCACACCCACACCCACACCCACACCCACACCCACACCCACACCCACACCCACACCCACACCCACACCCACACCCACACCCACACCCACACCCACACCCACACCCACACCCACACCCACACCCACACCCACACCCACACCCACACCCACACCCACACCCACACCCACACCCACACCCACACCCACACCCACACCCACACCCACACCCACACCCACACCCACACCCACACCCACACCCACACCCACACCCACACCCACACCCACACCTACACCCACACCCACACCCACACCCACACCTACACCTACACCCACACCTACACCCACACAGGGAAATTATACTATTTCAGTTCTCTTGAAATAACGGAGACTTACGCAAATGAATGTTTCGGATGTACAAGTAATAGAGATTAAAAATTAAAAAAAAAAACTGACTTCAGAAACGTGCAGCAGCCATTCCCACATCTTAACCAAATTTATATGGGACCACCCCTGAGGTACCCCCTTACTAACAAAAAATAGAATCATATAAATTGGACAAGGTGGTAAAGCATTATCGCTAAACATACATAAAAAATGAAGAGTTTGAGAATTTTGTCATTAACCCAATTATTAGATTTTGACCAAATTTTTATGGGACTACCCCTGAAGTACCCCCTTTCTAACAAAAGAAGAATCATTGAAATCGGACACCGTGGTAAAGAATTATCGCTGAACATACATAAAAAAAATATCGCGACTAATTGAGAACCTCCTTCTTTATTGAAGTCGGTTAAAAAAATAGACTAATAACCGGGATAGCACATTATCTTCGAATGAAGTGATCGTAATCACGAGCCGCTTCAGACAGGGGAATGATGCTATTAAGGTTCTCTTAAAATTTGCGGTTCGGAGGATAAAACAGAAGATTAAAATATTAGACAATTCCCAAACAATTCCGATCAATTATTTATTAGTTAAAGCTTTAAATAAACTAAAATTAAATTTAAAGTAGTAGGAAAAATTAACTATACGACTATATTTATGATCGAATGAAAAATAAATTATTTAACAGTTAAAACCTTAAATAAACTAAAATTAAATACCAAAATAACGGTGTTTTCTAACAAGAATAAATTAAAGTATTTCTTATTCAAACCAAATTTCAATTCTTAAATCAACACGGAATATTGTTAATTAAAAATAAATCAAAATAAATCGGCTTCCAATAGCACGGCTTAAAGTCTCGAGCGAACAAAAATATCAATTTATAAAAACAATGACAACAATTTACCTATCGTCAAGATCGCGGCTAGAAATATATTTCGGTTTTGATTGTCTCTCGCAAGCAATATCGGAATCGTGTCGGAGTAATTTTTAAATATTCGCCTATTCAATAAAACGGTGTAAATGCAAGTCTATTTGGAACTGAAATGTTTAATTTAATCTCGGGACTGGTTCAACTGTCGATTCCCTTTCCATATCAGAGACCCCACCAACGGCAGTACTACCGCGCATCGATATGTCGATCAGCAGTGCGCATCTGTTTCGACGCCTAAGACAAGCAGCTCGAGCGCGCTTATTTGTATTATAGTATATTAAAGTATAAGTGGATATAACGGTCTTTAAAACACGCGCGATTTAGAAATAGAGTAAGTGTTTTAAAGACCAGTTATCTACGAATACTTTACGCTATTTTTTTTTATTGGTATACTCTGAAATCCTAAATATTGTTATTATTTCTACAAAAAAATGGAAATAAGAACTAATAACTGAAAATGGTTGAATTTGTGATGTAACATCAGTATACCTCGTTGTCATAAAAATGAGATAAACAAAAATTTATTTTCAATCTTTCACGTAAGATTAATTGTCGCAACAGTTGTTTTAAAATGAGTTCAAATATTGAGTATTTAAATAATAAAGCAGAATCGCGTTTAATAACACAAACATCCGAAGCGGTTTATAAAAAAGAATACGATAAATTCAACACGTGGATGGAAGAGCAAATGGTTACACATATAGATGAACGAGTTGTTCTCGCTCATCTCCAGAAAATGTCGGAACAGTATGAAGTATCGACTATGTGGACTATCCATTTAAAATTACAAAGTATGTTGAGGATAAACAAACATTCATGAAGGCAATTAGCAAAAATGAAGTAGCCAAGAAGGCATATGTATTCGAGGAAGACGATTTGCGGAAGTTTTTTTACAGATGCACTGGACATTACGTATTTATTTTTGAAGGTGGTTGCTATTTGTGGCATCTTTGCCTCTTGTAGAAGTTGTGAATTGTGCGATTGAATAAATTTTTTGACAAATTTCTCAGAAATATTTTATTTGACATTACAAGGCACTCCTGTCAGATCATTATTTAAAAAGTTGGCATTTAGACATCACGTTTCTCGGGTTGTTGATGTTGTCATGGTAACTTTAAAACGCGCGTTGTTTAAAAATCGTTTTAAAAACGCTGAGGCGTACTTTAAATAAGAAAAATAGGGTACCAATAAAAAAAATGATAAATTAATATAAACCGATTAAGGAAAAATTGACTTTGTTACAGAGTTGGGTAGTATAAGGATACTTCTGTATCCGGATACAGTATCCGGGTACTTTGTGTGTATCCGAAACCTGTATCCGGATACTTTTCAAATTTTGTATCTGGTATCCGTATCCGTGACCAAATTTGTAAGTATCCGGATACCGGATACTTTTTTCGTCATTCGGATACTTTTAAATTATTTACCACAATCGTAACTAATCCAATCCGTATTATCTCTATTAAAATATATAATCGAAATACTTTGAGCTACCCAGTATAATTAGAAATAAAATACGTATTTTTCAATATTACAATATATAAGACACAATTGCAAGTGACACCTACTTAAATAAAAAATAGTAAAATAATTATTTTATTATAATTTGTACTTTTTTTATGTAAAATTTAAAATAACGCAAAAAAATTCTCATCGCCAAGGATGAATTCGACAATTCACCCAGTATACCGACGGTCGGGATTCAGCATCTTGCGGCACGTTTTTACAGGAAAAATCCTGCAAACCCTTGTTCGGTGTTAGGGTCACGAAATTGTGGAGGTTCCATTAGCCCAGTTATGTTTTAGTTGGCAGAGACAAGAGACGGTTGTGCCTGTGTTTTTATATAGTGCAATATAACTAAACTGTCTTTATCAGTTTTAGTGCCTAACTATAGGCAAAGGTAAGTAGGTGTAGGTACCTCGAATTTTTTGTTTTGTAAAATGCTACTTACATTATTAGGTCTTAAAATGTAGTCGAGAAAATACATGTATGACGTTGTTGCTCATAATTTTACTGATCATGTGTTATGTATGTCGTCATTAACATCAATAAAGTATACAGATCTGACAAGATCAAATATACGAGCCTACTTTGCCTATGCCAGAACGAAACATTCAGCAATTTCTCGCTCCTTCTCCTTTTTACGCTCTCGACTCTACCAAGAACCGCTCGTCGAAGGATCCAAAAAAAAAATGGATTGTCAAATACATCTGACACTGACGAGAATATCGAAAGGTTGTATAAATATGGCAAGTCGCGCCAACAACGAGCTTATTTCGTTAGATTTATATGGACACGACACTGGCTGGTTTTTGGAAAGGTTCAGGCGCGACTCGTTTTATTTACACGCACCTTTATGTTTTATTGTTCATTTTGTTTTTATGTTTTATATTCACAGAAAAAAAATAATAAACAATTTATTAAGTAGTTTTTTCCTGTTTCTATTATATCCCTTTCCTTTTTTCGATAGTTTATTTAAGCCAATTATTGTTTATTGTTACTTGTAATCAATCTTATTGCATTATTACAAGTATTGGTATGAAAACATTATTTTAACTCACTTTAAAAGTATCCGTAAAAGTATCCTTTGAAGTATCCGAAAAAAGTATCCGGATACTTGTATCCGAGTACTTTTTAGGTGGAAGTATCCCAAAAAGTATCCGGATACATTGTAAGTATCCGTATCCGGTACTCGGATACTTTTTTCCTGTATCCGACCCAACTCTGCTTCGTTACAAAGTTTTTCAGCCATAATTGATTTGGTGTTTTTATTAATAGGCTGATTATAGCATTTTGCTTTATAGGTAATATTTAAGCATTTTATTCAACCCATATATTTTCTTACTGGACTTTCATTTCATTTGATTATACTTCAATAATAAATTTTTATACTATTGCTTATACGTTATAAGTATCTATGCTAGATGAAGTACTTGGCTGGTCTGTTGTTCATAGAATAACTTATTTTGGAGATCTCTTTCGTAATCATTTGGAGTAAAATGTAGCGAGCATATTGTAGCAGTCATTGGAATAAATTTTTCTTCTTGTTTAAAAGGATTTATCCATTCTTTCTTAATTGTATTTGAAACTAAATCATATCTTTTCGGGAAAGAATGAAACATTTTTACACTTTCTTTCATGAGAAAACCCACCAAATTTATTAAAATATTTAAGATAAAAATTAGTAACAAAAATGTCAGTACTAATCACAAAAATAAATTTAAAAACACAATGTTTTTAAAGTTTCTTGACTCAAAAACTGTTAAAAAAAATTAATAATTCGATGTTTTTACAAGTTCATTCACCACAAAAACAATAAATAATCTCTAAAAACTTTTAAACAACCCAAAAGTATAACGTAAACACAATACTTTCTATAGTGACAAACCAAATTCTGTACTGATGCCTACGTCATCAACCGCACGGAAGAAACCCAATGTGGTTTCTTGGTCTATCCTGTGGTATATTATAGTCGCTGGTAAGTGCCCAGGTATGTGTAACGATAAAAAAAGAAATTCAAACGTGCTTTAGGATTGTTTTTGAGATTTTTTGTGCCCAGATACAAATTATTAAATTTAAATATTGTTGTACTGCGATCTAACTTATGTTGAAGAACTTTAACACAATAAAATTATACATATCAGGCTTGTTTTGTATTTCTATTCACATTTTATATTTAAATTACTACCGATGTTACCCATAATACCCTGTATGTGTATGATGTACCGATAAAAGTGTTTAATCTTTGACCCGTAGAGCTTGGGTGTCCTCGACTGCTTAATTCGTAATCCAATCGGCGCATTTAACATTTTTCATTAATTTAATTTCAGGCGTTAATTCCTTTCATGTATTACAAAAGTTCGTGAATTTATCCCAACCTTTATGACCTCAATGTATCTGTAGTTTCTGTATAATGCTGAACCGAGCGGACATACCCGTGGGCCCGGATAGCGGCTGTCTGTTTTAATATCCAGCTTCCACTGGACTAATGGAATAGAATTTAATTATCGGGATCGTGAATACGCTTTCTTTTGTTTGTACCATTTTCATTTTTTTTAGAGCGATAACGGTCAATGGGCTTTCTGTGTACACTGTTTGACTGATGAAAAACAAATTTTCAATTTGTAAGAGTTATCAATCATCGACCGATCAATTATGCCCTTCATTTTTGTATTTAATTAATTATTAAGTTATTGTCACACTGTGAGGGTTGCTTTAAAGCATATTTTTTAGGCTCGTTTAAAAGAAGAAGAATAAACTGATTATGTATATCTTTAGCGTTGAGACGGCAGTTGAAAACGGACCTGTCCAGAGATCTGAGACGTTACATATCTAAGAAACTAACATGCGTGTATTGCGGTTTAGTAAAGTATTTTACTCAAAACTATTATCTTTAATTTCGCTACTTGTTTACACAACCGAAGGTCAGGTCTAAGCAAAAATGTCGGATAATAGATACGCCTTGTATACATTACACTTGTCCGCAACTTTTTTTTGACGGTACGCTCTTCCTATGTTGTCAGATCTCTTTCATCAAATATCAAACATTAAATTTTTATTAAAAAAGTTACTATTGCCTTTAATACAATCTAATAAAAAAAGAAAATAATAGTATATTATTAAACGAGATTTATGGTAGCCATTATTCACGCAGGGTCACCCGAGTGAATAATGGCCATAAATTGCGAGTCTAATACTGTCCACGATCATTATGGTTTCTTTATTATATAAAAGTTAAGTGTGAATGGAAAGTTTTTATTAAACATAGGTAAGTAACTGTTGTTTTTTCGACTTTTCGATTTTTCGTTTTTATCGATTTTTTTTTTTTTTTCATTTTTCGATTTTTTTTCGATTTTTCGATTTTTTTTCGATTTTTCGATTTTTTTTTGATTTTTTCGATTTTTTTTCGATTTTTTTCGATTTTTCGATTTTTTTTTTGATTTTTTTTTCAATTTTTCGATTTTTTTTTCGATTTTTCGATTTTTTGGTTTTTCGATTTTTTGATTTTTTGATTTTTCGATTTTTCGATTTTTCGATTTTTCGATATAGAAAATATCGTTATGAAAAGTATCGCCTATCTTTAGTTACCTATCGGAATGTGCCAGAATTACAAAAGCGTGAATTATCATAATTCACTCCGTGATATATGGGTACTATATGCTCTTAGTTAGGAGGTAGAATATTGATTTATTATTAAGTAGTCGTGGACAAAGAATTGAAAGCATCAATATGAGTTTTTTATTAATTGCAATCACTTAAGACTTTTAATTAGCTATTTTTACATGTGTATCATATGGGAATATTAAACATTTTGGTATAAATCCTTTAACTTTGGCAACCTAAGACATTTTGCTGATGTTGTCAAAGTGACAGATCAAGTTTTATTGTGATTTTTGTGGTTTTTTGTAGTTTTTAAGAATAATTTAAACCCTGAACTTTTTAATAAGGACTTTTACGATGGGGAGGAAATGAATAGTGTGCCGAAATACGCAGAATAAGAATATTATTCTGTCATTTTATAAGTAAGATTATGTTAGCATAGACGTAGGCATATACAGGGAATAAGGCTTAATTTATTTAACAGTGTAAAGGCATTTAGCACTAGCATTGTTTATTCAAATAATAATGTTCTATATTTTCTGATGTCCTAGAGGAATTATATAACATAGAATTTGGCTGCAAAATCTATGCTTGGTGGAAAACATTATGAAAATGAAAGAAGCCTTAGTATGTTCTGACCATTTTTGTATGGCAGATATTTATAAAAATTTAAGTGGTAGACACATCTTAAAACATAATGCTATACCTATCAAATAAGTACAGTATTTATTATGGGATTTTTATAATATGTAAGCTCTAAAATTATACAGTAATCATCACATTTTACAGAATTTTGGGAGAGGTAGTTGAAGAGGCGAAAAATGAAGAAGAAAAAAAGACTTTTTAGTGCAGTTCGTAACAGATATGACTTCAATAACAATCTCACATGCAGATTGTTTCAAAATTGTTATAAAAAATTATTAATTCATAATGAAGTAAAGTCAAATAAAACTACCAATGCAATTGCTTTAGATGGCACCAGCATCTTGGATTGTAGCAACACTAGTAGCAAAATTGCGTTAAATTTAAAATGTTGCTAATCAGACACTGAAGAAAATTTGGGATTTACAAATGAGCTTCGTGACCATGATTACCTATCTATATATTTTCTGATCGAATACATTCAGGATGTAGTTGCTTATATTTCTGGTTTTATAGTAAAATCCTTAAAGAAAAAGATTCACTGCAGTGTTCTGCAATTGAACCAGTGAGTTCGAAAACCGTACAAGTCTCAAATTTGACATTTCAAAATAAGATAGCCATTTCGTTTAAAATTTGTCTCTTCATCGATTGAGCTTAAAAACCGTACTAGATACCTAGCTGTTAACGAAGTACTGATAGAACTGATTATACCCGTGAAATTAGGTGAAAACCCGTACATATCTGCGACTCGTACGGTTTTTCATCTCAATAACAAAATAATGGTCAGTTGCTATGGTCAGTTGGAAAAACACAAATACTGAAAATGATGATTACATAACTGAGATAACAGTTTTGATATTGTATTTTTCCTCCTTTTTGAATAAATATAAAATAAATCAAAAAATGTTCACCTTTTTCTTTTTATATACAGGGTTGAGTTCAAAAGCCATACAAGTCCATACTTCATTTGTATCTGTCATTGCTAGTCCATTTTATTTTCTGAAAAACTACCATTAAAAATACATTGCAAATCAAGAGATCTAAAATTTGTCTATGCATGAAGAAAGTCTATGTCAAGTAGTTTCAAAGTTGAAAGATTTTTATTGTTTTTCTCGAAATGCAGATTTTGGACATGTACGGTTTTCGAACTCACCGATTCAATTTTAGAAGGAGATTACAGTTTATCAAAACTGCAAAATCGAAAAACTTACGGAAAAATGTATAAAAACAGTTTTAATAAACATACACAGTAATAATGATTAACATTGCCAATATAAAATGAAAAATGAGTAAATAGTTCTATGAGATATTTGCCTTCAAATATTTTTGATTTTTTTTAACCATATTTTTGATTTTGAACCACTTAATGACCATTTTGCATTACTGTCACGAAGCTCATTTTAGATAAATATATAGACATTCGACTTCATCATGAATTTAATAAATTAAAAACTGTTAATAAAGCCAGGGTGAGAAGTTTACTTACAAAAAGTATTTTATTTCAGAATCAGTAATTTTTAATTTTAATTATTTGTTTTTATAATTTTTTGTCTATTTTTAAGTTTCCACATGCTCTTATTCTTCATGTAAAATATTTTAATATATGTCCATCTACTATCTGCATATTGTGTCCAGACGATACTAATTTTATCATTGAAGACATAATAGTTTATAGTAACTGCATTGAACAAAAGTAAAGAGATAGTCAAAAGATTCACAGGTTATTGTTCGGACAATGGCCTAGTTATGAGTCCCTCAAAAAAACTTTTTCTACGATCACTATCCAAAGTAGGCTTTTGCACATTCAAATCTAATTAGAAAGTTGACGTTTTTTGCGAATTGTCATAATTTTACACTATTGGTGCAAACGTGCGCCAAAGTAACTTTGGCACAGCTTGCCTGTTTTCATTTGAATGAAATAAATGAAAGCTAATTGGTATTTTAAAACAAAATGTAAGCTAATCTAAAATATTAAATTGACTTCCTAATATTTTAAATCATTTAACAGTATTTTCTGGAAATACTTTAATCAATAAATCAAAATAATTACCGACACATAAGTACTAAAACCTTTTCTCTTCGACAAACTTTCTGTCTCATCTGTCAGAGGTGCTACTTTCTGTTCTTAATACACAAATAGCTATTTTGTCTTTTATTCCAAAATATGCTTTACAAAATATCAGTTATCTTATAACACTAAATAAATATGTTGAGCAGATTCTTCACCAATAGTGTTTGTAGGAGTAACCATTGATAGTAAAATGACATTCGAAATGTCACGAAAGAAGCCTCTTTCAGTGCTTTCTATTCGGACAAATTAGAAATAAAGTATCTCTTGAAAATCTTAAGCTAATGTGTTTTAGCCTTGTCCAGATATTACAAAATCATTACTGATTACTGTCCTAAATGAGTTATTATATCATTAGACAAATATTGCTAAAAATAGGTGTCGTGACATGTAACCCAAATGGTATGTAATGGAAAGATCATATTTGTATATTTATGTATCTGAAATAAAATTGTTCTGTTTTTAATAGTTTTTTATTTCAGAAAAAAGGTAGTTCGGCAATATAATTATTCTTTTTTCGACCTGTAGAAAAGGTTTTCTGACAGTACCCATGTAAAAATAATAATAAATGGCTTTACATTTTTACTTGCTCTTCATGTATTAAAAAAATATATATGTATAATAAAATACTAACAAAAATGTTCTTCCACTTTGAGCTACCTACTATTTTAATCTATAAGAAAATATATAAAATGACTTTTTGAATGCCCTGTATAAAGTAAATATGTTTTCTTTAAATTTACCTTTGATTCCGAAGACCCATAGGTTATTGATTTGGTCATTAAATAATTTTTACTTAAAATATATGTAAACCCTCCCGAAACACTACGTCTATGTGCGACGTACGATTCCCCTTTCCCCGCCTGGTAAAACAAGCGGACAGAAGGTGTATTGGGTATACAGTGTGAAGGGCGAGTCTATCTTAGATAATATGATGTCTATGGGTCTAAGCATTGAATGATATAAATATTGATGCCAATTCATATTCAAATTCCGATGTCTCTATTGTTTTTTTTTTGGATACATGGTTCGTAAGGAAATATTTAAAAAAAATCAATATGTTTTTAAAAATATGGATGAATGATTAAAAAAAACAACACCTACAATTTAAAAACAACAGGTAATAAGATTTTTAGATTAGAAAAATTTTCATTGATGCCAATTGATATTCAAATTACGATAAGCGTCTATTTTTTTTTGTTAAAATAGAAATGGATACATGGTTAACAAGGATATTGTTACGGTTTAGATTTCCGGAGGCATAAATTACTCGTATTTTTTATAAATATATAATTTTATACAATTATAGTAGTATTTATCAGTTTTAATTGTCATATTAATAAATATTGAATCGAAATACTCACTTAGCTTTTTATGAATAAGTCAAGCAACAAAATCATGACCAACTATTTGTTTGGTATTAAAAATGAATCTCATTATTAAAAATCAGCTAGAAAATATTAAAAACTTCCTTGCTTTTACCCTTTTTATTGATTATCAGCACAATACTAGCTTTTATAATGATAACAATACATTTTTCTAACTTGTATATACCCCATTTTGTTTTGTTTACCTTTTCCAACTAAACTTTGGTCCTTTTTCTACCTCCACCACTAGCCAGTGAATTATTTAATCCTTGAGTCATCAGCAGGGTTTTACGTGTCTTATTGTAAGACACCAATCTTTGAGGTACCAAGTTTTGGACTTTGAACTTTGATTAAGCCATTTTCGCCCATTTTGATACTAGAGCTCTTCAAGAACACTTGGGCAGTGCTCTTACGAAATTATTTTGGATTTTGCCTAGCAAAAAAATTGTGTATTAGTAAATATACTTAGTGACTAAGAAAGCGGCTTATAGCGGATATTTTTTCTAACACAACCATTTATATACTTACTTTTTGGCCACATTTTATCAACGGTAAGTGTAACTAACTCTGCTTGATGACCATTGCCTCTCATAACCTTTTCCTATTTCAGGCCATTTACATTTACTTTGCACCTATTTTACTTCTACTGTGCTTCAACTTCACCTTTAACTTCTCCCTTTGATAATGTCATCTACTGTTTATCTACTTTTTACTATCGGCCTGGACAACTTAGCCTAAATTTCCATGCATGCGGTGCATGCAGTACATCTGTGGTAGGTCCTACCAGAAGTACCCACTGGCCCATCGGTCACTGAGAAGCCCCAATCTGGACAACCACCATCAGTATATTAAGTAAGGATAAACCATATTTTACTTTTGAGACCATCTATCTGCACCCAGTTGCTTCGTCAGCTTGCTACCAGTAGTGCATGAAGCTTGTGTCCTAGGTTGAGCCTTAGGTGTATAAACATTAACCGTTATTCCAGCAGAGCTTATCTAGTATCAACACCTGCTTAATTGTAAAGCGAAATCATTATAACATAAATACTTGTAAACCAAAAGTATACCCAGCTAGCACAAAAACATCCCATCTACGTTAATAAGCTGCAATTTTAGGCTCTTTAAGCTCGCATGCGATGTACTTTTAATGTAACCCTAATATCCCTGCAACCACCGAATGTCCGCAACGGCAAGACTTTTATAGCACATCTCACAGAGATTACAAAGTGAAGTTCGGAAAACATCACACTAGCACTTTTAAGGTACTTACCTTGAAAATTGCTCTGAAACTTTCTATAGATGTTATAATGTGAAATAGTTCCACAGCATTATACAGTGTGTCCACGGATGGACTTAAATATACTTGTGAAAATATTTATTTTAAAGTAAAAAAGTAATTCTTCATAATTTTTTTACTTGTTAAATAAATTCGATTCACATTAAGAAATTATGAAAAATGTATTTTTTTAATTTAAAATAATTATTTTTACAAGTATAATTAGGTCCATCCATGGACACACTATATTGTTCTTTGTGTAATGTAATACTGAGAGGCTAAAATTGAGGTATAGTAAAAACTTAATCGAGACATGGAAATTTCAAATAAAACAAAATATTTGTATAAATTTATTATTAAAATATTCTTGAAATCAAATAGTAATATCACAAAAGTAGAGGTAGGTATATCACAAACGCAGTTACACATGTGCGATAGTAGAAGCCACCTATAAAGCACTGAACGATTGAACAAAATTTGCTTAATAGTATAATAAGGTATCAATATTGCAAAGGTTCACTAGAAGCTTAAACAGTGAACGATTGTACAAAAGTATATTTATATAAGGTACGTTTCAAGATGGCAATTGTATGATGCTAAAAAAACTAGATCTGTGAATAATAGATGATTGCAACAATGACCAGGTATATATTACACGAGATAGCTGAGATTCCAGATTGCTTACCTGTACTCGCAGAGATATATCATCTTTTTAAAATCAAACCTTTTAACTTTTTTTTTGTATAGATATTTATATATTTTTACACCAATAGTGTTATTTTATTTTAGGCCTTTATTTATCATTTACTGTAATTATCTAATAAATAATTATTTATCTAATGACTTAGTAGGTCTTTTGTTGAACTGAAATATTACCTAAAACACATATGTTAGCGACATGCATAGGAATCTCAATTTATATAGCTGCGATTCACTTGCAGTCCCTTGCTGAGGCTTTGGCGCCTCCAGGAGCCATCATCAGTTATTACCGCATCCTGAACGATCACCAGTTTGATTGCAGTAAGATTTATAACTTCTCAGCCACAAGTAAGAACTATCTTTTTCTATTTCTCCAGATTTGGAAGTATTGGTTCGTTTCGATTAATTCCTAAAATAAATATAAACTATAGCAGATAAACTTAAAAAATTAAATATGTAAACTCACCTGTGCACCTTCTAGTACTAGAAGGGGGACCATAAGATGAATTGTATCGTATCATTAATACCATCAACACATTAACAGCTTTAATAACCATTTGTAGGGGATTATAAACCACAGGGAAAATTGTGCATGAGATAAAAGAGATTATATCAAATCACAGTTAGATATACTTTTATTAATCCCTTCACTCTCCGAATCAATAAATTTTAAAAGCCAGCTAGTGAAAAAGGAATTACTGTCACCACTTATATCCTTGGATAGGCAACTTAGTTTAAAAGATAAGTAAAATGTAACTGGACATTTAGTTAAATGTTAATCTTCTCGTTTACCGATGTTTCTCTACCTTTATTTATTTTTATTGTAGTTAAACCATTTTATTTGTATTGGGTAGGTACCTAATAAATGAAATATTAAATTTACACTAGGCATTGCAATCTGAAACGAAGAAAATGGTTTAGAAAGTAGTTTTATTCTACTCAAATATATAAAAATTAATTATAAAATAAATTCTCCTTGTTAAAAAACAACACTCGACAACCATCAAAAACGTGACATATGACAAGAAAAAGTGACAAATGACAATTGACATAAGAAAACGTTCGGAATTACTCTATTACTTTGTGTTAACATAACAGGTAGGTTAAATAGGTAAGTAATAAATAGTTTTGCGAGGTTTTGATTTCCCTCAACAATTTCTCATGAACGTTGCATTTACGTTGTATAGTAATGTTATTACGTTCCCTTAATGCAACATCGCCGAAAGGCTTGGCAACCTTATGTGCTAGCTGAGTACTCTTGGCCCCCGTATAACTTTTACTTTTGTGAACACTTTCTTTAAGCATATTATTCAACTAACTATACCACGTCAAATATATAATCACCAGCGAATCGGGTTGTATTAAACCACTTTTTATTCAAGAGTTTTATTTCTTTTAACTTTACCCAGCCACTCTCAGCTAAAAACAGGGCATAAAATAGTAAAAATTAGCGATTATTTTGCAAATCTTTTATTAAAACAATAACGAAACGTATCTGAATATCCATCTGACGGCATCAGTATTAGCTTGCATTCATTGCCTATCATCCAAGCCTCGTATCTTTTATTTGAAGTTTAGGAATTGATTAATTAATTAATTAATTAATGATTAAACATGTTTGTACAAAAATATTTTTACAACGAAATTTTTCCTTTCCGAGGCAAGATTTGGTATCTTAAAAGAATGTCAAAAAAATGAATGGGCCAGGGAGAGTTCGGGTCTTTTCTCTTTTACATTTTCTTCTATTCAAAATAACCAAGAGCAGATTAAGAAAAATTACCTTTAGATTCTAATTGTTCTCACTTTTACAATTAAGCATCAAGAAAATTGTACCTACCTAACACGTTTATTCAATGTCGATGTCTTCCTTCTATCGAGCCCTCTTTTGTACAGTTTAATTATCGCACTTACTAAATTTTCAACTCAACAAGAACCTGATTCTCCAGAATTAAATACTCTGTTGATTAATTCACACTTCAATGCCTGAACCTAATAAAGTTAACAAAGTAATTTATATTAAAATAAGGTCATGCTTTAGAATTACCCGAGTTTTCTCATCAAATCCGTTTTAAAATTCAAGTGTCAGATGAAAAAGTATGGGAAACCTAAGAACTAATTTCTCGGTTAATGCTATTTAAGCAGTCGCTTGAACGTAAACAAATTGAGATTATGCAAAAGTTTTGGCATAGTGATGACGAAATCTGAAGCGCTTTCTACGAGGGATAGTACAAGATTTTATTACATCTCCTAATTCCATAGAAGTATGCTTAATAATACAAAATATTTATCTAGAAACACATATTATACCATAAGTAGAAATGCGAAAAACATAGTCTGTCAATCACGGGATCTTTAATAGATTTAAAAAATGATAACGGTTCTCAATGAGTAGCTTTACAAAGTGCTCATAAACATCTGCGTGATCATGATGAAAAAGGCCTTCCAAACTTGGAGTATCTACACGACAGGCTGGTACTAAGAATGGCCTGCAAAATCGTCAATAGTACGGATCCACTACCGGGACACATAAAAGGTCACGAAGCAGTCAATGTCGGAGCATTTATTTCTAGGGCAGCAGGACAGGCAACAGATAGATTAAATCTATGATTTACGTTGGATGATGATAACGAACAGTCTCTTACTAGGCTGGAGTGAGAGGCTTTAACGTCTCGTATTAAGAGAGCAGAAGAACAAAGGCTTTTTGCAGATCATCTTAACAAGTCACAGCACGAAGTATTCTATAGAAGCATTCAAAATCTAAGGCTATCCAAAAGACTGACTTTCGAACGGAAAACCAAAGATAGTTCACCAAAACCAGCTGGCGCCATTTGAGGGTGACTATGACGACGAAAAAGAAATAAACGAGTTCCAAGAATTATCTGACCCTATCTTTGAAGAATTAGGGGTGCATATGGAAATACCAGAAAAGCAAGATATGGTGTTACAACGGAACTACAACAAGAACTGCTCATGATTTCTAAAGACTACTCACTGATCCATATTACTTCTAACAACATCAACGATGCTTGAGGTCTAGCATCTGTGTTCCGGAAGAAGTTTTGTCGATTTCCAAAACTTCAAGATCAGTTACCAGTTCATGAAAAAGCATTAAAACTTCAAGATGAATCGCGTTATCTTTTTTATTTATTAACAAAGAACACCTTCCGAGATCGATCCACTTATCATGATGTATGGGAAGCATTACCCAGTCTGAGAAAGCACGTACTGAAGTCCAATGTACAGAAACTAGCCATGATCAAGATAGAGAGCAATCAGCTAAATTGTAGTATTATTAGAAACATGGTGGAAGTAATCTTCCAACATACTGAGGTTCTAATACTGGTCTGCAGTCGTTCGTCTAGTGTCCAGTTTTCAGCGAAAACCGTCCCTTGGTATTTCCATGCCAATGGAAATTTTAAAATAGGGTCCAGTTTTAAATATAACCATGCACTTTCAGTAACAGTTCCAGGAGAAACTATCTCTTAAGAAGGGCCAATGTCTTTAACCACCTTAAACCGACTCTGACCCGCGGCCTTTACAGCTGTCGGTTCATCTGCTTCGACGCCGCAGGACAGAGATAAACGCACTGCTTCGAGCAGCTACTGGAGAGATTGCTTCGCGGTAGCTAAGTCAGAGAGAAGGTGTTCTCATGTTATAGATCACCGAAAAATTATTAGAGGAGAGCTGGCTTTATAAAAATAAAGCGACTTTGCCGGAAGACGCGAAGTTTCAATTTAAGTATTGCATAGAAAAGATAAATTGTAATAATTCCGAAGTTTTAAATAAATTAATGAGTACGTTATAAATAAATTATAAATAAACTGTTTTTAATAAATAAACTATTTTTAATTTAAACAAACGCTACAGTATTTTTAATATTTCTTAAATTAATTTATCCTTTTATTGTTTCATCTTGTTACCAATAGAAATTCACCAACTTTATCTTCTGGCATTCCTAGCGGATACACTTCGAAACCCGTAGCACTAAAAATTATATCTTTGTTAGCTTTAAAGGACCTTTTTTCTTTTTTGTTTTTATAAAATTATTCACAAAAATTATAAAGACGCCTCAATAGTAAGGAGGTGATACAAGAAAGGGAAAAAATTTAAATTTTAAGTGTAAATAGAAGATTCCATGTGAAAGGTGTGAATTTACAAGTAAAATTAAAATAATAGCTACTCCGTCTCCGAGTAATAAAAGGGTAGGCAGAGTGCACTTCCAGAATATGAGAAAATGTTTAAAACTAGTAGTATGAAAAGATATTTACTATAATGGCTAGTTTTAATGTTTTAACTTTGCTTCGATAATTAAATGGTAGTTGCGGCAATAAATCTGCAATATCACTGCCTTCCTGTTAGAAACAACCTGTATTATTTTTAATTAAGGTTGTTTTTATTTATTCAATTCTGAACAGAAATCGCCCAAACTCGTTAATTTAACAAACTTTCATAAATCTCTAAATTCAATTCGTTAGCTATTTTCGACGAAATTGCAAAACGTAACGGTCTTTGTTATCTGACAGAATTTGAAAAAATACCGACATGAAATAAACATTACTTTGAAAAAACTAACCCGTTCGTTTATTCAAAACCTACAAAATAAAGGACGCAGGATTAAAAAAAAAAGGAGAAAGGCCCGAACGAATAGATTTGTTACGAATTCAATATATCCGAAATACGGGTTGCGGTCAATTTAAAATTTACCGCATGGCATTTTTATTGACTCCAAGAAAAAAACTACTCTCGAAGAGGACATTGTAGATACCAACAGATTTCCAGCAGTTTTCTGCCTATAAAATTCCAGAAACCAATTCATTTCACTGTGGTGCATAAATGCGAATATTTGGACAAAATTTAAATTATGGCAAAACTAAAAAAAACTTAAGAATTGATACAATATAATAAGATTCTGTTACTAATTTCAACAGCAAATCCAACTTCGGAACTAGAAATTCAAAAAGGACAGATAGATTGTGATATGGGGCGTTTGTTACTGAATCCCTTACAGTAAGTACTACACTGCAATCTAGCAAGATACATTAAGAATAACTAGAATATAATCCCCTTAAAGTTTGCCACATTTCACTGTCTTTCACTGACTAAACATAAGGCTGTAACGAGCACAAAAGGCTTTCAAAATAATACTGGAGAGGTATATTTTCATTCTTAATGAGAGTTAATATCAGTTTAATGTATTTTTTCTCGTTGCAACTATTATAGTTGCAAAGTGTTTTTCAGGAAAGTACGCAATTCATTTTGAATTGTGACAGCAGTCTAAAGCAAACGTAGAAGACGTACATACTGATTTATTCACAAAACGCATTCTCGCTCTTTAGAGAAAAATACTCGCACAAACCATCCCCACTCAAATTAGTACCTAATGCAGCAGTCGATGCGACAACTCTGTCTGCGTTTTCTACTTCAGTTTTTTCTCCTCTCTGGTATATTGGTATAACAAGAAATATCCTGAAATATGATTACCAGAATTTCAAAAATTATTCTGATTTTAAGAAAAAAGCAGTGGCGTAACATTTTTTTCTTCAAAAGTATTCAATTCATTGGTAAATATAAAAAATCTTTTACTTAAAAAAGAGACCCAACTGAATTTTGTTTGCAATATAATCACGATTATTTTTAGGTTAGAAAATGTGCATTATCGATTTTTCATTCGAAGTAATACAAGACGTCACTTTAAATTTCTCTTTATGTCAACAAATATGCAACAAGATGAATTTAATAAAACGTATGTCAATGTGGCGGCAACTAACGGCAACACTGTCAGGTACTAGAGTACATAAAGGTCTGGTATAAGCCATATAAATGGACAATAATAATTTAAATGTTTTGATTGAGTTAAATAAAATATCAAAATTAAATATTTTTATGTTTAAGTAAACAAGATTTTTAAATGTATACGTCTTCAATCAAAAATAATGTAGGCTAATACTCAAGTATATACGAGTGTACTGGACAAAAGATAATTTTACACTTTACTTCAGTTTTTTTGTATTAAATCATTGATGATTGTAATGAAGCCAGTGGTAAAATAATTATTTGTGTACCAAGGCTGTGTTTTGGCCGAATTAGACATTTGCGGCCGAGGCTAAGCGATTTCTGGTTAAGTATAAGAGTAATAGGCAAACACGAATGTTCAAGTAAGATTGACATATGTCAGATAAATAGGTGTACTACAGATGAACTTTAGATGACCCAGCATCAGATAGCTATAACACTTGATATTCTGAAATCCATGCATCACTGAATAAGAACGAATTGAAGTGTCAGAAGGAGGCTGAAATCAAAAAATAGACGAAACAGAGCTAAACAGATATATAAGTAATATTTTAGCCAGGACAGAGTCGATGAATGTTATAAATATGGTAAATTTATGAATGTATTGTTAACATATTATAATTTCAGTTAATTTTTATTTTGTATAAAACTATGGCTGACATAATAAAACTCTTAACTCTTTATTACTTCAAATTATTTACATTTCATTTATTTTCCCCGATCTAGGCAAAAGGTTAGAAAACCCTGGTCATAATTGTTTACAATTATGATGCTCCTAATGATGCAAAACATTACAGAGGTATGATACTTGGCCGATAAAATCTAATCGAGTTCATGCATTACCTATTGTGGTACGGAATATGGATATCTATGATGGCTATGCAGTTTTAAATTTATTTTTGCATACTGTTTTTGATCCACTGATACCTTAAATTCGTACAAGCTACGTCTTCGCACCACAATGTAATAAAGCATCAAATCTGCTTGATCTCATACCATTTTTTTGAGTATCAAGGATATTCTTTGGTGTGGCTTGATCATGTTTTAATTTAGTCATTGAACCTAAAAAATAACAAATATCAATAAATAGAATTCGGAATTTATTCCAAAAACAGATTTTTATAGGAATTATATAGAATGTCTTGTTTTTGTACTGACAAACTTTTAAATGTGGTAGGTGCATCAAAATAAACATTTTTTCTTAATGAACATATTAATATGTCCGAAAAACACATATTTATTAAACAAAAAAGATTATTTTGATGTCCCCTTTACCACCTCTAAAAGTTTGTCGGTATATCTATAGGACCCTTTGTATATTTAAATCTGTACAATGTAGGTACTCATCAGATTCTTGTTTACAACTAAAAATGTAACTAAACATAGTTTAGATGTTACAGGGAATCTATTACTGAAAAAATAAAAATAATATATAGATTTATAGATATTACAAAATACATTAATAGTATATTACATAACAAGAGTAGTAAGAAGCTAATTACATGCGAGTAGAAAAGTTGCACACGCGCCGCGTTAGCGGCGAGTGTAGTAATTCTACGAGCATGTAATTGCTCTTACAACTCGAGTTATGTACTATACTTTATCTACAACCACATTCATACATTCATAATAAAAAAGCTTTCATAATCTATAACATTTATTAAATACAATAATTCATTAGCATATAATTGATTCTTAGAATAATAATTAACGGTAAAATTTTGGAAATTTTGAATAATTATGGGTTCGTTAGTATTTTGAGGTATTTTATAAGAAGTACATGGCACTGAAAGAGATGATGTAGATGGTGCAGAGGAATTAGACTCTATTTGATTGCTGTTATTTATGGTTTGAGGGATATTATAAGTAGAAATATTCTCATTTATTTCTGATGTGCTAGGTGGAAAATCTGTTTTTTCAATTGACTGGATAATTTTATGAGCCGTTAAAGTTTTATTATTTAATGAATTATCAACATATCCTTCAGCAGTCGTTGAGGATTTCCAGCCTCCATGCCTTTTTAATGCGAATAAATCACCACCTGCATCAATTAAAATTGTGGCAGAAGTTCTTCTTAAACAATGGCCGGTGTATAAATTGGGATTGGGCAAGTTTAAATATTGTGCTATTTGTTTGGGTACATTTCCAATTTTATTTATACCGACCACTTGTTTGGTGCATTTTCCTTTTTGATAGTTTATGAAAAATTGATTTGTATCAAGATTTTGCACTTGCTGGCGATGTTGCATATATTGTTTGCATATTTGATAAAAGGTTCCGTTAATCACAAAAGACCTGCTTATCTTAGTTTTTGAATCAGGTATTTCAATAATCAGTATGTCACCAACATCTCTTATATCCTTGATTTGTAAATTTTTTAATTCTTGTTTCCTACATGCGCCACAAACTCCAATAATTAGAATCACCTTAAATAAAATATTGAAAAGTAAAATCACTAGCCAATACTAAATTAACTGAAGGAAAATTGCTTTAGATACAAACCTTTGTTAATAAGTATTGTGAATCAGGAGCTTCATTTAAAAATTTACTTATTTCATCAGAAGAAAAATTTTTTGATTTTTTGCTTTTAAAACCTTCCGATTGCCTTTTTAGGAATGCCTTTAATTTTGGATATGTTTCAATATTCACGTTGTTTTTTATGGAAATGACGGTCCTTAACATGAAATATATTGCCCATATTGATGAAGGTTTAAATTGTTCCATTAGGTCCCCAAAATATGCCAAAAGCACATTTTCAGAAAATTAATTAATCTTGTTTTTTATACGCCAGTCCATAAACTTTTGGTATACTATTTCATGCCTTGTTCTTGATTTTGTTGGCAGTAATTTTTCAGTTGTATTGGCAGCTTTTTCAAGAATTTCAGGTGGAGTTTCTTGAAATTCATTTTCGCTATCTGACGAAATCATATTCATTTAAAAAAATAATGCTGTAATTACAAAAATGGCGATTTTATATTCTGAAATGTCAAAACTTATTAATCGTAACCATGGCGATCACCTAGCAACGGACTAATATGGGTAGTTTGATAAATGAAACTGTTATGTAATATATATATATATATATATATATATATATATATATATATAAATATATTACGTAATAGTTTTGAATTTCATTACGTAACAGTATCATAAAAAACAACGTGAATATTGAAACATACCCAAAATTAAAGGCATTCCTAAAAAGGCAATCGGAAGGTTTTAAAAGCAAAAAATCTAAAATTTTTTCTTCTGATGAAATAAGTAAATTTTTAAATGAAGCTCCTGATTCACAATACTTATTAACAAAGGTTTGTATCTAAAGCAATTTTCCTTCAGTTAATTTAGTATTGGCTAGTGATTTTATTTTTCAATATTTTATTTAAGGTGATTCTAATTATTGGAGTTTGTGGCGCATGTAGGAAACAAGAATTAAAAAATTTACAAATCAAGGATATAAGAGATGTTGGTGACATACTGATTATTGAAATACCTGATTCAAAAACTAAGATAAGCAGGTCTTTTGTGATTAACGGAACCTTTTATCAAATATGCAAACAATATATGCAACATCGCCAGCAAGTGCAAAATCTTGATACAAATCAATTTTTCATAAACTATCAAAAAGGAAAATGCACCAAACAAGTGGTCGGTATAAATAAAATTGGAAATGTACCCAAACAAATAGCACAATATTTAAACTTGCCCAATCCCAATTTATACACCGGCCATTGTTTAAGAAGAACTTCTGCCACAATTTTAATTAATGCAGGTGGTAATTTATTCGCATTAAAAAGGCATGGAGGCTAGAAATCCTCAACGACTGCTGAAGGATATGTTGATAATTCATTAAATAATAAAACTTTAACGGCTCATAAAATTATCCAGTCAATTGAAAAAACAGATTTTCCACCTAGCACATCAGAAATAAATGAGAATATTTCTACCTCTAATATCCTTCAAACCATAAATAACAGCAATCAAATAGAGTCTAATTCCTCTGCACCATCTACATCATCTCTTTCAGTGCCATCTACTTCTTATAAAATACCTCAAAATACTAACGAACCCATAATTATTCAAAATTGCCAAAATTTTACCGTTAATTATTATTCTAAGAATCAATTATATGATAATGAATTATTGTATTTAATAAATGTTATAGATTATGAAAGCTTTTTTATTATGAATGTATGAATGTGGTTGTAGATAAAGTATAGTACATAACTCGAGTTGTAAGAGCAATTACATGCTCGTAGAATTACTACACTCGCCGCTAACGCGGCTCGTGTGCAACTTTTCTACTCGCATGTAATTAGCTTCTTACTACTCTTGTTATGTAATATACTATTATCTAACAGAAGTTTTATTCCAAAAAACAAATGTCATTTTTAAAACTATGTTTAACAATAACCGATGAGTATACAACAAGGTTCACAGTCTACATTTTAACTACCTATTGTAAAACCCGCCATATGTACAATTAAAAATTAATTGTATTTCTTCAAAATGCATTTTATTCTGTTGATCAAAACAATTTGATAAAAAATTAAAAAGTATATGTATAAAGGTGTTTTTTTATATCAAGCTATAAAGCATGCATTAGAGTAGCGTGTAAATTTATCCCAGCAATAAGATATAGAGGTTAAAATTAAATAACATATGCAGTGAGATTCTCATCTTTCGGTACGTCTCCTATCGAGACTTCTATCTTCATTCGACAATCAGCGATTTTAATGTAATGTCTCTCTCTATTCTGTATGTAATGTGTCGAGTTCGCACATACGAATCGCTGTCCTGGTTAGAAGAAATTAACCACATCAAAGGTGTTATACAGGAAGAAAATAAGGTCCACTGTTATTTTTAATTTATATCAATGACATTGTTGATGTCGCAAGGGTCAATATGACATTTACCTGTTTGTTGATGATGTCCTTATCTATATTTCTTGTAAGTTGTAAGGATTCACATAACTTAGTAGGAGTTGTCAATGAAACTCTGCAAAATGTTTATAAATAGTGTTGCAATCATTTGTTAAAAATCAACACAAGTAAAACAAAATATATGTTGATAAGTAATAACTATATGCAGTTTGTGGACAAACAATATAAGAAATTTGAGGAAATTCTATACAGTTAGTAGAAAAATTGAAATATTTAGGAGTAATTATTCGGAAACAGATGAAGTTCACAGATCATATGCCAATACTGTTATCAAAACAATTGCAGTTAAATTACATTTCCTATTTAAAATTTGATTATAATAATTTAATTATTATATTATTCCATTATTTTTTACTTAATTTGAATATTGTGATGTTTGCAAACTAGCCAAATAAAGAAAATAAAAATAAAAATAAAATAAAAACCGAAAACATACCTTTTCTGAATCTACAATAATTTGAAAATATACAGGGTGTTTCCGAACTTGGCGTCCAAATTTGTAGGGGTGGTAGTTCGCATAATTTGAGAGCGATTAGCGGATTTCATTTTTCTAAAAAAAATATAATAAACAAAATAGAGCCATTATAAAAAAAATTAAAAAGCGGGTCCTACCCTGAGCGCGTAGCGCAATAGTCGCCTGATCGTTTACTCATCGGGATTTACAACTCAAAAATAGATGCGATTTGCAAATTTCTCCCTCCGCCTGGCCGGTATCGAAAGACGTAGACGATTGTTTTTCTAGTGCGAATTACTTTGTTGGGTTGCTTACTTTGCGTTTAGATAATTTTATTTATACCAACTCATTTTTAGCAATTTCTTTGCGTTTTCTTAGTGTTCTTTTGAGTTTGGTTAGGTCTTAGTAGTGTTGTTTTAAGTTATTAGTTAGTTCATAGTTTAGTATTCTGGAACAACATGCACTGAATCGTGGTTACGTCGAGCAAGATTGTGTGTATAATGTGGGGGCAATAATTTCGAACAATTTCTATAAAATTTAAGCCATTTTCTACGCGTCAAAATAGGTGAACTATTATTTTTTTTATTGAAAATTTTTTTATTTTATAATTTGGAAGACACGGTTTACTTTTATAACTTATCCATAATACTTAACATTTAGAGACCATATGGAATAAATACACATTAAATAAATTTGAAAAGATATCATTCGTAATTTATCAAATATTATTTTGTCGATTCTAAGCAAACTTACGGAGAACTAGATCGTAGCGCGCTGTAGCGCTGTGCAGGACTGTTCCTGTTTAAAATCTTTAATTAATTTTTAATTATTTTTATTTTAAATATTTTGGAAAAATGAAATCTGCGAATCGGTTTCAAATTATGCGAACTACCACCCCTACAAATTTGAACGCCAAGTTCGGAAACACCCTGTATATAACTAACAAGTACATTTTATCTTTTAAATTATTAAAGTCCATAAAATTGAGATGACAAGTTAAACCACAAACATCAAACTTTCAAAACAAACATATTTGTATTGTGTTCCAAACAGTAAATACAATTTATAGAACAATTTATTTACTTGAAACCTTTTCCCGCACAGTACCTCGCCCCTCACCATGGAAAATTGTCAAATTGGGATATGCCGGTTTTACATTCATCTGCATAGGGAGCGATGTTGCAATTTTTCACTTAGTGTCTATTCCGTTTGTTCAGATGGAAGCGTCTTATGAACAGTAAATTTTTAAATATTAACACAAGTTTTCTGAAATAATTAGGTAAAAATAAAAGAATTTATTTTGCGTTTTAGCTCTTAAATACTATAAAAAATGGTAGAAAGTCCATAATTTTTAAATATTTGTTAAATATCACTTATTAAAATAATATGCATTAAAAGTAAAAAAAAACTATAGACTTTACACCATTCTTTACTGTACTCTGAACCCATTTTTAAAAACAACTTTTGAAATTATTATCGTAGGTGTATTTTTTGTGATAAAAAGTCGCCGTCACTTCATTGACAACGCGTTGAACTTGGACTTAATGATCAATATCTGAAGTGATAAGAAAATTCTGATAGTTAATTTTTTCCTAAAACTGTAACAGCCTGTAGCTTAAAAATTAAAAGATTTACGACATATATGTTATTATTAACTTTTCTTTTTAAAATCATCCAAGGATTCGCACTAAAGTATTGGCACTCAATTAATTTAACACCCTGTATATAAAGATAAAATCGCAACATTTATAAAAAAACGTTTTTAAATTGAGCACTGGAGATCTACACTAGCATATCGCAATAGAGTATCTGCAAAGTTCATGATGCCCATAAAAAAAATATTTGGAGCAAGTTTTTGGGGTTTCTGGCCCACTGTGCACTTATTTTTCCAGATATCTCCGTAAATCTTTAGTTCCCTTTGCCTCGCTCACCATCGCCCCAGATTGTTTTTTCTATAGAGAACTGACGTCGCATCCGTAGAAAGTTTACTGTTGTAGGGTATAGTTTGTTCGAATTAATTTCAAACTTTTTCGATACAAAGAAATTAAATTCGCAAGTACGATTGAATAGAGTTTTGTTTAAAAACGGTCGTCGCAAAAAAATAAACAGCAACTTAATTTTGTAAATAGTCACGGAAAGAAAATTAAAAAACTAAAAAATTTCAAAATAACACAATTACTTTTTATAATTGAATATTACCGATTCATTTTTCTGAATATATTTCATCAATTTTAAAAATAAAATATTTTTAAATGTTTCGACTATGCATACGGGTGTAAGAGTAAGCCAAGTGATTCCGTTAACCCATTAACGCCGGTATTATTTTTTTTTTAATTTTAGTTGTTTTTCCGAGTGGAGGTTGTTAAAATTGTCTTTTTGATCAAAATGTTTCAATACTTTTTTTTTTGAAGTTTACTTTTTGAAAAAAAAGCCGTTGCCATATGGCAACGCTAGGCGCTTTCCATACAAACATACATTTTCTGAAAAATAAAGTTAATGGGAAATTTAAACGAAAATAACATGATAGAACTAACTTTTTATTACGAACTAAAATTAACAATGTTGCTACGACTCACATACGTCATAAAAACAAAAAAATGGAGGCAAAATAATTATTTATAAAAATTTATTTTGTGTGAAATGGCATAAAACAATTAATGCACAGACCGACGTTACACTTATTGCACATTGTTCTAACTATTGATTTGCAACTTCGATACGCACACCTTTTTTTCTTCGTTTTATCCTCTCCAATTGAACGAACCAAATGATCTTTGCCATCGTATCGAATATCATCTGAAATCCTGCTATCAGAACTGCGGTGCACTGAACTAGATGGTCTACCAGACCCCTTAGATATGGATGTAAATAAACATCTACTACTTCACGTCTAAAATCTAATTGTGGCATATTTGTTTTATTAGCTTTATTATATAAAATCCAGCTATTCTGCATAGCAACATCAAGTATCCAGGTTACAACGGGCCAGTACCATTTTTTGCTGCGTACTCCTATACGATATGTTGCTATGTTTTGATCCATAGCATCTGTGCCTCCCGTGTATTTATTATATTGGGATACTACTTGGGGTTGAAGTACCATAATATGTTTTTTTTCCGCTTGGGAATACCGTCTTACATTTTTAACGTCTCCGACTCCATATTTGTTGGACATCATAGTAACTACTGAATTATCGGCCCATCTTATAAAAATAATGCCATCATTTGCCTCAATTACCTTTTGGAATGTACCTCTAGGATGTTTAGCAAACATTTTCTTATCCGTAAGAGGCGCTGACTTAGGCAATCGATTTTCTCTGACTGTTCCAACAGCATAATGACCCTCGAATTTTAAAAATGAGAATAAATTGGCATTTGAAAATAAGTTGTCTGTGTAAAAGTTATATTTTAGATTTTGCTTTTCAAAAGGCAATTCTTCCAACATTACAACTAGAGGACTAGCACACGTTCCAAAGAGAGCATCATAATTAGATTTTGAGTCAAGATTTTTTCCCTGACACATTTGGAAATTTACGAGATATCCACTTTTTGTGTTGATACACCACATCTTATACCCGAATCTAATGGGTTTGTCCTTGATGAATTGTTTGCATCCATGTTTTCCGAAGTACTTTACCATACTTTCATCAAAAGATAGACTTTCTTCTGGAACAAAGTGCTCCATACACTTGTTTTTCATTTTCTCTATCAGGGGACGAATTTTCCAACATTTGTCTTTAGTATTTATTTGATTATTGTCAGTAAAGTGCAAACAGCGACAAATTTGGAGAAATCTGTCTCGTCGCATTGCTTGCGTTTTAGCCTCGTTCTTCATGTCAGGTTTTGAATCCCAGAAATGGCGTTTCGATTGCAAATCATTATATCCTGTAATGAAAAGAATAGAGAGAAAACATCGAATTTCATCTGAAGTAATGCGTGGATCAGGACAATTTAAAAATAGTGCATATCGCTGAGTTTCTAAGACTATATATTCTATAAGGTCATCATCTACAAATAACTCGAACATCTCTGTAGCTGTTTTTCCTTCATACTTGGCGTATGACATCTCAGGAAATTGAGACTGAGGTGGCACCTCCAGGTCAGCATTTTCAATCCAACGAAGGTCATCTCTTTTTCTTTGCATCCTATTTCTTAGCCATTCCTCAGAGGGGGTAGTTAGAAACATGCCACATGCGATACCCTGTGCTCCTGTATTTAGGTTAGGGATTTCTGGGTCAGTTTCATCTAACGGATCAAATTCACCGATTCTGCCATTATTAGAAAGCCGAATCTCAGCCGCTGCACGTAATTGCCGGGGGCCAAGATTATCAACCATTGCCCCTTCATCTTCGTCCTGATCTGTATCTTCATTTACATCAGGAGGTTCTATAAAAATATCGGCTACAATGTCTTCATCTTCCAGCATTGCCAAAGCTTCTGCGAGAGAGAAGCCCTTACTGTAAAAGAATAAACCAAATAAAAAAACTTAATAGTAATTTATCTAATAAACGAGCTAATATATGAAAACACCATATCCGTTATAAAATTGTAAAATAAACATGATCCTCTAGGAAGCGCTTAGCGTTGCCATATGGCAACACCTAACTTTACGTAACCCTACAGGCTTACATGGATTATTTTGGATTTACAAAACTCTAATAATGTATAAAAGAAACTATACACATTACGATAAAAGCTTCATCTAAACTGTTCATTGCTGTAAATGAAAAAAAAATTACTAACCTGAAACGGCGTAAATATTTTGGTCCATTTTTATTTCACTAAAAATCAATAAAACACTACGAACCTCTGTTAGCTAACAACTGAACGGCCGTACGCAGATAGATTGGCTAGTACCTCCTTGAGCAGATAATGTGATTTTAACCCCTCCTACTCGTCGGTATTGGTCTGAATGAAATATTAAACACTCTTATTATTGCTGTTGCCATATGTCAACGCACGGCGTTAATGGGTTAATAACAAAGTAAAGTATTATTCGGGTTAATTACACGTTAGTTTGGTGTAAATAAGTTATTAGACCCCAAAGTGTACTAGCGAGTAGAACTTTAGTTTTTAGATTTCCACCTTAGTTATGTTTACGATAGTTCTTAATATCTAAAAAAATATCCTAGATTAGATTAGATTTGAAAGGAGTTATTGTCCTTGTCCACCACAACGGGTCCACACAGGTACAGGACGTAGAATAATGTTTCTTTGTCGGCTGGATTGATGCTTTTTTAGGCTACAGTATTTCATAAGAAGACCTATTATTATCCTAACTAATTTATCGTTTTTGATCCAGTTGGTTTTTAGTGCACTTGGCCAACGACGGTTAATTAATGAACTCTTTAGACTGTATAAATACTGGATTCCTGAGACTATTTTTGCAACCATTGTTTGATAAATGCTTTGCACCAATGCCTTAGCAATTCCACAGACCGATTTTTAGCCTGTTATGTCTTTATCTTAGCCTTCTTGGGCTAATTCTTCAGCCTTTTCATTGACTACTTAGCTCTCCTAGGAGTCTTTCATCAGTTGATTTCCGGTGAGAGAATTGCCTTAAGAGCTGCTTGGCTATTAGAGTTTTGCCTGTGGCACTGTAGTTGTACGATGCCAAATCTTTTTAGTTACAGCAATTTCCCAGTCTAAACACTGAATAAAAGTACTGAGTCCAATCACTGGTCCCAAGAACTGGATCCAACCACTGGATACCACAACCCTATAATATATATTTCCTATTCAGAATGGTGTAACTTAATTTGATCCCACCCAGTTATCTCTTAATTCTAGACAATAAAAAGTAAAAGTGAAATCCCCAGAGGGTTGAAATTAGTGCCTGCCAGACCAAGGACTATTCAAGTACCTAATAAAAAATACAAAATACATACAAGAAACACTTCAGTTTTATAATTATTTTGGCGTCTTCAAAGTGGATGTATATAAAATGTTATCAAATTTTTGTATGTTATGTGTAATCGAGGTTGACCCTCAACGCATAAAAATTATTATTAAATTTTTGTATTTCATTGAAATTTTGTCATTATTAAACCTCAACTTGCTAAGTGTCTGTTAATATTACTTAATTAGGTTAGGTAGTGGGTATTATTACCAGGATATACTCATTTATAGCATAGCCGCTTGAGTAATCATGAAGGAGATGAAATTGGTTTAGCTATTTGGAGTTTTTTTTTGCTTGGACTTTTGTTATTCAGTCAGTCACTTAATTAATATAAATAATACGATGCAAAATAAATCGTAAAAAATAATGGCAACAAAAATAACAATCCATCGGAACAAAATCAATCTGTCGCAACAAAACTAATCTATCGTAACAAAACCATCCTATCACGTTAAACAAAATTTAAAAAGGCAATACTTTTCAAAATAAATATACAAGGACACTCGTTTCTCGTCCAGGGACCCATCAGGACATTTTTTTTTTCAAGACACGCTAGAAATAGGACACGGAGTGGGTAGGGTAATATAACAAAGGTAATTAGGATATATCAAAAACAAAGGTAACAAATCTACTACAATCTTATATCTGCTTTTAACAGAAAATCCAACAAACAATCAAAATTTTCTTTTTTAGATGAAGCCAAAATTGACAATACATTAAACGGAGCAGTTATATTTACGTTGCACAGTTTTTTATATAATTCATTTGACAGAATCTGATACGTTGTGCATTCAAAGAAAATGTGATCTAAATCACCTATAACTCCAGTGTTCACAGTTGTCACTAGGTATAACATTTATACGAGAAAGATGTTGGGGATAACATGCGTCCAAATTTAAGTCTAATTATTGTTGTGATAAATCTGCGAGGAATATTAAACTGCTTGTGCCAATATTTTGTGGCTATGGTCAGATGTAACAATGCGTATCGTGTTGGGTTAGTGAAAAAAAAATTAACTCCATGAATGCGACCACATTAAACGTAGTTTGGTTTTGCGAGTAACAAAGTAATCACCCACGCATAAGTTGAAGTCTGCATGTGTATTTACAATATTAATACTATCTTTAGCAAGTTTATCGACATGTTCATTTTCTGCTAGGCCTATATGAGCTTTTATCCACAAGAAACGAATTAGTGTACCAGTTAGAGATAAATCAGCAACAAGTTTTTTAATTTTAAAGATGTATGGGCTACAATTAACAGTTGGGAGTTTTGTATCTTCCAAGGCCTTTAAAACGGATAGAGAATCGGAAACTAGTACTGCACTGTTGTGATTAATCGATTCAACATATAGTAAAGCTTTATATATAGCTACAGCTTCGGCACTAAAAATAGAAAACGCAGAATTCAGGCTGTGTGATTTCTCCATGTTTCTATATGGAATATAATAAGTAAAACCTGTTCCAGTGGAGGTTTTAGAAGCATCAGTAAATATGACTAGGGCGTTTTCCCAATTAGATAGAAATGATCTTAATATATTTCTACTTATGCGTACATTATAGTCATAATATGGTTGAATGATACTATTTTTATGAAGAAATAGAGGATACTCAACAAGTTGTGTTAAAACATCAGTTTTATATATGCTGGGCAACTGAGTTTGACATTGTTGAAACGCAATGCACAATGGTGGGGAATTTTTTAATTTCCGTGTAAGGGGTTAAAGAAAAGGTCCTTTATTTCTCACAAGTCAATTTAATTGGCGACCCGCATCTTATTAAATGTTTTCTTTATTAGTTTATTTTCTCCCACGTGGTTGTCATACACCAAAATTTGACTTCTTTTTTGACATTCGTACTTGTCAACTTAGTTTCCGTTTCCTGTAACAGTAATTTTTCTTTTGATTATCTGCTTCAAATTTGCCTTTTACATATGAATTTTCATATTTTCTTGTTCAGTGTTCTAATTTTCTTGTTAGTATTTTTTGCTTTCTCATTTCCCAGTTTAATATTTTTACTTTCAATAAATTTTGTCACCGCCACCTATACTCACTTTCAGTAAATAACACCTTTGTTAATACACTATTTATCCGCTAAATTTAAAATTTACAGTTTACTACATTGATTCGTTAAAAAATCTAGATAGATGTCTTGAGAGTCTGATAATTTTTACTTTTTACTTTCATTAATTGACGTTATATCCTTATACATTTTAAACTGTTTGTGCTTGTAAAAACTATTTTGTGTTGTTTAGTTAATAATTGTCTTACATGTGTTTTAATTAATTTATTCAAACAGACATCTCGCGGTTTAACCTAACCTACAATATTTAAAAAAAAAAAATTACTATTGTATTACATATGACTTTTTTAACTCGTTTTATTAAACTTTATGTAGCGCTTCCTTTATGGAAATAGTCAAGGTGAGTCAAGGTTATTGTTTAACTTCTTTTGTGTTTTTTCTGTTATTTTGTATATGTTAAAGTCTGTTCATGCTTTTATAATTGTTTTTTATTACAACTGACTTGACATTCCATTTAGGTGTGCCTGATGATGAAGTGACAGCTTTGAAACCGGTCGCCAATTAAATTGACTTGTGAGAAATAAAGGACCTTTTCTTTAACCCCTTACACTTAATCCCTACTACTCACATATGGCTACCCTCACTCCAAATTTTTAATTTCCAATATTTATTAACATGGTCAAATACATGTAGTCGGCTGATATTTCCAAAAAGTTCTATGTTTTGAAGGTGTACTTCTGTCAGAAACTTCTCGCTAAGATATGTCCGTCGATACTCTAGTGGAGGTTCAAGTGCTTCTACGTGGAGAGGATTAATTGGTGTTGATTTCATTGCTCCAAGACATAAACGTAAAACTGTATTTAAAAATACATTGATTCTTTTTAGTAAATTATTACTAGCAGATTTAAAAAGTATGCAACCGTAGTCCAATATTGACCTCAAATAAGCGCGATAAATAATAAAGCTGTTTCTACAACAGCACCCCACCAGGTTTTTACAACCATTTTCAGAAAATTCCGTCCCTTGTTACAGTTGTTTAACATTTATTCTATGTGCGATTTCCACGTAAGTTTTCTGTCAAGGATTAACCATAGGTATTTTACTTCGTGTTTTATTGTGAAATCTACGTTATTAAGTCGTATAATATTATTTGGCGAATTATGTCTGGTAAATATTGTAACTGATGATTTATCTGCTGATAATTGAAATCCAGTTTTAATTAACCAAGAATTTAATTTGTTTGCTATGGAGTCCAATGACCCCACTACATTTTCATATCTTCGGTGTTCAATATAAAAACAAACATCATCCGCCTATTGTATAATTTGCACATTACAGAAGAGAAAATTATTTGTTTATAAATGGGGTTTTAAACTTGGGTTTCATAATGAGCTCAAAGCCTTGTCGAAAAGTGCAATTTTATAAAACGACATTAGCGCCCTTGATTTTTGCTATAGGAGTGTCTTTTTCTCCACTATTTATGCAAAATCGGTACCTATTAATTTTTTCCGACTGTAAAATTTTTGGAGCTAAACTTAGGATAATTTTTTTAGAAAGTGTGTTATGTTATAATTTCGGACCAAAATCGACAAGCTCGTTTCATACTACCTATTTTATAGCAATTTTATGCACACCCTATTTATCTTTCTATGAATTTTGTTTTTCGTAATAAAAACAACTTTCATTAATAATAAATTTTTTGTAGAAATGTATTTTAAAAACGGACTATTTCCAACGCTACTATGAGCTTTGTCTGTGGATTCACAAACTATCTGTAGATACGGCAACACTGAACCTAAAAGCTGGAACTGAATTAAAAATTCGCCAAATATACACAATATTTATTGTTTGTCCACGATACACATACTAACCATGGTATATGCATACTCAACCTCATTGATGCATACTAACGGTATGCTGATTTTCGATTCAAATTTCGTCCAAACCGCGCAGTAACGTAATTCGGGACGAACTTTCAAGTTATTTTGACACTTTTTGATTGAATAGTGTAAAATAATTTAATAATTTATTTGTTTTTGTGTTAGTGGTGACTATATTTTCCTATATATAATAGGGAAGAACTGAATTATTATTTAAATGGCCGGGCTGCGCGGTGGAGACTTGCAAAATCCATAATGCGAAATCCAAAAAGAGTGAAATGTAAGATATTTTCGAATGCCACAAAATGTGAATAAATTCTTATCGAAGAAAGGACAAACTTAATTTAAACAATAATAGTTAGTAAAATGCACAAGTGTAATAGCTTTAGAGACAGTGAAAAGTTGCTAAAAAAAAAAAAGGAAAAATCCGCCGACGGTCGAACGGGCTATTTTTTTTAACGATTTTAGACCTTCTGAAACACATTTCAAAATACTTTTTTTGCCCTGCAAATGCTATAAAATATTTTTTCTTACCTTAAAACTATTAAAATGTGTCCTCCAATTTGGATGCTAAAAAAATTTGAACTACATCATTTTGATTAATTTCTTGTTATAGAAACTGCTAAATAATAACACTAGACCATCCATAATGCAATAAACCATCTAAATTGTTTCGTTAAACAGTTTATTCTTTTAATTTAAGCCCATGTTTAGGTTCGTCGGAATTTTTTAATTTTCGTAAAGACTATGGCAATTAAGATTTGCAGTGTGACATATGTCTAAAAGAAATGCAATGTTGCCATATCAATTATCTATTACATAGCAATGGTAATTTTTACCTATGCCCTGCGTTGTACCAGGCCAACCAATTGACTTCAGTATCAGAAAAATTATATAAAACTAACGATTTAAAAAATACCCATATCAATATCTTCATCCTCACCCTCATCGGCAGAGTACTCTTCGACGACCTACCCTAAACTAACAACATACAATAAGAAAATAAATCAACGACTTTGCCGACACCAAAAAATGTTAACCCATACCTGGCTACGCCGACCGGCATAGACTCCAACGGCCTGGACACAGCTCAAATTGACAAAAAAACCTAACCTAACCAACCCTTATTAGCGTCTGGCCAGTGAACCTCGATCCCAACTTTTAACGAACGTGTTTTGTATCGTGGGCATCTAATAATAAGAAAATATACAATAAGAAAAGGAAGGAACGACTTCTGGTAAGGTGGCGGCTTCACCATCACCAGAAAATTTTTAAACCATACCTGGCTACGCCTACCGGCATAAACTCCAACGGCCTGGACACAGCTCAAATTGAAAAAAAAACCTAACCTAACCAACCCTCATTAGCGTGTGGCCAGTGAACCTCGAGCCCAACTTTTAACGAATGTGTCTTGTACCGTGGGCATCTAATAATAAGAAAATATACAATAAGAAAATAAAGGAACGACTTCTTCTAAGGTGGCGGCTTCGCCGCCACCAGATAATTTTTAATCCATACCAGGCTACGCCGACCGGCATAAACTCCAACGGCCTGGACACAGCTCAAATTGAAAAAACCTAACCTAACCTAACCAACCCTCATTATCGTCTGGCCAGTGAACCTCGATCCCAACTTTTAACGAACGTGTTTTGTATCGTGGGCATCTCATAATAAGAAAATATACAACAAGAAAATAAAAGAACGACTTCTTGTAAGGTGGCGGCTTTGCCGCCACCAGAAAATTTTTAAACCATACCTGGCTACGCCTACCGGCATAAACTCCAACGGCCTGGACACAGCTCAAATTGAAAAAAAACCTAACCTAACCTAACCAACCCTCATTAGCGTCTGGCCAGTGAACCTCGATCCCAACTTTTAACGAACGTGTTTTGTATCGTGGGCATCTAATAATAAGAAGATATACAATAAGAAAAGGAAGAAACGACTTCTGGTAAGGTGGCGGCTTCGCCGCCACCAGAAAATTTTTGATATATACCTGGCTACGCCTACCGGCATAAACTCCAACGGCCTGGACACAGCTCAAATTGAAAAAAAAAACCTAACCTAACCAACACTCATTAGCGTCTGGCCAGTGAACCTCGATCCCAACTTTTAACAAACGTGTTTTGTATCGTGGGCATCTAATAATAAGAAAATATACAATAAGAAAAGGAAGGAACGACTTCTGGTAAGCTGGCGGCTTCGCCGCCACCAGAAAATTTTTAAACCATACCTGGCTACGCCGACCAGCATAAACTCCAACGGCCTGGACACAATTTGATCGTTTATGAAAAAATTTGGTACGGTTTATTGCTCTATGAATGGTCTTATATTGATATTTAGCCGTTTCTACAACAAGAAATCAGTGAAAATGGTTTATTTTACATTTGTTTTATGATGTAGACCCGACAACAAATTATAAGGATTTTGGATTTTAAGGTAAATTTTTTTTTTAAATAAGTGTTAGCGGACCCAAAATTGTTATGTATAGTGTGTTTCAAAGTGTCTAGAAACTCTTTATAACATTTCAATAGTTATATCCGCCGTTCGAGTGTCGGCGTATAATACCAAATAAATAAATACTTTTTATTTTAGCATGAAGTTGCCCTATCCACTTTGAGGATAGTAAACATAGACGCAAGAGAAGAAAACTAAATTCCACCAGGTGCATGGGGCCTCATTAAGCAAAGAAAATAAGTATTTTAAAATTTTAACAGATAAAACAGTAGCTTCCTCTCCTAATACAACGGTACCTTTTCAAGTAATACTATGCAAGAGCAGGACAGGAACATATATAAGAATAAGATACATGAATAGAAAAATTGGTTTTAAATGTTTTCAAGGTAAACTTGACAAAAAAATGTTTAAATTTACCAAATTATTTTTTGTGTACTTACTTTTTATGAATAAATAATTTGTTTCTGCATACTTGATTTTTATTTCACATAATAAGAAAATAAATTTAAAGAGAACTACCACGCCCAGAAAGTACAAATTTTAGTCAAACCTATATTTTTAGTCTATATTTTTTGTTTATCTTATCCAGGTTAGGGATTTTGTTACAAAATACTTAGAATTTATGAGAAAAATTAATATTTTTATTAGTATTACTTACCTTAAGCCTTCCTATTTGTAAACGAATATATTACAAAATAACCAATAAAGCTTAAGTAACTGCATAAAATCTAAAACCGACTAAATATCGAATTTCAAACACTATCTCCCATTTGTTTGTTTTCAAAAGGCTTTTATTTACAATATGTACACAATGTTTATAATAACAGATCATTTACGTCAAAATAAAAGGATTTCTTCTCAACTGAAGTGAAGTGTTCACTTTTGTGGCCTCCTGTAGAGACCAGACCGATGTCATGGTCGTGTAGATAATCGTCATTATTTACTATTTTGGCTGTATGACTTCTCCTTGTTGAAATAGCAACATTATAAGTCAATTTTGGTGATCTTGCAAGGGCGATAATGGGATAGTTGAGGATTTTTGTTTGAATTTAATTTTGTCTGTGTTTCCCTGAAAAACCGTTCGTAAAAAACAGGGTTGTCCTTGTTTGTAAGTGTGTCTTGTATAGTTTATGTGCATGAAAATTCAGATTACAAGACTACACAGCGCCACCACAGTCCCATGCAAAATTCGCAGCAAGCCACGAGATTTTCGCACCGAGCTGTGACGTCACCGTGCAGTCGTCCGTCCGACCAAAGTTGCTAACTAGTCGACGTTGTAATTTGAGTATTCAGTGGGGTTTACGCTGCTATGGAGGATGTATGTCTATCGTTTTGAATTTAATTTTGATCCTGTGTGTAAATTGATAGTGCCTTATGCAGACATCCATGGATTCTGTGAATACCATCCCCCTGATGAATAGAGGTGATGTGATTTTTAAGTTCTGGAGGTAAACATTTGTCGTAAAAACCCTCTGCTAATCTCATGACATGATCTTTCACTGTTTCCATGGATGCTTGCGCATGCATATCAATTATTCTAGCGTAACGGTCACACCCTAAAGCCAGCCGCAGACACTTGTTTTGAAAGATTTGTAGCTTTTTATAATGGATGTTCGCCATTGAGCAGTAGACTGGACATCCATATAACAGTATTGGCCGTAGTACCTGTTTATAAAGTAGTACTTTATTTTCCGATGTCACACCGCTTCTTCGATGTAGCATCGGGTATAAAGTTTTTAGCGCTCCGGTAGCTTTGGCAATTCTTTCCTCTATGTGGTTTTTGAATGTTAACCTCCGGTCTAGCATAAAACCTAGGTACCTCATGGAGTTTTTTGTTTCTATTTGCTGATTTTGCACTTTAAGTTTTGTAATAATTCTGTCCCTTGTTTTGTGAGACAAAACCATACTTTCAGTTTTAGTCACGTTTATTTTGATTTTATTTGCGTTGAAATAAGGTACTAGCGTTCTGTTTACGTGGATGTCCAGTCTCCTGGTCGCGATCTCAGCTGTATGTGACATTTTATACACGCAAGTGTCGTCGGCGTACAGGGCCGTCTGTATACCATTTTGTCCCATGGGAAAATCATGAGTCATGATGGTATACAGATGCGGCGCCAGTACCGAACCTTGGGGTACTCCCGCCATCGCTGTGTATGGTCCACTACGCGAATTGTGAATTTTAACGTAGAATTTACGGTCCTGTAGGTATGTTTGAATTGTTTTTACAATGAAAACAGGGTAATCATTCATAAACATTTTGTGTATTAAGCCGTCGGTCCAGACGGTGTCAAACGCCTTTGCAGCATCGATTGCAACTAATACGGTTTGTTGATTTTGATTATATGCATCTTTTGCATGTTGTGCAATTCGTATTATTTGTGCAATCGTGCTGTGGCCGGCTTTGAAACCGTACTGTTCCGCCGGAATAATTGTGGTGTCTTGTTCGTAAGTGTGTAGCCTCGTGAGCAGCACACGATCTGTAATTTTGGCTAAGCCGTTTAGAAGAGATATAGGGCGGTAGCCTTCTATATCAGATCTGCTCTTACCTTTTTTGTGTATCGGGACCACATTTGCAACTTTAAATGCGTCCGGATACCACTGGAGTTTAATTATAGCGTTGATTATGTAGTGTAAGTGTACGCAAATTTTTTTTGAAAAGTTTTTTAACAATATATTTTGGATATTATCAGGTCCTGGAGCCCTTTTACTGGGTGTCTTTTTGATAATGCTTATTATTTCTTTAGGTGTGGTTAATGAATTTGTTGGAACTATTTGTACTGGCATTTGCCTTATGTCATTGACTATGTTGGTGATTTCTGTTTGTTCTTGATTATTGACTTGTTCATTGATAAAATTATTTTGGAAGAATTCGCCGAAAGCCGTGCATTTTTGTACGTCTGTCGAGTATGCGTTGTTATTGTGTTTCAGTGTGGGAAGCTGCGAGAACGGTTTTCTGTACCGCCTCACAATTTTCCACACTGAGTTGTCTTTTATGTTAATCGCCTCCAGGGTCTTGCGCCATTTTAGGTTCCTAAAATTATTGATTTCTCTGTTTATGGCTTTTCCCAACTCCTGGAGCATGACCCTGTCGGCGGCTTGTCGGTGCGTCTGCCAACGTCTACGTATGTAGTTCTTGTTTGTAATTAGGTCGAGAATCTCTTGAGGAAGATCATCCTTTAGTGGCTTTAATGTAATTAGTTTTGTAGAACTGTTTCTGGCATTTATGATTACTTCTGTAAGATGCTTAATTTCTTCCTCAAGAGATTGCCTATCTGTAATGTTATTGTTAATGTCAATGTTTTCGTCCAGTGTTTTTCTGTATTTCGTCCAGTCTGTTGTTTTGTAGTCGTAATAACGACCCTGTATCCTTGGTATCAGGCGTGTAGTCCTTATCTCCAAGTATACAGGATCGTGATCCGAAGTAAGTGTTTTGATTGTCCTTGTATTCTCCACGTTCGGTACATTTTTGGCAGCCGCGATGTCAATTGTGGAGGGGGCTATCTCCCATTTAATACTAACAATTCTATGTCCCACGTGACGTCACTGTCAGTCAGCTGCATGCGCAGGGACCACTGATCTACAGATCAGTGGCAGGGACATACCGTTAGTCTATGTATCATGTTGTTTGCAGTTCTATACATAGATCGAAAAGTAACTCTGTAATATTTATTGGTTTAGGCAACTGAACATACTTTTCGCGACTGGTACGTCATCTGGCATAAAAAATATTAATTATCATGGTATACAAACGTAAAAGAGGACTGTTGGGGGCAGCACCTCCCGGTGCCCTCTGAAATTTTTAAGCAATGTTCAATTTTAGAAAAAACTACTTACTTTTTTCAAAAATGGTAAATACACAAGTTGTTCAGTGGAAAATGACGAATGGCGGATGATAACATTTATACGTATATGCAACATTCATCATTCAATAAAAAAAGGGTTAGGTACAAAACGCTTCGTTAACTACACTGTAAGGCAAAAATAGACTCAAAAAATCAACAAGGGCCCTATTCGAAACAACAAGCTGTTGTCGGACGTGTATAACGTATTAATGACCATAACACTTTTATCGCCTTTATGTTGCAGAAGCTTTGCATTTACTTAAATGCGGCCAGGAAACCGAAAGTTCCCTTTGTAATAAACAGTTTTTTAATCTTGTCTCTTCTTTTATTTGTCTTAATCCTAACATATTATAAAACACAAAGTCCCTGTCTGGATGAGTTTCTATTTGTAGCATGGCGTGGCAATGTAGGGCTACTTAAACGGGTATACATTAAAGTATTGCAAAGCGAGTGTTCTATATAAAGGTATAAGAAAAAATGTAGCGGTCTGGTATATTTTAAAATCCTAAATGCAGCTTATATGTATTTTATTAGTATACCCCAATTCTGTTCGGTTTCAAATGACTCAAAGGCGGTCCTGAACTTTTTTAAACTCTCGCGCCATCGTTGATGTAACTGTGCGGTGCTTGTGTCAGCCTCGAATCGGATTGAATCGACATGTGTCGTGCTCTCGTTTGTGTGCTTCGTCCCAATATATGCTCGAAGGCATTGTATAAAGAACTATAGTAGGATAATGGACATGTAAAAGTTATTGGAGGCAATCGCGCCTGACATCTATTGGTACAATCATTGAACTAACGATTTTATTTACTGGTTAGATACGCCCTCTACGTCAGATGTTAGAACTTTATAAGTGACAATTCCGTCAAATTAATTGTCAATATATATTTTTTTAGTTATTAAGATTAAATATAATTAAATATAGTGATTATTGTGAAGAATCAATAAATAATAGCATTCCACAAGATATTCGTCTATATTTAAAAATAAACTGAGATTTTAATGAAACTAAAAGCAATCTGATTATCAGCGTTAAAAAGTAAAACGTTCTCGTAAGGCTCCATAACGAATAGTTAGAGAAATCGTTTATGAATCGGAAGGTTGTGAGTTCAAACCCACTAGTAAACACTTTTCTTTTTTTTTTTTTTTCTAAATTTGTAAAACTTAAATTAGTAATGACATCTAAATCTTCATGGTTAAATTTCGTCTTTTTGCTATGGCCACTCGGGATCATCAAATTATAATAGATAATAAGGGTCCGGTAATTTTATTTAAATCTTTTGACAATGAAACTAAAAATGTGTGTCTAAAGGAGAAATATACCAAAAATAACAAGTATTTAAATTTTGCTAATAAATTTGTATTAGGTATGTGTTAAAAGAAAATTACATCATTTTGTATTTGAATATACAGTGTGGCGCAGAATGTCTGCACCAAGAAAACACGAAATTAAATTTTTCTTTAATCTACGTAAAAAAGTTGGAATTAAAATTTTTTACTGAAAATTATTAGGTACCTAACAGGGTTATTCATTATAAATTACCCACCCTTTATGCTGTAGTTATTATTGTATAATGTTTACATTGACCGAATTTTGTTAAAATGTCATCAAAAATACAATGACAATAATATTTTTAATAGGGATAGCATATATATACAGGGTGTCCCGAAATTAAACGGTAATATTTTAACAGCGTAATCTACAACCTAAAATATGAGTAAAAGTTTATATAAACATAGGTCCGAAAACGTTTCGTTTTCGAGATACAGGGTGTTACAAGTGAAGTCCAGATGGCGCATTTTTGTAAATATTTTCTAAAATTTCTTTAGTCATCCGTTTTCCAAAGTTAAAAAAAAAATAAAATTTCTGATTCCATGGGCCTACTAATTATTGTTTACACTTTAGAGTAACATCAACTTATCATGAAATTTTCAAATGCTTTTCTCTTGAAAATGGTGCGTCCTAACGAGATACAAGGTAAGTAGCTTTATTATAAAGAAAACATTGGTTTCTCAAATTTTATAGTCAAAAGTGTTAAAAACTGTTAACAAAAAAAAACTTAGGGCAATTTTACCCTAAACCCCTTTAATTTACCCACCTATGAAAATGATTAAAAACTGGTGTTTAGTCCATTAAAAAGAGCGTAAAAAGGTAAGCATTTTTAGCAAATTTTACTTAGTTATCTTTAAAAGTGTGTCATCAGGACTTCACTTTTAACATCCTGTATCACGGAAAAGGAACTTTTTCGGACCTATGTTCATATGAACTATTACTCCTATTTTAGGATGTAGATTACGCTGTAAAAATGTGACCGTCTTATTTCGGGATACCCTATACCGGGTGTTCAAATTAAAGTGTTACAGTTAAATACCGCCTTTTATGAAAAAAACGTTTTAGACGAAAGTTTAATAGTTTTTTGGGAAAAATAATTTGGCTAAAATCGTTTTTTATAGCTAACCATAATATGGTTTTTTCGCGCAGCAAAATTTTTAAGTAGGTGTTACTCTATAAGTAAAAGTCCAATAAAAAAATATTTCCCCCAAAAAAACTATAAAACTTTTGTCTGAAACTTTTTTTATAACATGCATATTTTAGGCGGTATTTTAAGTGTAACACTTTAACTGGAACACCGGGTATATATTTTATTCAATTTTCGGAATGATCTTTATTCTTTCCTAATTAATTAAACGTCGAATCTCTTATAGTTTAGATAAATATATACACTTTTTTCCTCACTGTAAACTACCTATTTGGATTATTTTATTACCAAACATAATAGTTATTGTGATTTTCATAGCTTTTACTTTAATAATGTTAACTTTTTTATATTTACATTATCGACGTTAAATTACTCGAGAACAGTCGGTAAGATAGGGTTATGAATATTGTACATTTTCGAAATAATAAAAAAAAATATATCCCAGAAATTTAATAACATTGAGGGTATCCCATTTCAAAAAGTTTATTTGTGTTGAATTCCGTGAAATCTGAATACGAATGTATTTTTATGGTATATTTAAAAAAAAAGTCATTCATATTCTCATATTCACAAACTTTTATTTAAAGTTTTTTTTTTGAATATGCAATAGTGGTTATATACGTTGTCTTTAATAATGAATAATTTTGTATATGATCTCAAATAAATTTGTTGAAATTATTTTATATGTAAAAATGTCACTTCTGCTTCTCCAGTATTGCTAAAAAAAATTGTGTCCGGGTCTGGGATTTGACGTCAAATATTGATTCTAAATACATTTTCCAAGTAACATTATCTTCCTGTTTTTAGAAATAAAGGTTACTGTTTAGCCAAATTCATATGTTTTTTGGACACACAATATTAAAAACTTCCCCTACTAAATATTTTGCCTCAACCAAAGTTGATATCTTAAATTGATTATTGTTAGAAAAAGTAGAAATAATAGTAAATATAATAAAGAAATTAAAAAAATCATTTAAAATTAATTTAAGTTATATTATTCAAAGAAACAAATTTTAGCTTGCACTTAAATAAAACAGTAAAGAACCACCTGAGAATAATCACTTTAGTCTACCTATAGGTACCAATAATTATTCATAAAAATTACTTATATTTTACAAACCTAACCAACAGGATTATTGGAAATACCAACAAAAGTAATCCTTATAAAATCCATTGTGTTTACTTCAATATTAAGAATTCTTTTATATCATTTACCAACCATCTAAAGGGTTTTTTTATTACATTGCTACCTGTCTGGCACCAGATTAAAGAAATAACCAGAGTTGTTTATGATTATTTCAATGCTAAGTACCTACTTAGTTAGGTACCTACCTATGTATTTAAATTAAAAATAAAATGTTTCTTAACACTTAATAAATGTATTATTATTATTATTATTATCATTAATATTATATAATTTATTTTAAATTAATTCGGATAATACCTGTAAAGGAAAAGAAAAAGAAAAACTAAAGCATATTTTCTATTTTATTAATTTCAAAACAGTTATAAATATACAACTTTTTAATTCTTATTTTAAAACAATAATTAATTGTTAACTAATCTATCATAATATATATCATAGTACAACTGAAGATTCTGTAATTAAAAATAAAATGATTAAACGAAATATGCTTAGAAAAAAAAATTACCCGTTTTCGAAACGCAGGGGGTTAAAATTGAAAATTCAAAAATTATTAATGGCTATATTTTTATTTTTCAGTATCATTTTACTGAATTCGGTAAACATTTGTGACTCTTTCCAAAAACTTATTTGGACAATAATTTAAATTTTTTTAAATAATTCATGTACTCTTGTTGGGAACTCATGAAGTGATTGGTTTTCGAGATATTCGCACTCATTTTAATTTATTTTATAATTTCGGATTTTTTAAAAAATTTCCAACAAGAGTACATGACTAATTTAAAATACGTCTAAAAATTCAAAATTATAGTCTAAATAAGTCTTTAGAGAGTGGCGTAAAATTAATAAGGGACGAAGGTGCTACTTACCATCCGGTGCATCACTGACAAAGCTTATCTAATTAATTTTTGTGCTGAAAGGTGTACATTTTATAAAAATATCCAAAATTAAAATGAAGAATATCCACATTTGAGTGTGAATATCTCGAAAACCAATCACTTTATTCCCAAGTTCCCAATAAGAATACAATATTTATTTTAAAAAACATCAAAACATTTAAAAGTATAGTCCAAATAAGTTTTTGGACAGTGGCGTAAAATTTAGAGGGGATGAAAGTGTTACTTATCCATACCGTACGCCAATGGCCAAAGTTTATTTACCTGATTGTTTTGTATATTAATCGTCTTTATTTTTAATCAGAGAATCTTTGTCAAATTCTTAATGAGACACCCTGTATACAGTAAGATTCAAAAACTGTATTAGGAACATACAAATCGTTATTACAAATGTTATTGAAAAAAACATTCTTAATAGCCCTTAGGGCCTTGCCTAAAATCGAATATAGTCTCATTGCAAAAATTTTTGTTTTCCATACAAAGGGGCGTCAAAAATTAAAAAAAAAAAATACAAAAACATGTTATTTGCAAAGTAGTTTTTGAGCCTATTTCATATATTTTTACATCTCTCATACTTTTTTCTCGAATAGAAAAGGATTTGGTCACAGCACCAATTTCTAAGATTAATTTTTTTACTTACGAATGCAAACATTAGTTATGTTGTAGTATTGATAATTTTACATTTTTTTTACCTGTACGAGTTCTCATTGATGTAGAAAGGGTTTTGCAATATTTGAATATTAATGTTCTTAGTAATAATTTTAAAATATATTGCCTATGTTCAATACAAGGCTCCCCTACATTGTCCCATTCAGGTAGATTTGTTTTTAAGTGTTTTTTAATAATTCTGTTCAAATTATATATGATATTTTTTGTTAAGTATTTCGTTATATTTTTACTAAAATTATTCATACAAATTTTTGTAAAATTTTTCATTAGTAATGACGGTGTTTTGAGTGCATTTTGCATTTCTAAATTATAATTTTTGTAAAATATTAGTAATTCGTCATTATTGTCTACATCCTCATTCCCTTCTAAATTTTCTTTACAATAATGACAATTAAATTTTTTAAAACATTTTCTAAATAAATATCCCGCAAAATATGTAGAAGAACAGTTTTCCAAATTAAATTGTTCATACATTAAATTTTTTGAAGAAGAACTAGTACTAGAAGAATCCGTCTCTGAAGATTGAGAATCACTTTTTTCCCTATTTAATAAATCGACAGAAACTTCTTTGGTAACATCTTCAATATTTAAAATACTGTTATCTTCATCAACATTACTTCCTGAATTGGCAGTTTTCGCAGGCCTAATTAAATTTGTTATTAAATTTATTTTAAAGGACGCCCGAAATGTTTTTACCGAAGGGTTTCTATTATAACCCCCCTTTTGCCTATATATAGAAAATTGATTTTCAAGGGGATCCTGATTAAGCCGCCCCGTAAATAAGAATGAAAAACCATTTGTTTTTTGACAATTATAAAATAATTTTACAGCAGTAATCGTTTGCAAAAACCCATCAAAACTTGGAGGTCTGTATAATTCTCCATTTTTTTTTACTTTGTACAATTTTTCAATTAAATTATAGCCGGCGTTAATAGCTGTTAAAACTTGGGGGTTTTTATCGCATAAAATTCTATTATATGGATTGTTGCTCTTATATGTTTGGCAATTCAAAGCATCAAATAAATAATTTACAGTATTAATAAAAAAACATGTATTTTCTCCTGTCGAAGAAATAAGTTCGCCACTTCTTAATGCAACTTTTATTGCAGCTGCTACACTGTGGCTTAAGAGTTGAGCTGCTAATTTAACATTCATTTTCTCAAATCCATTTGGATTCAAGTGTTTGTCATTCAATTTTAAAAGACACCGTCCCGTTTTACTATTTTTATCAATTTCGTATACCTTTTGAATATCAGAAAATTGAATAAATTTGTTATCGAATAACAAATTATTGTGTAAAAAATTATTTCTTAAACATTTTAATAAATGAGGTACATCATAAAAAGCAAAATACCTTTTGTCATCTACCCAGAAAAACGGTTCCTGTACAGTAACTTTTAAATTTTTGTAAAACTGTTGATTCACACTTGAAACATCACATACAGTTCCTACAGGTTTTAACTTTACAGTTTCTAGTTTTCGTAAACAATGAGATATAATATCTAACAATTCTTTGGATTTAACACCATCTTTTGATACAAAGTAAGCTATGGGAATTTTCCACGATGAATAAATTCCTCGTATCATAATTACCAATACTTGGCTAGCGGGATCAGGTCTTCTTCCTAATATTCCTAAATCGACTAAACCTTCAATCTTGTCCATTTTTTCACTATAATCTAATTGGCGTTTTAGGCTCATTTCGTCAAACATGACAACACAGAATCTTTCTGACGGTGTCATAGTTTCTGACTTGATGGACAACTGATTGAAAATTCTTTTGTTGAATCCGGGCCAGCAATTGAAGTTTCCCAACCATTTTTTTATAGATGATACAGCTGGGAGAATTATACCTTTTTGTCTAAGATATTTGTATGCTGATGGGCTTTTGTAATAAATTGATAAAGATGTTCTTTTCTCCATAGCTGTCCAAGGCGAACGCACATTACATTTTAACTGCATATTTAATAAGCACTTAGAAAACTGTGGTGCTGAACTTTTAAATAAAGTTTTGGCCGATAATTGTGCTTTTAAAATTTTCTTTTTAGCATTATTCAGCTGCGTCTGTAAATTATTGACTTTTTTTCTTGCAGATTCTAAATCGGCTTTTAATAATTTGTTCTCTTCCTTAAGTGAAGTACTTTTCCTTTTTTTTTGTTTTCGCTAATGGCAAGTTTTGAACTTCTTTCATTAGTTTGTCATTACCAGGGCTGCAGCTACTACTACTACTACTACTTTGTGCGTTTATCACGAATGGTCTCTTTCTAATCATATATTTTTTAGATGAATGCGGAGGAATATTTTCAACGTCAAACTTGCATTCAGAGCTACTTGTTTCGGATATATATTTTATAGGAATGGCATTGACAGGCAATTTCTTTGACAGAACTTGATCCTTTGTAAAATGATTACTACATATAAATTTATTCTTGGGTTTTCTAGGGCTCAACTCAGCCAATGTGCCATTTCCTGAAATAAAAAATAGGCTTGGAATATGTTTATATTTCCATAGAATTACAATATGATAAACCTTGAAAAGAGTTTAACATTTTTCTTTACATTTTATTTTTTAACCATTCAACAAGTAACAAAATTAGAACAAAATAATGTTTTTAATGTAAATTTTTGTTCTGTTCAAAATAAAATCAACCCACAAAATACCCTATGCCAAAAAAAAAAAAAGCCACAAAATATGTTTCTAAAGTAGGCCTTTGGACAAATGAACGTACCTATGTCGGAGATAATATTCTTATTTTGAAGTGACAATTTGGATTTAATTCAGAGTCGTGAGCAGTTATCACGTACATGACTTGAATATCTGTATTTGTCCGCCATAGCCTACTTTAGAATTTTTTTTTATTACTGTTTATAACATAAGGCTTACCAGAATGCAAAATCCACTTTCGACATCTTTCGGTATTTATAACTGGAAATCTGTATTGTCGAATTTTATTATCTATCCTGCTGGATAGACCACACTTATAATACTGGCACTTATTGCCTGACATCTAAAAAAAAAATCGAGAAATAAATAATAAAAACAATGTATTGTCTTATTAGCAATAAACTATTTTTATTTAACATACAATATTTTTTATAGTAAAATTATGATACAACAGACAAAAAAATTAAAGATTTTGTTCTTAAAAATAGTGTAAGAAATTAAAATTAATAATGAATGTTTTTTTCTGGCCCAATTGATTTTATGTAGACTTACATACTTAGGTCAGACATACTGGGTGTCCCGAAATTAGACGGTCATATTTTAACAGCTTAATCTGCATCCTAAAATAGGAGTAAAAGTTGATATAAACATAGGTCCGATTCGTCTCCGAGATACAGGGTGTTAAAAGTGAACTCGTGATGACACATTTTAGGACGCACAGTTTTCAAAAGAAAAGCATTTGAAAATTTTATGATAAGTTCATATTTTCTTATTGGAAAGTGCAAAAAATAATTAGTAGGCCTGTGGAATCAAAAATTTTATTTTTTCAGCTTTGGAAAACCGGTGAATAAAGAAATTTATTTAGTTTTAATTGATTTTTTTCTCCTACTTTATTGGCAATGAACACAAATTAAAAGGTATTATGTTTAAATGTTAGATATTAATATTATTTTGATTTACATAATCTACCAATAAATCATACACAAATTGATTTCCAGTCGCGAGCAACACCTTAATAATTGATTTTTAAATGTTTATTTTACAAAGAAACTTGTTCTCTTCCAAATGGTTTGGTTGGATTTGACCCAATAAAACGATTGATTAATTTCTTAAAATGTAGACGTTTAAACTATTTATTTAAACTGATTTTAAACTAAGCCCCCCCCCCCCTAATTAACCCACTTATTAAGATGATCAAAAACTGGGGTTTAGTCCATTTAGCATCTGTACCAAATTTCACTTAGTTATCTTTAAATGTTTAGAAAAGAAAATATTTACAAAAATGTGTCATCAGGATTTAACTTTTAACACCATGTATCTCGAAAACGAAACGTTTTCGGACCTATGTTTATATGAACTTTTACTCCTATTTTAGCATGTAGATTATGCTGTTAAAATATGACCGTCTAATTTCGGGACACCCTGTATATAAAATACCTTTTTATATTTTTTTAGACATAAAATAAAACGAAACATTACATTTAAAATGTAGGTACTATTTCTCCAAATATATTTGAACCCATTTTAAATGCGAGCATTTCAAAAAGTATTTGAGACATCACTGTCCGTTTTCAATGGAAGCCTCTAAAAATAATTTAGTTTTCTTGGCATATTATGTTTCTTTTGTATTCGAACTTCCGGTTACATCGGAAATATAATATATCTTCATATGGCAAGTTATTTATTTCATGTAGACGGCTTTGTATACAGGGTGTTTCAAAAAGATTGGTAATAAATTATACCACATATTCTTGGGTCAAAAATAGGTCGATTAAACCGTACTTACCTATATATTGTATATAGGTAAGTACGTGGTATAATTTATGACCAATCTTTTTGAAACACTGAAAATGTAGCATTTGTAACAGTTTTTGATTTTTTAAAGAAATAATAATTGTTAAATTTCTTAACAGTCACTATATTTAAAATAATAATTTAACTTGAAAAACGGACAAAAATACCTATACAAATTTTATTAATTCAATATGACTGTTCAAAGTGCTGATCTTTTACTGAAACACTGCATATATAAGTCTTTTTTTTTAACTAATACATATAGGTAACTATACTACATTTCTAGAAAGGGAATAGAAGAGTTTGTCTGAAGTATCTAGAAATATATAGTTCTTTCCATTTAAAATGAAAATTTTCCCTTTATCTTATACTTATTTCCGGTGTAACTGGAAGGTGTAGTACATTAACTTCTAATACCTTTCTACTATTTGAGATACACATTTAAAATGGGTTCAAATTTCAAATATACCTACTTGGCCACTCCGTATAATTTTTTTATTTGCCTTACTATATTTTTTTAAAACTAATTAAGCCATTTTTATTCACGATCGCACCCATCATATCCCTACTTATTTGTTATTAAATATTGTAGCAATTTGTATAAATAATTTCATTTGAGAACATTTTTATGTACCTTCTTTGGAACAACATATCTACTTAATAGAAAAGTTGAAAAAAGTTTTATATCACGTTTTTTTAGTTAAAAAATGTTTGTGTAAACCGTTCGCGCTCCCCTGAGTTTATGATTAAAGTTTTTTTAGAAACCTATATTTCCTAGCATGTATAAAAAAATTAATTTGCTGCTGCTCTAATATGCAGCATTACAATATGATTTTAATGTAACTTATTTCTTTAATAACTAGATTATTTGCAACCAAACTAAATAATTATTTCAAATTATATCTAGATTAATAAATACCTTTAAGTGAAAACGAGGGTGTTTGTTATTCTATTTTTTGTTTTTTTAATTTCAACGAGTCGTTAATTTGTATGGCCTTTTTTGAAGTAACTATACTTTCTTAAATATTGTGAAAAAAGTACATAAATTTCGCAGAAGGCTCGAGTGATCTCCCACAAAACCCCAATTTCGCAGAACTTAGTTTAAGAAATGCTGCTCTCATGCACAGTCAATAATACATAAATCAAAACACTTTTTAATAATTCGACTACCATATTAGGAATTTAATTTTCTTTGACTGCATATCTTAGGTACTTACTTTAAATATCTTCAAATTTATTTCACACTGTATAATGCGCTTAGCGTCCTTTATTAACAGTAAAATAATTCAGTATTAAAAAATAAACACAACTAATTCACAATATCTACTACCCGTAAACTCACTAACGCACAATAACAACCATTAACAATGAATCAATAAAATTTCATCTAAGAGCTAGAAATAGAAACCCATCAGTCTCCGCCAACCCCAAAAATTTCAGCTCGAGCCTCAAGCTCCGCCCACTGCAAAGGAATATCGACTTATCCATATTCACTAGCGCCATCTATTAGCAGTATCCATTTCGCTCCAATGAAACTTCCATAAGGTGAGACTACTATTTAGTTCTTTATACAATGTCGAAGGTCCCTGCTAACGACATTTTTTTTTATAATTTTGAATTTCAAAAAGCATTGTCTGTTGTCTTTGATAACCAAAGTTTAAGTTAATTTACCTGTAAATTGTACGTAGTTCAATAAATGTTCTTAGTGTTCTTTACCTATAAACTCAATTGGTCCTTCGTTTTTTATTTACATATTGTGGTTTACAACCTAAAAAACTTGTGTTGTATCACGATATCCGACATAGTCATCTTCGAACCGGCTAAATTAATGGCGTCTACTCCTATGGATTGCAACATGATGAACTAACAAACTACTACAAACATTTGGATACCGGATCTCTGTGAGTCCTTTCTGAACTTATTCCTTATCATTATTTAAATATTAATAATATTTGTGGTCAGTCTATTTAATTTAAATAACATTTTTTTATACCGGCTTTCATTATTCATAATAATATAATAGCCAATTGCCTATTTATTTAAATTATACATAGACTTTGTCTACGTACCTTCATTCACAATAATAGCCAAGTATTATTTCAACTAAAAATAGACTTTGTCTACATGCCATTTAATTTTTTCCAAATCGCAAATCATTTATTATCAACACAACTTTGTCTGTGAGCTCTTCAGTGCAGATTCTTTGTATAAATCTGTATCACGGTTTCGATATTTACATAGACTTTGTCTATACCTGTATGTACTTACTTTAACAAATTAATTTGTATTTATCTAACACAATTTGTGATTGTCCTCGAATAAGTTTAAAAAAATAAATAAAATAAAATCATTTGCGTTAGGTATTTAGTCACTTTTCTTTCTACGACAGCTGAGAGTTTTTCCTTTTTGTTTGCTATTTAGAGCTATAACTAAGTTTCGATTAATAATTAATTACATATAACCTCTTAATTATGGAGCGATTAAAAGAATTAATAACAACAAGAGAACGTTTTAAGGCTATTATCACTCGAAATATCAATTGGTACAATGCTGTCAATGACACATTCCGAAAAGGGGAAATTTCTAGCAAGTTAGAACAAATTAACAAAGCATTTTTTGATTTTAGCGAGGTTCAAATGGCTATTGATTCATTAACTATAATCGATGATGAGGCTGACAAGCAACAGCAAGAAACAATAAAATTCGAAAATGATTATTTTGCAATAAAAGGTATATTTGAGGATATTTTTCAAACAATCGAAAATATGAACAGGTCTGAGGCAGATGAAAACGCAGTTTCTAATGTAAACTCAAGTAACCCAAAAATTAATGTTAAGCTACCTCAAATTTTATTACCAGATTTTGACGGATCATACGATAAATGGTCCACATTTCATGACTTATTTTAAAGCCTTGTACACGAAAATAATCTTTTAGCAAATGTTCAAAAACTTTACTATTTACAAACGTCTTTAAAGGGCGAAGCTACTCAAATCATTGCCGAATTAGAGCTTACTGATGACAACTATCCTATTGCTTGGGATTTATTAGTAGGCAGATACGAAAACAAAGAAAACGAATAAATACTCATTTGCAGAACATACTAGAATTACCCAACTTAACGAAAGACTGTTCTACTTCTGTAAGGTACTTTTTAGATATTTATCAAAAAAATATGCGCACCTTGAATAACTTAGAGGATCAATCCGAGCATTGGAACTCATTTTTATTATTATATTTACTAGAATCAAAATTCGACTCAGTAACAAACAAAGATTGGGACTCCTCTGGAAAAGTTTCTGAAGTAGTCGAAGATCTCATAGAATTTCTAAAGGAGCGTCATAAATATCTTGATAAAAGACCCACTAACAAAAAACATGAAAATACACGACAAAAAAACTAATATTAATACTAAATTCAATCCGAGTAAAACAAGTGCATGTAGCAACTACATTTTCCACTCGTATTTTATGCAATGAAAAACATTATATAAATCACTGTAAAAATTTCCTAAAACTAGATCCCATGTCTAGATTAAATGAAGTTTGAAAATTAAAGGCATGTAAAAATTCTCTAAAAAAGGGAAATTTTTCTCCTAATTGCACTTCCAGTTTATGTAAGGTGTGTCAAAAGGAACACCATATATTTAGAGAACCAGACAAGTAATAGTAATACTACCAATACTAATTCCGAATCAAATATTCAAAATAAAAGTAATACGTCAAATTCTAGAGCAGATTTGCCTTTGGCACATCCGCAAGATTTTCTTAGTGCACATTCACAAAACTCAAGTCTCTAGAAGCTGTACTGCCAAAATAAAATCCTTAAATTCCAGTTATAGTTTCTCCACGTCGCTTTTGGTGTTAACTAAGATTACAGGTATGGTACCTTAATGTAATATTGATATTTCATCAATACACATTCCTCAAAACCTAAATTTAGCTGATCCTTCATATTTTGAATCTTCACAAATTGACATATTATTAGGAGCTAATATTTTTTATGAACTTCTGTTGCCAAATCAAATTAAAATAAATAATGACCACCCTATATTGCAAGAATCCAAATTAGGACGGACAGTATCGGGGCCCATGTATAACCGTAATAGTAAAAGGCTTTACGCACATTTTTCTCAATCTGTTGATATACAAAAACAATTAGAAGCCTTTTGGTTAGTAGAAGAAATTATTAATAATGGCAAGCATATTCTTAGTAAGGAAGAATACGAATGCGAACAAGACTTTAAAATAAATTTTTCTAAAGATCTTTTTGGGCGTTTTATAGTTAAACTACCTGTTAAAGAAAATTTTCCAAACCTAAATTCATCAAGAGAGGGAGCCTTGCGACGTTTCCAAACTCTCGAACGAAGGTTTCTTTATAATAGCCAATTAAAACAAAATTATTCTGAATCCATTAGAGAATATACTGAATTACATCACATGACACTGATCAAAGAGCCTCAGAACGCACCTTTTATTTTTTATTTGCCTCACCATTGTGTCAAGAAAGACACATCATTAACAACCAAATTTAGGGTTGTTTTTGACGCTTCTGCAAAGTCCGATAGTGGACTGTCTCTTATGAAGACTGTAGATAAGGAGGCGAATCGGCATGCTCAAAATACGGTCCCAAAAATCACACGTCAATTGAGCTTTTATAATTAATCGCATGGGCGCTGGTACGTTTTACGTAGTTCAAAATACATGGCTTCTTATGGGAATTATACATAATTTTATCAAAATAATAAAAATAATCTTGTTTATAGCCATTGAGATGGAATAAGGAGGAGATGCTATGACGATGCTAAATTGTCCGCACTTTTGTATTACATTTTTACGTCAATGTCAAACTCGAGATAGTGTAGCTAGTCAGTTTTGGTGAGAATAAATACCGTTTTTCGTTAAATAGCTTCATATAAATTATATATAATTATTTTAATTCCGTCAGTCTTTAAATATAAGATTATTGACTTCAAATAAATCAAAGTACAACTCAGGTCGCTATTTTGATTACACTTTTCCGTCACTTGAAGTGCGTCCATTTTTTCATATCGCAAAATAGTGCTTATGTCGTCTCCACTTTATTCTATCTCGATGTTTATAGCTAACTAAAGCACAGAACATATTGTTTTATTTATTTCTAAATAAGTCTTACATATTTTAATTAATACATTATTTACTATTTATTCCTATTTAAGTAAAATACAAATTATTGATGATAAGTGTTGAAATTTGATGCCCTATGGCTAATTATTTTTTAATTAAAGCTAAATAGGGCTGAGGGCATACTAAGACATGGTTTAAATGAAAATATTTAGTTAGGGATTTTACAAAATTTTATAAAAATAATAAAAATAAATTTTTTAATTGCTAACTATAGAAAATACTGTTGGTATTAATTATAAATTAATCTTTATGTTAAACATTATTTACTATTCATTATTTAATTTTATCTAAATAAAATGAAAATTAGGTATGACCAAATTTGAAAAGGTTTGTTAAATGGTGAAATTTGGTAAGAACAGTTTTGTGGTAATTTTGTATTCGACAACTACAATTTCATCAACCTGGTGAATAGTTTCTTCAGCAATAGGTTCTAGTATTTTCTTCCTTTTTTTTTATTCTAACAAATTCAGTTCGGTTCAATGGTGGTTTTCGTCTTTTCCTAATACTGGACAAGTATGAAGAGATTTTCGGGAATATACAGGGTATTGCTTCGTTCTTTAATCTCGTCCATTCCCTTTTTATTTTGTTAACTGTACCATTAATTAAAATAGTCTCATCAAATTTTAAAATATCATCATCTAAAAAGTGTAGCTTGCAAACAGAATCATAACTAGACAGTACTTTATCAGCCCTAGGAATCACATGCTGCCATTGTTCTAAATGTTTAGGATCCTATAAAAAATATTTTCAATGACTAAATTGGAGTCCAATAAAGAAAAATAACAGTAGTAACTCATCATCTAACATCAAAAAACATAAAAAAGCAAATTTTCTTTTCTAGTAAGTTAAATTTAATGTGTAATTATTGTTGTTTGTAAGTCAGGATTTATGACTTTAGTATTTTTTATTATAGAATTTTGTAATTAAATAAACTGCACTCCGTAAGATACGGGTTGTGAGTATTTTACAATAAATATATATTATTTAGAAATAAATGCATTATTTTACTTACACTAGGAGCTTTAAAAAGACTTGGATTTTTATCTCCTTGCGATTTCTTTAATTTCATATCGGATTTATATCCCGTTTTGCATCCCGGAACGAAGCAAATCCTGCTTTGTCGTTTTTGTTACTCATTGTTACTTATAGTCAGGTTCTTTATTTCAGCTTATTTTTATTCTTTTCACTAAATTTTACAAAAATCACTTTAATTCACATTGACTTATTTTTTGAAACTCCATAAAAATAGGGACGGAAATTTGACCAAGACCGATTCGCCTCCTTATATCTAGTCTTCATACTGTCTCTAAATGATGTACTAAAGGTAGGCCCTACTATACAAGATGACATTTTTTCAATTGTAACGCGCTTTAGAACTCACAATATTGTTTTTATAGCAGACATTGCGAAAATGTATAGATAAATATTGGTTCATCCGGATCAACGTAACTTGCAATGAATTTTTTGGCGTTTTGAACCGAGCGAACCGCTTTGTACATATAAAATGAACACTTCGACGTATGGTACTAATCCAGCCTCTTTTTTTGGCTACTAGATGCCTAAAGCAGTTAGCTATTGAAAATGAAATGACACCCTGAACCTAGACAATCGATATTTAATGACTTTTATTTGCTCCGCGCGAAACCGCAGCGCCAATTCGTTTTGGTATTAATGGACTATTTCTGTGTATACTGACAAATACAATTTTAATAGAATTCGTAATTAAAAAGTATATATGTTAGTTTTAATAAAAGTATATGGATTTGTAAAACAAGTAAAACATTAATTTATTATTATTATATATTTTTAACGCTTAAATTAAAGAAAATTATGTATAATCAATGAAAATCAATAATAAAATATAGGCAGGCAACAGTATTTACTGGAAAATGTATGAGAAGTTGTCTAAGTCTAATAAGTTGTCATTGAAGAATTAGCCTGTTGTCAAAATAAAAAAATACCATTTAGTAATAGCATAAAGTTAAAATGTATAAAAAAAGGATCGCTATTTATATTTTCATTTTTGTTCGAAAGAAAACATAGAATGAATGATTAAAACTGGTTTCTCATCAGTAAGTCACAAAATTACATTCCATCCACATATTAGTAATCAAAGGCAAAAATCTTGAAATCTAGTCCTTGCTGAATGAACATTTAAGAATAAAAGGACATTAAAGAACATCGTAAAATGATAATTTATTGTTTATTTAAAACCATTTAAGTTTCTGATGTCTACTATTTACAGCATTACTGTTATTATTACAAAAATAAAGGTAATTTTTCTTCTTATTGTACATCTATCCATAGAAGTTTCACTGTTTTTTTTTTGCTAGTATTTGTACAATTGTCAATACAGCAACTCCGGTTGCTTATTGTATTGTCTGTACCTATTTTTTTGAAAAAAAAGTAAAATGTATACGTGTATTTGATATGCCAAAATTACAAAATATCGCCCTAAAATGCACGAATTATCCGCAGCTAGCGCTAGTATCGCTTTTGCTTCCCTTTCCATGACTTCGCACGGAGCAAATATGGACGACTATATATCTGGAGCATCTGATGAAATTTCCGCAATCACACGCACAATATATCCCCTATAGTAGTGCATCTCACTTGTTAAAGAGTTGGCACTAAGTTTGCAGCGCAAAAATGCGTATGCGTCTGGCCGCTCAACTAACTGGTGATGGCGGTAAATTCAAATATAATTTTAAGGCGAAATTTAAATTTCCCGCCAAAATCGTACATTTTCAGCCGCAGAATGGCGGGAATTTTGAAATATATTCATTCGAAAATAATTGAGAAGTATATTGCATGTTCGATTAAACGAGCTGTAAGTCCAGGCGCTATTTTTATTTTGATAGCCTAAAATAATACTAATTTTTTTATTGTTAGCTATTACAATAAGAGCAGCATTTGGATTAACAACACATTTAAATGAACATGTAATATACTTTTCAATTTTACCTGAATCACTTATTTTTTACCTATAGAGGTTAGATCTGAAAAAAAATTGGCTCTGGTAAAAAAAACAAAAAATTGTATAAAGTATTTTATTTGAAAAATTATAAAACTTATTTAATTTATTTTAAAGTCGATGATAACTCTAGCCATATCCATTTTACTGAAAAAAAAAAGAAACTATTAAATGAAATTATTTAGTTATTAAGAGATGTTTGTGATAATACCAAAGCATATTAACTGTTGAGTAGCGACAGCTGGGGAACCAAATTCTAGTGCGCCGACGCGAAATAGAGAGGCGAGACGTCTTCTAAAGATGTAAACAACCCCTTTCACTTTAGTCCGGCAGCTGATATAGGAATTCGTTGTTGTGGATTTATTAGTCAAAAATTGTATTCAGCGACATGTTTAAACAACGCGAAATTTAAAGTTTGAGACAACTCGATTAATAAATAAGAAGGTCCCTAAGTAATAATTTTTATTGTTATCAAAAATCAAACCCCTGTGCGCCTACCAACTTTCAAGTCTCTAGCTCATCCGGACGTAGGTAAAAAAATTGAAATTTATCAATAGTGATATATATTTTTATATTTATTACATAAATTAAATACTCATAAATATAAAACTGCCTGATGACTAAACATTTATTATAAATGTAAACTACAAAAGAGTTTTACTTCAAACTACGTCGAGCAGTGTAAACATCACATTCAAGACCAGTTCATAATTCGAGCAGTGTTTTAGTGTGTCGTTCCGTCAATAACTACTCAACGGTTAATATACTTTGATAATACAGTGACAGCTATCGAATGTTGTACAATACGTTTTGCTAATGTCCAAGTAAAAACTACAAAGAGTTAGCATTGGAGAAGGAATAGAATACTATGAACGTAGCCAGCCGGCTACGTGGGGATGCATCACACCGTGTGCCTGTTCATATTACACAGCACACAAGGCAACATTCATATTATTCGTTTCCTGCTCGAACTAATGCACTAACTCTTTAGTTTTCTTTTCGATGCTAGCCAAGCGTATTGGAAACTGTTCATTAGCCGATACTGTATGTAAATGCTAAAATCAATAAGTGGTATAAAAAAATTTAGTTTAAATGGACAGCTACTTCAAAAAAAGGGAGAAACACTGAAACAGTAAATTATTATACTGGAAAACTATTATTTAGGGCTTGGATGACAGCCATAGGACTCCCTCCTTGAATCGTGTCCATAGGAAAGCATAAGATCTTAGTTAAATTATAATATTAAGAGGGTAGGTATTAACTGAAAAAATATGAAAAATTATTACAAACTTACCTCAAAATTGGCACCTACATTAAAAGAAGGGAAAACGAAAACATTAAATTGTTATACTTGAATTTTAAAGGCTTTTCCCACTGGAAAAGTATTATCTAAGGCGGAGACCCTTGGATGACAGCCATATCAATCCCTCCTTGATTCCCCTTTTTCTGAGTTTGTTGTACGTTTTGTTTCCCATATTAAATAAGAAAGCACTTAATACAACAACACAAATTACAATAAATATCGCTGAAACAAAATTAATATTAAAATTCGTAGAAGAAAAAATCAAAAAATTATCACTTGTTAATACTTCATGCTTCGCTTGTCAAAAACTTCCTCTTCAATCAATGAACGTGCCGATGTTGGACGTGTCAAAATTCAAAACGATACTAGCGCCATGAGACCTGTGTCTGGCCGCAACGTAACTCAAAGCCATTTCTTGAATCCCAGTAACATTACTATAGGGGATATATTGTGATCACGCGCATAAAAGAGGTCAGTTCCATCCTGAGTTTGGCCGGTTTTGTGCTGAGACAGTGGGTTTCAAACAAACCTAGTATACTAAGTGAGTTAAAAATTGATAGTTCCGATGTTGAATATATTATTATTAAGGATAGTCAAGACTCAAAAACGTTAGGATTGTATTGGAATCCTAAGGCCGATAGTTTTAGGTTCCTTCCAAGCCCTTGTATTAAATACGATTAAAAGGTTACTAAAAGAATCATTCTTTTAACTATCGCGCGAATTTTTGATATTTTAGGTCTAATAGGTCCTATTATAGTCACGGCGAAAATTATGCTTAAAAGGTTGTGGCAACTTAAATCAGATTGGGATGAACCTGTTCCAATTGAGATTTTTGCTGATTGGAAAAAGTTTTATTCTCAAATGTGTGACATAGCCCATATACGTATCCCTCGTTCGTTATTACTAAATAGTTTTATTACAGTCGAATTGCATGGCTTCTGTGATGCCTCTATAAGAGCGTTTGGTGCCTGTATTTATCTAAGGTCAATAAAGGCCAATGGCGATGTCCTAGTAGAACTAGCTTGCTCTAAAAGCAGGGTAGCCACATTAAAAACAATTTCATTGCCCCGTTTGGAGCTCTGTAGAGCTTTATTACTTGCACAACTATGTGCGCAAGTCAAATTGTCTCTAAAAATAATCACGTTGAAAAATGTTTCCTTTGGACCGATTCAACTATAGTTTTATCTTGGTTAAAGCTAGAACCCAATCGACTTAAAACTTTTGTTGCCAATAGGGTGACTAAAATTTCAGAAATGACGAATTCAGACATGTGGTCACATGTGCCAACTAAACAAAACTATGCTGTTATAATCTCCCGCGGTGTTTACCCTAATCAGTTACAACATAACAAGTTATGGTGGAATGGACCTGAATTTTTAAAACTAGATATTACTCTTTGGCCCAAGTTAAACTATGCATCAATTCCTGTTCCTGATTTAGAGGAATTCAAACCTACCCGTTTAACCATTTAAATAGATGATAGTCTGTTAGGAAGATATTCGTCTTACAATTGCTTGATTCGTACAGTTGCTTTCGTATTGAGATTTCTTCACAATAGTCGTCTTAAAGGAGAAAGCCGTCAAAACAGACTTTCTGGTTCTTTGCAGCTGGATGAAGTTGAAAATAGTAAAATTGTTTTATCCAGGCTCGTTCAACAAAAATATTTTGCAGAAGAAATTCGTTGTCTGAATAAAAATTCCTTAGTCCCTAATAAAAGCAAACTAAAATGCTTGAATTCATTTCTGGACAAATCAGGTCTAATTAGAGTTGGCGGGCGGCTGTCCAACGCGGTCCTACCCTTGGAATGTAAATTCCCTATAACAATCCCTTCAAAGGGAAACTTTACTAAACTAGTTATTTTAAATGCTCATGTAAGTGACTTGCATGCTGGGCCACAACATGTTTTATCACGCGTTAGAACTAAATATTGGCCTCTCAGCGGTCGTAGAACAGTTAGATCAATTTTGAGTAAATGCATAATTTGTTTCAGGACAAAACCGTTAACTTTTACACAAAAAATAGAAGATTTGCCCGGTGACAGAGTTAACGTTCCTCGAGTTTTTTCTAAAATTGGTGTGGATTATGCTGGTCCTTATTTAATCAAGGACAGTACGCTCATAAACAGAAAATATATAAAGGCGTATATATGTATTTTTATTTGTTTAGCCACGAAGGCAATTCACATAGAACAAGTTACTGAGCTTACTGCTGAAGGTTTTTTAAACATTTTTAAGAGATTCGTAGCTAGAAGAGGTCTTTGTTCAGACATATATTCTGATAATGCTGGCAATTTAACTGCAGCTAATCGCGAACTCAAAGAATTTGTAAATTTGTCGAGTACAGACAAATTTAAATCCTTTTCAATTGAATCTAAAATCAGATGGAATTTTATTCCCTCTCGCTCGCCCCACTTTGGAGGTCTATGGGAAAGTGCAGTACGTTCAGTAAAATTTTACCTCAATAGAATAATTCACAATGTATATTTGTCATATAAAGATTTTTACACGTTATTGACACAGATAGAGTCAATTTTAAATTCTAGATCCATCACCCCTCTCACAGAAGATCCAACTGATCTTCAACCTTTGACGCCAGATCACTTCATCATTGGCAGTGCATTGACTTCGTTTAACGAGCCAGTTGTGAGTTCCTGTCCAAATACTTTGGTTTCCCGTTATAAGTACATACAATTGTTTGTTCAACATTTCTGGAATAGGTGGTCTAAAGACTACTTGCATCACCTACAGGTCCGGTGAATGGTCTGCAGATCCCAAAGCTGTCGAACTAGGAAGTCTAGTTCTCTTAGAGGATGATAACACTCCCCTCCCCCTTTTTTATTTACATATTGTGGTTTACAACCTAAAAAACTTGTGTTGTATCACGATATTCGACAAATTCAACAATATTGAACAGTATGTAAAGGTATTGATTCCCCATATCATAAGGGTGCAAAAAAAAATAATACCGCTATCTTTGGGAGACCGCCACATTGGATTCAGAGTGATATCATTTTATTTTTGTATTCTCCTTAGCAAATTCTTTAATTTGATACTCATAAAATAAAATTTTGACCGCCATGTGGAATTTAGTGTTTTTTCGTATTCGTCTCAGCAAATCCTTTTAATTGTACCCATATGTTGGGAAACAAAAAATTACTAGTCCATCATCTTTTGGAGTTCACCATATTGTATTTATAATGACATCAATTACCTAACGATGCATTTTCATCCAAACTAAATGTGTATTTAAAATTTTAGCCTAATTGGTTGTGGATAACTCAATTGTAACAAACATATACACATTACAATTCAACTGGGTGGTTTAATATATTTTACTAACACTTAATTTTTCTAAAGATACAAATTACATCTTTCAATACCAATACATTTTATTGTTTCAATTTCTCCAATCCAAACCAAAATCCTCCTTCTGTAGATAAGCTGAAGTTTATTGCAGATAATTTAAGGGGTATTTGTGACTTCTGAGTTGGTACCAGCGCAAAATTTTGCAATAGATAAAAGAACACAGTTTTTACTTCTAGCAGAGCAAATCTAGATCCTATGCAGTTTCTTGGTCCTAAACCAAACGGTAAGTACGTATAAGGATTAATGTTTGCTTTGTTGTCATCGTTAAATCTTTCCGGATTGAATTTTTCTGGTTCCGGATAAATATTTGGATCACGGTGGATACCATATATAGGTAACCAAATTGCCATCTTTTTCTTTATCACAACAGGTTTTTCTCCAGTTAATTTTGGTTCAATTGTATAAGTTTTAGTACATTCTCTATCGGCAACTATAGCAGATGGCCATTTTCTTAATGATTCTGAAAAATATTACTCATTTATACATAATAATTATATTTGTAGATAAACATTTGTGAATAAATTTGAAATTAGTAATACTAAATTTTTTCCGATAACCCCCTATGAAAATAACAGTTTCGCCATTGTTTTGAAATATTAATTAAATCAAAAAAGTCACTTCTGTGGGGGATTTATGATGATAATAATAATCATCAATATAATACCTGACACAACCATATCCAAATATTTCATCTTCAGCAAAGCTTCATAGGTAAGCTCTCCGTTGCAATTTTCTAAAGTTTCTTCAATTTCTTCTCTCAATTTCTGCTGTATATCGGGATTTATTGCTAATTCATAAGCCATAAAACACATTAGCGCTGATACCGTTTCAAAACCAGCGAAAAAGAATATAAGAGCTTGGGCAGCAATATCCAAATTTGATAAATCTTTTTGTTGTACTGCTTTTCCTAAAAGATAGATATATTTATAAAATATTGTAATCCAAAAAATACTAGAAAAATAATGTTTATTCGGGTTAATTGTCTTTACCAACTTCCTAATATTCCTTGGCACAAGAGCGGGTGAAAACTACAGAGAGCCCCAGCACTATAGTAAGCAGGAAAGACACAAAACCAGCGATGCCAGTTTTTACCGCCTGGCGAACGTTATAGTAGACGACACAGATAAATTTGACTATTTCACACTTAAATATCGTATTATTAATATATCTATATATAATTTACAAAGACACCGCCGACGTTCAGCTTAGGAAACACAGTTGTCAAACTGCAAAAATAAAGTGATTCGTTCAATTATGTTACAGCTAAACGACTGTGTATGTTAAGCGCACAGTACCTTGGAGCAAATATGTTCAAGTGAGTATCAAATAATTATTTCATGCCTGGCATCGCTGTACGATGAGAATCTGTCGGTTCGATTAATTATCACACCTTGATTTTAGCGTATCCAATTGGTCGAATCGACCTTTTCTCATATTTCTATTTGCTGCAGCCCACGATAACCCGTAAGAAAAGCCGGTTAACGTGGACTGGGATATCCAATAGTAATTCTGTGATTTTGTTCAACTTATGTTCTAATTGGTTATTCGGCATGTTTTTATGTATTATCGTCGTGTTGACTGAGCACAGGTGGATAATATTTGTTTATCCAGTGTTGTATTCACATTACTGTTTGGAGTTTTGGTTTATAAAAATATGGCTTTTTGGAGGCCCTTTAAAAGTGATGAAAATAATGTTATTCCTGAAGATATGTAAATAATTCTAATTCTGATTGACTATTTTTCAAATAAATAGGATTAGGTGCACCTGAAAAACTACTAAATTAATATTTAAATACCCACATAAATTGTAAAATTGAAACAGTTCAAAGTCGGCTTTAGCAGTTTATATCATTGTTTACCTGTACAGGGTGATTCACAAAGAAAAGGTTATATTTTACCTGCAAATTCTATAGTGGAAAATGATGATTTTTGGCTTTAAACTAGGGGTCAAATATTAATATATACTGAGAAAATGTAAAAAATATCAAATCTGTACGAGAATACTTTATTAAAAAAGTGACAAGCTGAATAAATGTATATTAATTACTAGTAAATAAATGAGACTATTAAGATTACCATTTCAATATTTGTGGTATAATTAAATGAAACAAACAATTGGCATTTATAATAAATTTTAGTAATATATTTGTTAAATTTTTGTTGATTCCGTAAACATAGGGTAAGTGCCACACTAAAATTTAATTTTTTCGTGTTATTTTTTTTTGTGTGTCATCGGCTTCAACTGCTACGGTTATTTCGCCTCGTGTTCTGTGTAGGGCTTGTTACTGTTTCCCAGCGCCACTTTAGGAACAGCACTGTTAATTAGAACCCAACAGTGAATGGTCGAGTGGGGAATCCTACCAAGGCATCAGAATTAATTTTAAATAATTAAATTAAATGAAAAAATTCCGGCCAACGGTGGGATTCGAACCTGGAACCCTTGGATCCACAGGCAGAGGCTCTACCACTGAGCCACCCACCGTGTTATTATATAGAATATTGTTATTTAGATTTTTAATATTACATTTACCCCAAAAAACGCACTCTTACTTCAAGTGACCCTACATAATTCTAGGCAGAACCCATCAAAGTTTTTTCTGAGAATTAAGAAGAATTGGAGGAGAAAGACGAAGAGAAGGAGAAGGGGGATGATATTAACCAAAAATTTGGTATGTAGATATCACCCTCAACTCAAAAATTTATTCGAAATATAAACCACCAATTAAAATTGAAAAATAATAGATCTAATTACGGTCTCATAGAAATAATACTCATTTGAAAAAAAATTTAAATTCTTAGATTAGAAAAGTTATTACGAGCTAGGAATGTCTTCCAAGAAAAAAGCAGACTCAAAGATCTCTAGTTGGTCTAGATCACTGCATGATGGAGAATATTAGAAGAAAGGTTTGTAATTTTAATTTTAATAATATTGTTCCGTATTTTTAAAAAATTAAAAATTAAATAAAGTTGGTTCCCGGTTTCCCTTACAAATTTGACAAAATAACTAGAAAAGTGCTCTATTCTTTGAGTTTTAGGTATCCTACCTTAAATAGAAGACATTATATTAGGGAATCTTAAAGAAATATGATTTTACGTAATGAATACGTCACTGGAATAGATGAAGATCGACAAGATAGATTCATAGTGTATTTTAATGAGACTTGGTACGACACTCAAGATATTGTGAAAAAAGAATAGAGTGATCAATCTGCTAAATGTTCTGTGAATGTTTCTCCAAATAGAGGAAAACGTATTATTATATTTCGGTAATGAAAACGGTTTTGTGTGGAATTACTTAATTATAAGGGATATTTTAAGTTGTTCAGCAGATTATCACCAATATTATGTCATCTACCTTATTTAAGAATTGATTTGGTTACAATTAATTCCTAATTTGCCAAAAATGCTGTTATAGTAATAGATAATTAATACCCCTTATCACTTTTGTCAAACTAGTAAAATTTTAAAAGCGCAAGCTCGAAAAGAGGTAGTTTCCGCGTTTTTGAATACAATGTGTGTATTATATCCACCTACAGTTTAAAAAAATATTTTTTTTAAATATTGAAAGGCTTAACTTTCAAACCTAATGATGTTGTGGATTAAATGGCTACGGCATTTCTTCATACCGTACTACATTTATCACCATATTAACGTACAATAAATACCATAGAATTAATTTGGAGGAATATCAAAAGGGAGGTAAAAAAATAATCCTGCGTTGTTTGAAACCGTTTTAAATGTTATCAGAGAAGTTGTTGGAGGTATATCTCAAGAATTATGCTCCAATTGCGTTCTCCGTATTGCCAAAATTAAAAATAACCATGGAATATTTTCGGCTCATTCTTGCATTATAAACCTGAATGACACGTCAAGTGAAGATGATAGTTCTGTTGGTTCACGTTATTTTGAAAAGGAGCATGGTATTGTTCTTATTTTCCTTTTCTAGGAATGTAACCTTGACGTGTTGAGAAGGCTTGCATGCTTTAAATATTTTAAAAATTAAAGACAGACTAATATATTCCACAGTAATTTAATTTTTTATGATAAGAGGATACTAATAACAGTTGTTTAAGCATTTTTCGTAGCATTCTGCATTGATTTTTAATATTTAATGTAATAATTAAATACTTCAAGTAAATAAAATAGTAGATGAAATATTATAATTTCATGGCGATTTTTATTACAAGTCGTGAATATTTTTTTCAGATCAATTTCGTAAGTGTTGTCTTTAAAACTAAATTTAGTGATATTTATTAAATAATCGCAGAAGGAAATTATTGAAATAATGTGATAATATTTAAATACGTATATTTGCTTTTTAAAGTGTAATATACAACTAATAGGTCCGTCCCTGAGTCGTTTAACGTGTTTTTATACGATTTCCTATGTTTTGCCGAAATAGAATGAATATCTTTACCTCCAACTATACAACGCGATCGGGTCGTATAAAACCAAAGAGGTTAGAAAGGGTAGAGGTAACTTAGGAAGCATTTGTCACTGCGCGAATTTTGCCAAAACCGAAAAACTGGGTGGAAGGAGTAGGGAGATGTTCTGGGCCGGACTTAAATATTTGTATTGTAGTTACCTAATTATGAGACGTTTTTTTGACTTTATTTGTTAGCACGATTCATTTATGATGAGGACAATAACATACTTCATCAATATATAACTAGCTAAGGGCTCCGATTCCATCGTTGTGTCAAACAATGTTTAAATAACTAAATGAAGATTAAAATGACATTGTTAATGTAAAAATGTCATTTTAATCTTCGTTTAGTATTTTAAACTTCGATTAACAAAACGATGAAACCAACCCTAAGTAAAAGTTTATAAAATTATTGTAACAAAATAGCTGTTGAGACAAAAAGTTATCGAAACAGCCAAGTTACTTTTTGCTCGAATTACACACAAGATTTTTTCTACGATCACACCAAAATAAAATATATAATTAAATTTTATTAGAAATTGGTTACCTTTTTGTTCGTTATAATATTTTAGGTTTATTTGACATAAGCCTACTCTTCGAAGAGAAAAAATGTTTTGGTACTTATATACCGGTAATTATTTACGAAAAATAGCGTTCAATGATTTAAAATATTAGGAAGTCAATTAATAGCTATTTATGTAACGTGTTTACATACAAGATTTTTTATAATTTTGTCGTGATTATTTATAAAATTGTGTTAAAAAATGATTCACCATCATTCTTTTGTAGGTACTTCCAATCAAATATTTCAGAAAATTGTTGTATTTGTTTGCCCTACGGCGTTTTCTTTTCAATAGTAATAATAAAAATAAGGGACAAGTGCAGTGTTGCCGATCTGATTTTTGACATTACCCGCGAGAAATTTGAAAAAAAACATTTTTACCCATTATCCTTAAAGGAGTACGTCAAAATTGTACCCCCAACATTTCTGGACAGTTTTCAATAATGCTGTTCAATTATTTATAAAATAAAATGCAGTTTACAGCTTTTATTTTTTTGTTGTTAAACGTAATGTCATTGCCTGTTTTCGATATTTGATTTTTCCGATTTTTCGTTTTTTGGATTTTTCGATTTTTTATTTTTCGATTTTTCTATTACTCGATTTTCGATTTTTCGACTTATTTTCATTTCGTAACTGGTGACATAATCAACTTTTCGTAATCAGTTGCATAATGTTCTACTGGTTGCATAAAGTAGATCGTTTTGGCACTTGCTGCGATTACAAAATATATTACTTTATATGTCAAAATTAAAGAAAATAACAAAATTTATATTAAATGGATAGAGTGTTTCTCAAACTTTTTTGGCGACGGGGCCCTCAACACATAAAACACATAATTTAAAAAATATTTTTCAAATTTTTCTTCATTTTGAGTCTCATTTTGACGTGATAAAAAAATCGGCTTTATATTATGCTCCGATTTCATATATTCAATTTTGTAATTGTAATTTGACAATATTTATGTTGGCTGAAAATTAGGGTATACCTTTAGCTGGGTTAAAAATAGTTACCAGAGGTAAGTGATCTGTAACTAGGACAAAGAAATGTCCATATAAATATTCATTAAATTTATTTAAGCTAAAAATTTTTGCAATGCCCTCTCTTCAATTTTTGAATATTTTTGTTCAGACTTTGATGGATAAAGAAATGTCCATATAAATATTCATTAAATTTATTTAAGCTAAAAATTTTTGCAATGCCCTCTCTTTCAATTTTTGAATATTTTTGTTCAGACTTTGATAAGATACGCGAAGCAGAAACTATAGATTTCTCAATATTTTTTTCAAAAACATGACATATCATGGCCCTTTTTCCCACATTTGATGCATCTACGATTAATTTATTCGGCAACTCAGGCTGAAAATGCATAAGAACATAATTTGTTGTTAATTTATTTTTGATTAATTCCAAAGATTCCTTGCAAGAATGATCCCAAATCCATTTCACCCATAAAAAATAAAATAAAAAAAAGTCCTAAAGCAAAATCAAATCCTCCCTCCTCTTAGTGACTTAAAAAAATTACTTCTCAAAAAAAAGGTCCTCAAGCCAGGTCCCTCCATTTTATGGCGATAGTACTGTTTTTTGCTTTGTGGAGCCCCAGGGCTCCGCGGAGGACACTTTGAGTAACACTGTTATAGAGAAATACTAAATAAATAGTTTTGAAAAAACTATTGAAACCAGTTGTGAAGTTTGAAACGAGTAAATTGGCAATGAATTAGATATTTTTGTATTTGTATGTTTCTCTTTCCACTTTCTGAAAACAGATTCCCCATGAAACAAGAAATAGTAAACAGTTTATAAAAATAACCTTTATTTGTTACTTATAACATGTACCAATGACCAAGTCCGATTCTGTTTATTTTCAAATCAACAAATATGGACGTTGACAGAATCTTTTAAAATTAAATATCTCACCGAAATAAATATAAGTTTCTTTTATCTCCGTCATATTTCGCACTTTTATTATAAATAAAGCTTTTTACAACACATCTTGGCATTTTCAACGTTAATTTCCAAAATTTAAGTCACTAAAATACCAAAGTAATTCTCGTTGACACATTAAATTTGGATGGACAACGCTCTGACATGTGATGTTATCAACTGTGATTGGTGGGTGTGAATAATTTCGAAATGGGATTATGCGCAGTGTCTTATGTTCCATCTAAGGTTTGTATAATCTAAGTATAAAACTAAAATGCCACCTACTTATCAGTGGCGTGCGGTGACATTTTTAGAAGGGGAAGCGATGGTATAAAAATACAGCAGGCCAGTAAGCACAGCGCCACAAGCGAAATTTTTTCGCGGCGCATTCAACATTTTGTCAAAATCTTGCTTTTTTCTCAGTACTACGGATATTTGAGATTAAGATTTTGGAAGTGTTACTATTACTTTATTACTTCCTTGGTTTATTTAAACGTAAAAAAAATCATTTAACTGAAGTTTTTTTATTTTTTCCAGCATTTTTCGCACAGTTAACACAGCAGTTGACGTTTATTTATACTTAAGATCTATTCGCCTATCATCAATGGCTACAAATTTGTCTATAACATCGTCGTAAAATTTTGGATTTTCTGATAACTATTTAACAAGCTGTTTTTTAATGGATATTAAGGCTAAATTAGAGAGTCTGTCTTCACTTGTTGAATTTCGTATAAATCTTTTAATGCGCTTTAAAGCTAAAAACTTCACTTAACTGACGCACTTGTGGTTGGGATGGTTAGTACTAATTCACACAACTTGACGACTTATTTAAACCAGTTGTTATAAGAAAATTTAACACAATAATGGGCGTCTTTTTATTACTAATTTCAACTGTTTCATAAACAATACTCAACTGAGACTTTAATGCTGGAATATCGAAAATATTTCCATAATTTAATTGTAGTGAATTAAAAGCTTCCAACAAATTTAAATTCGTTAAAGTTTTGAAATCGAGAGTTCATTCTAATTCTCTCTTTCAGGTTCTAAGCCAATGTTTTGAGTCTTATTCCAAAAGTATTCAAACTTATCTCGTTTTTTATTCATTTTATTTTTAAAATCATTAATTTGTTTAATGCAAAAGCCAATGTCATTTGACTTTGTCTGTAAAATGTCGAATAAAATATTAGTAAAAAGGAAAATCTCTGCAAAAATGTTGAGCAAAAAATTGAAATCAAAGTTTTGTTTGAGCCAATGCAAATACCCTTTAGCAGCAGTAACAGTTTAAGCATCCCATGTTTCTTTATTATCCCAAAACGTCTTAAAAAAAGTGTATCAAAGAATCATGGTATTGAAACACTGCACTTAACGTACATTGTAGTTCCATCGCGTCGAAGCCACTTTTGGAAACCTTTTTTAAACGTGAATGTCCAAAGCGCGAGATCTTTTCGATGACTTTGAAAAAAAGGAAGCCAAACCACTAAGCGTCTAAAAGAAAACTTTTCAATCTTTAATATTATCTATGCTTCGCGATAAAACCAAATTAAGTCTATGTGCTATACAGTGAACGAAAATTGCGTATTTAAACTTCTCTTTCACTTTAGCTTAAAGGCTCCTAAATGGCCAGCCATTACGGCAGCACCATCGTAGCTCTGGGCAACAAGCTTAGAACCGCATTCTAAGCTTGAAAAATTGTCACAAACAATTTTATACAATACATCTGCAGTTCGTTTGCTAGTGACGTCCAAAAATCCTTAGAATCGCTCTTGAGGAATGCCATCCAATACATATCGCACAACAATGGATAATTGACTTCAGTTTGCTACATCTGTGGTTTCATCAAGCGCAATTGATACGAAAGGTACTTTTTTAATTTCACTTTTAATGTGATCCATCACAACGTCGGCAGTGCATTTAATTAAATCATTTTGGATTCTGTTTGAGGTACCTCGGAAAGTCATCGCATCAATAAAATGATTTTTTAGGGTATCAACGTATTTTGCTAAAAAACTTAAAAGATCGATGTAATTTCCTCGATTGGAGGATCCATTTGCTTTATTGTGCTCCTAAAACTTAGTTTATGCTCTCCCAGAAAACAAGTTACATCTATTATTCGTTGTAAGACGACCCTATTTTTTTTAACCTTTCATTGTAAATTTTCTTGCTTATTTTTAAATGATTGTCCAAACTATTTACATGTCGTTTTACACTTTTGTGAAAATTATTCAAGTCTGTAATACCGACTGAGTTCCAATATGTTTTTTCGGCTATATTAAAAAGTAGGCAAGGCTAGCAAAACAATTTCTTCACATTTTTGCAGCCGGTTAACCATTCATGCTTTTCATAGAACCCTACGTGAAAATGTCTGGTAAATTTAATTGCTGACTTTTCTACGTTCGTCTCTAAATTGATAGGATCCTTTAGTCTACTAGAATTAATAATGTCCGTTTTCTACTTGAAAATCCTTTTTTCAATAAAGAGCATACAATACAGACACAATTTACCACATTATTATTGTTCACAGGCACAGTGCATAGTTCCTCCATTTTACAAAAAGAAAAACAACTATGAAAACAAACCGAAATCTATCTGAAGTCTACAATTTCCCTCACACGTCGATTCGCAGTACGAATTGCAATATGCGTAAGGCAAAGTAAAAATCGCTGCCTCTCGACCGTATTTCACGTGCCCAAACAGACTGACTAGTGTCGCGGCAAAGCAGGGTCAATAACACGAAGCGAAATCAATTAGAAGATGAGCCGGCTTTTTCAAGACGCGCTTCCGCCGACGGACTTGAAGTATATGTTCTGTGCGTTTACACAATTAATTTTCTCATGGAAGGTGCGTGCGTTTACACATTACACCAATGAATTGTTAGTACATTTACGAAGTTTACGTAATGTTTCAGAGAAAATATAGTACCTAATTTAATATTAATTTCAATGCATTGTAAACTGAAAAATATTTATTTTTAAATCTCAAAATGTAGGGAAGCGGTGCTTCCCCCGCTTCCATGGACCGCACGCCCTAGCTACGTATGTTTTTAGGGCACTAATATTTAAAGAATATTTATATTCAAAGGCTTTTTATAATGAAACTCAAATCAATTTCTAGAATTATATCAAAGAGAATATTTATCATTCTTTTAAATCTGTTGCACCAGCTATAGCAAATTCCAAATGCACTTGTAACACTCAAATCACAATTAATATCTCATATTCCCAAATACCACTATGCATATTGTTTACTATGTTGTATACTAAATTGTGGAATGTTATTTCAGATAATTTCTTCGTGTGTATATCTGTTAGGCTACTACAACAGCTATGCTTAGCACAAGCAATCATTGTTTAAATTTTAATAGGTACAATATATTTAGTTTATAAGCGATATCCAAATTTAAAAAACGTTGACTTAAACCACGATTAGTTGTTTGACGGATTTGTGAATACAATATGGCGGAAGTAAACCCGTCTTAGACTAAGTGATAGCATCTCACTATCTTCTTCCACCATGATCACAGATCAGGGACATAAAGATAGGAAACGCAATGACCTCAGCAAAGATGGCATCATCTACGCGTCTCAGATGTTAACTAAAGGTACAGGTCGTTTGTAGACGAAGAGTAGACATAGACTGCAGTTGACAGTTTGTAAAAATATGTCAGTTAGTTGTATCTGTATCGTAGAATACTGAATTTAAATTTTGAGTTCAATAATGGTTTATATTGTAAGGTGAACTAAGCGAAATAGTTGTGGTTGTTTTTGCGTGGAATTTGAGGACATTAATTATATTTTGTAATATTACACTAAGTCGGAGCACGTATTGCATTACTCACATATGCCAGATCGTGTACTAGATGAATAAATAATTTAACAACTCCAATGTGGCGTTTTTTTAGCAAAGTAAGATCTAGCTATGTAAGTAGCAAACAGTAACAAACAGTAGCCAACTTTTGTCACAAAGTATTTATTTATTATTTATTGTTTTAGAGCAAGAAAATAGCATCAAAACGTTGGAGAGAATATTTGTTATAGTAAGAAAAATATCTGAATTCCCATTATCGAGTTTGGAGTAAAAATTTTAAAAAATTAATTTCAAATGACCACTTATTTGTAAAATAAGAACAAAAATGTTATATTAGTTACAAATAATCAAAAATTAAAATAATTGTCATGAATAGATTTACAATAATTAATGGATAATAGACTATTAGTGTAGTATTCTTTTTAATAAATAATTTACCGTAATTAACATTGTTTAAATTTATTTACCAGAACATCAAAGTGCAATCGATATTTATACAAACCTTTATCAGGTTTTTAAATTTCCTGCAGCGTTATTTGTTTGATATCAATGAAAGCGCCACATATTAGGTCAGATGTTAACTGCGTTCAAGCTGGTCGTTGTTAAGCATGTGCTTCTTATGAGCGTTTCCTATTATTATTATTATTTTTATTTAATTCGATATAAAATATTTAATTTAATCACTTATTTATGATTTTACGTACTGTAGATAAAATACATCGTATGTCGCAACCCTTTACATATAACAACACTTTTCACTGACAGATTTTTTGTTTAGAATGTCTAATTAGGCATTTCAATATCCTGTCAAAGAATGGCTATCGATGTGAAGGTCTCGTATATCTAAGGAGGTTGTGACATAGTCTCTTATATTGAACGCTATTTTTATTTAATATAGTAGTCGTCAGAATCTGCTAATTTATGAAAAATGTATAAGCTGTTTTTTTTAAATAATATTTTCATTATGTTCGACATAAAATATTTAAATTTATTTAATTATTTATGATTTCACGTGTTGTAGATAGAAGACATCATCTGTCAAAACCCCTTAGATGTACCAACCCTTTCTATCGACAACCATTTTTTTTTTTTTTGGAATGCCTAGTTCGTTTCTAACATGAAGACAGCCACTATTTTCGGTTAATAGATTACAATCAGTTATTTTTAGTTATACTGATGGTTGGTTGGGTTTTCCGGGTTTTTCTCACCTGTAAGTCAAATGGCGCCATCAATCATCTTTAAGTCGTCCCGAAGCGCCACAGCAACTAATAATAATAACCATCCCTTCCCTTAAAAAAGTCGCTTAGTCGACTTCAGGGGTTGCAATTCACTCGTAAGGGGGTGAATTAGGGAGAGAGTACTATTATTTTTAATATTATATAATATATAAAAATGCCCAAACTTTTATCCAGCCGATGCCAAGAAATGTTTGTATAGTATATAATAGATTATTTTTTAAATTATAGAAATCTTATGTTCACAATATTCATGAACGAAACCCGTTCAAACAGATCGAATTTTTCTGAAGACCCGTGATCGATTTAATCACTCTTTGTGACCATATCGTTAATAGGACCCAAATGATTTGTAAGATTTATGCCCTTATATGACTTGAATGAAATGAAAAGATATTGTTAACAGATTTATTTGTAACTGAACAGAATATAGTCATATGAATAAATATGTAATGATGTTTTTATTTATTGCAAAAACTAAATAAAAATACAATAAATCAAATCACCTCATCATCATAGTTCCCAGTCATAATCATAAATAAGTTAATCTGTATCGAATGAGAGTAACCATATCCGAGTATGAACCGGATTTCACTACATAAAAAGAGCTGGGTCTTACCACCATCAGTGCGTATTGTGCAAATCCACATTCATTATATCGTTCATATAAACGAATCTTTGTAAACGGGTGATTTATTGACCCGGGTCGTCAAAACGAACCGTGACTTCCCATCATTAGTTCCCAAAACTAGTTGCACTATTATATTTATGTTATCGATATCGTATAATTACTCAAAACAACCAAAAAACTTTGTAAAATTCTTATTAGTTACCTAAATCAGCTTCAGTTTGAGCAGCAAAACTATTATCTTCAACTTGAACTTCTTTACTTTCCAATCCTTTTTGAGCCTCCATTAATAAATGTATCATATCTGGACGTACTATTTTCTTTTCTTTTCGAGTTTTCACGGTACTGTCTATTAAATCTATGAAGAATGTGGTTACTTCTTTCTTAAATATTCCTATTTGAAAAATCTAAAAATGATTCAAGAAACTTGATTAATACTTAACGGATTATGATATACAGGGTGTTTCAGATTTAAACGGACACAGTTTATTGGGAGATAGAGTACACTTAGTTGAGTTCACACTCCCATACTTAGCTTTTACCCTTACTTGTTTCTAAGATATAGGTTGTTTTAGGATTTTTTGCCAAAACTAAAATCGGCCATTTTGTTTGAGCGACTATGTTTTGTACAAAACTAACACTCTCTTAGGTTAATTAAAACAATAATTTAATTTTAAAAAATTTCAGGACCGTACTCTTTCTTTATATTGCTCTTATTAGCTAGAATATCACCCTGTATATCGGATTTTAATGAATAAATAGTACATTGATCAATAAATAAAATGATTCATTTTCTTACAGTAAATTTTTATAAAGGCGACTACAATATTATAAATCAGTATTTACAATATTAAAATCAAATATTTTACTCTGTACTTTTAAAACTCTGCACAAATTAGGTACTATCTTAATTTTTTTTAACTACAGCATTTTCCATTAGGAAATTGATCATCCACAAAGGACCGGGCTCACTTTAATTAATAAAGTAATACAACAAACTAACAGAAACAAATAATTAATTAAAACTAAAGTAGATTTTCAAAATGAACACCGTGAACGTCAATATATCTCTGCAAACGTTTTAACAGATTCTTTAATGATTTGTCAATTATTTTCGGTTTATTTTTAATGTTAATTTTTTTTAATAACTGTGCTTGGGTATAAAGTGATTTTTTATAAATTCCACACCATACATTTTATGTGTGTTTAAGTCGCTATACTTTTTATACATAAAATAGATACAAATTTAATTATTTTTAAGTTCTCCATACACTTGTTTCTGGTACCTAGGTACTGCTGATTCATTACTAATTCCTACACTAACAGTAAGAAGATTTCAAACCACCTTTTTCATTCCTCTCTCCACGTTCATCTTTAGGTAATTATATCTGGAAATTAAAATGAACTAAAACTCTGATGAAATCAAATTTAAAAGTTCAAACAACAAGGTATTTTATAAACCGCATGAAAATTCAATTTAGTCAATTGCCAATATGCGCCAAATTACACCATCACTTATTCTGTCCTAAACATGATTAATGTAAAATTGTAAAATACCAGTAGGCTTGTGTCAAATAATATCACTTATTTTATTACAGTATTTTCAGCTAAATTACTTTTTTCTACGTTCATGCAAAAAACAAAACTTTATTGAACTATATTTAGTGAAAAAACTGGTTCTTTATTGCACTAGTGCAATAAAAATTTTATTGCACTCATCTGTCATTTTACTACAGCGTTGTATGATCATGACAAACATAAATATTCAAATCAACGCCAAATATTTAGTCCATTTTCATTTTCTGTGTTACGTTTTAAAAACAATTGCATATTTTATATTATTTTCAATTTATTAAATAAATTAATAAAAAAATGTATTTTATTAAAAATGTCATTACAAATTATGAACACAAACGTAAATAAATGACACGACAAAGGTACACGATCACGACTACTATGATTTGGATAATACAACTGCAGTTCTATAAAACATTTTTTGGTTTTGCATGAACGTAGAAAACATATTGTATGCAACTCGTGCAAAAAGTGATTATTGCACTCGACGTGTTGTCCAATTTGGCCTGACAGCCTTGTTGGATAATTTCACGTCGCGTGCAATAAACACTTACTTTTTGCACTTGTTGCATAAATAACTATTGTTCATAAGTGTAAGTTTCTGATGGTATGAAAATAGTAATAAAGAATATGCAGACATTATTTTTGTGTTCGGTTTTTGTAATGGAAACGGTAGAGCAGCAGTAAGAGAGTATCACAGACGCTTTTCTAATCGCCGTTTACAAAATTCTAAAGACATTTTCGTAGGTTTTCAAATTCAGTAAGCAACATGGAAAGTTTCCAACTACAGTTAAACATGAACGTGCTCCAAGAAATAATCTTCGACAAGAAGAGGAGATACTATAGACAACTCGAAATAATCCTTCTATCAGTGTAAGAAGAATTAGTAATGAATTAGCAGTACCGATAACAAGAGCATGGAAAACTTAACAAAAAACAAAATTTGAATCCATTTAATGTACAAAAAGTACAGCGACTTGAACAAGCAGACGACGTACCCCGCTTTTATCTTTTTGTAGATGGACTTTGGCCCACAGAAGGATAATGTCGAGTATTTTATTTACTGATGAATCCCAATTTACATGTGATGGGATCAATAACACTAGGAATAGTCATATTCCCAATATAGATTTTTCTATAAATTTATGGTGTGGTATTTATAAAAATCATTTAATAGGCCCTCATGTTTTTGAAGGCAGATTAACAGCTGAAGTTTATTCAAATTTCCTCAGAGACATCCTGCCATATTTGTTAGAATGGATTAATACCAGAGGAATGTAGTTTCAACACGATGGTGCTGGACCTCATTTTAGAATACTGGTCAGATACCATTTAAATCATCGTTTCCCAAATAGATGGATAGGTCGCGGCGCCCCGTCAATTGGCCACTAAGATCTAAGATATACCACCTCTGGATTATTTTTTATGGAGCTACCTTAAAAAAGAGGTGTACAACGAAGAAATTAATACCCCAGCACAGTTATTGCAAAAAATTAATAATGTATGTAACAACATAAGAAATAAACCGGAAATAATTGACAAATAGTGAAAAACCTGTTACAACGTTCGCAAAAGGTGTATTCACGTTCACGGTGTTCATTTTGAAAATCTGCTTTAGTTTTAATTAATTATTTGTTTCTGTTAGTTTTGTTACTTTATCAAATAAAGTGAGCCCGGTCCTGTGTAGATGTTCAATTTCTTATTGGAAAATTCAGTAGTTAAAAATAAATGTAGATGGTACCTAATTTGTGTAGAGTTTTAAAAATACAGAGTGAAATATTTGATTTCAATTTTGTAAATACTGATTTATATTATTGTAGTCGCCATTATAAAAATTTACTGTATGAAAATCAAGGTGGTGCCATTAAATATCATTACATTGTTTTATTTATTGATCTACGTACAGTTCATCAAATTTCTAGAGGTGTTCGACGCCCAGACAGAGAACGCGCTACGTGTGACTAAGATAGCTATTGTACAGTCTGCTAAACAAGTTATTTTAAATAGTTTTTAATATTTTTAGGTAATTAAATTTTAAAGGTGTGGAATAGTTTAGGGATTAATTGGTCTGATTGGACTTTCTTAGAACGTTTTTAAAAGCAGCTAAAGATAGTATGTAGAATTGAAAATTATTATTATGCCATAAAAGGTGTTTTGGAATTCCTTCAACCTTTTGAAATTGAGTAAGAAAATATAAATTTTATAGGATAGCGGAAAATACCTATAATTTTTTTGTAGGCCTTTGTAAATCGTGGAAATAGTTTATATTTTATTTCTACCTTATTAAGGAAAATGGTACTTATTATTAATAACGGTTGTTTCTGAAACATTACTAAAATTTTCGAAATTTTGTTTTTTTACAAAATAATAAAATATACTATTTAGAAAAAAAAATTATTTCTCTTATAATTTTATAGAAAATAACAGGGGAATATTTACATTTCTTGATCTATTAAACAAAACGATAAATTATCTCGACGAATGACACCATGTTCTAGTACGGAAGCTAGCTTTACATTTTTGTTGGTGGTTTCATAGGTTTCATATCAATTTTTTGTAATTGTAGTTTACACGTACATATACCTCTTAACACTTGTTTGCTTTATTAAAAAAGTGTGTTGTTGTGATTTACGTCGAAATAAGTCAAAAACAACTTGAAACCCCATATAAAATCAAAAAGCAGAAACGGAAAAAAATTTAGCCTGTAAATGAATACAACTCAGAAACAAAAATGGCTATCTAATAATAAAAAAATAAAATTTTATTCTTGTGCATCTTCGTTGTAAAAATAGATAATACTTTTTTGATCTTAGGTACAGATATAATTTTAATGGTCTTCCGAAAAACTTTCTTCAGTTTCCATATCAGATTCAAAATCAGTCTCACTGTCACTGTTTAAGTTAATTATAAATCTATCAGTTGCCTCATCCAAAGTAACTTCTCTGTCATAAAATTTAGATTCCCACATTTTAGCATTATTACAACGAGATTGCCACTCCTCTTTAGAAAACGTATCAAAAAAGTTTTCACACAACAGTTGTACGTCTTGCCTCTTAAATGTAGTGTTGTTACTAGCTACATATTGTTTCAATGATGCCCACACTAATTCGATCGGATTAAGATCGGGATGATACGGTGGCAAACGCAAACAACTAAAACCATGTTCATTTATCATTTCTTCAATTGCATACCTCTTAAATCGTGACTTATGCAATAGCACTAAACTGTATAATTGCGTTTTGAGCATATCCTCTTCGTAAGCAATATTATGATTCCTTAACCAATCCTGCATGTCAGCTTTTTTAGAAGTTGACGTTGGTGCTTTATTTACCTGGACATTATGGTAAGGAGCATTATCAACAATAATGACGCTTCTTGGAGGGAGGTTCGGAAACAGCTTTTCTTTCAACCATTTAGAAAAATTATTAAAATTCATTTCATCGTGGTAGTCTCCACTTTTGGTTCCAGATTTGAAAATTAACCGGGCATTCGGAATAAAGCCCATTTCACCTCCTGCATGGACAATAATTAGTCTATGATCTTTATTAATTGGTTTCTTTAATCCCTCATTTGAATTATCACTCCAAGCTTTCTGGTGTGTGTGGGAGGCATGAATGTATGTTTCATCTAAGTAGACAATTGGACGGCCCTCTGCTCGATAACTTTTTAAACGAATCAGATAGTCTAAACGTAGCTTTTGAATATCAAACCTTTCCATTAATATTTTTCTGTTTGTTTTTGTTTTCCGCCAACGAAATCCTAGCGACTTTATTATTTTTCTTAAACTTTCATAGCTTCCTTTGTACCCTGTAGCTTCTCTAAATTTATTCAGAATTGTTTTTAATGTTGGAACAATATTTTCCGAGATTAACATGAACAGAATAATTCTTTTTAAAATACCTTTGTCAGCTTCATCTATATCAATAACTGTTTTTGGTTTTTTAATGGTTTTTCTTGGTGATGAAAATTCCGATATCTCACGGTTATCGATTCTTTTTTTCTCTCCAGAAATGCGGACGACAGTGTTTTTAGATACTCCTGTGGCTGCAGCAACACGATCATTTACATTTTTAAATGGTATTGAAGGTGAATTAAAGTTTCCTTCTCTTCTCATAAACTCTATAACATTGGCTATTATTTCGCGAGATTGACTGTTATTCACGCGGCCTCTTAATTTGCTATTAAACTCCATACTTAGGTTCTATTAAACTGTAATGAGCAAAAAACACAAACGAAAATAAAAGAAATGTTTTAGCGAAATTTACATCTGACATTTACGTCTGAATAAAATAGTGAAATACTTGATGCGCAGAGTGTACTTTCATTGCGTAAATCCGTCGGACCCGCCAACCGATGCCTCTCAGTAGTGCTTTCTCTGTCTAGCCGTCGAAAGCCTCTAGAAATTTGATGAACTGTACTATTAAAATCCGATATACAGGGTGATATTCTAGCTAAGAAGAGCAATATAAAAAAAGAGAGTCCAGTCCTGGAATTTAAAAAAATCAATTATGGTTTTTGATTAACCTAAGAGAGTGTAACTTTTGTACAAAATTTATCCAAATATATGTAGCCGTTCAAACAAAATAGCCGCTTTTAGTTTTAACAAAAAATCATAAAACACCCTATATCTCAGAAATGAGTAAGATTAAAGGTTAAGTATGGGGATGTTTTAAACTCAGATAAGTGTACTCTACCTCTGATTAAGCTTTGTCCGTTTAAATCTGAAACACCCTGTCTATATTTTATTTTATTTAATAGCTTACTACTGTTTGTTAAAAAAAAAATTGATGGCTCTACTGTTTTTTCTGATTCTTTATTTCGACGATAACATTTAGTAATTCTTAAACTACTTTTTTTAATTAAAACTGGAGCCATGTGTAACAAAAAAATACAAGCGATCGTTTTCTTCCAGAAAATAACTACTCTTTTGCCTAGTACCATAACAGGCATTGAATTAAAACCAAAGAAAATAATTAATTGTTTAATTTTTCTAGTAAGTAACTAGGACAAATATTTCTTCGATTTTGACTAATAGTTGAATATAATTTAAAAATTATTTATTTACCTCAAATTAATTATGGAAAAACATGGCAAACAAATCCATAAAAGTTATCAAATAAATATTATTTTAACTAATAGGAAATAAATATTTATTTATGTTAAATGAATATTTTTTAATTCAAAAAAAACGGCCTATATACTAATAATTTCTCTTACATTAACTTACCTCAAACACCTTGGGAAATAGTATTAACAAAACTAGTTTGAATGCATTAAAAAATCCTGTCGCAAAGCTGGTCAATGCTTTTCCCATTACATAGAACTGGTTTTCCTTATTTTCTAATGAATCTGTTTTGATACCAAATGCAGCTGTAGCTATAACGTCGTTGGTAAATCGCGTAAAACTATCTTTCAATTCTACTTCAATTATTTGTTCATCTTTCTTTAAATAATAATGAGAGAAGTTTTGTGCACATTCAGAAATTAATACGAACATCGATCTCATCTTGCTGCTAGTGAACGATGGACTAAGAATTGGCCTCATGTCACGCCATCTTTGACCTAAATAAATTTAAAATTTTAGTTTGAATAAAAATTATTCATGTAAAACGGCGAGCCAAAACATCTACCTTATCTCGATCTTTTTTTTTTTGTTATATAGGATAGAGAAAAATCTGGAAAAAGGTATTTTCTTTAAAACTGTAAGAAGTTTTTCCTGCAGAAAAAACGGTCACTTACGAGTGACGTCTTTTACAAACGGCTCTTGGGTGCCAGATTATTTAATGTTGTTCATTCCACAATCTCGTGAAGCAGCGTCGAAAGTACTCGGGCAAAAATTCCAGAGGAAAGATCACTTAAGTCCTTTTGCACTACAGGTCGTTAAAAAATAGGCCGAGCTTAAAACTACATTTTTATATTGACAATTTCATTTTAAGCTTCACTAACTTCCTAATTACTAGCGGTGCAAATGGCCCTTAGACACAGGTAATAAGTAGTCTTAAGCAACGGGCTTTAATCATTGCATGCGATTGCAAAGAATTTTTTACTAGCTAAATAGTAAGGAGGGAGTAAATAAAGAAAATTAGTACTACACAACCTCAGTAATATGCCAGAATAACGGTGACACATATATTTAGTTTAAAATAACACAAAAATGAAAATAAATAATTATTTCAACGCCCACCCTCATATCTTGATTCAAAGCCTGAACAAAAAAATGAACAACCAAAACAGCCGGTGTATGACTTCGGCAAAGCCTCAATCAGGTATAAAAAAATATATATACAGGGTGTCCGGAAAAATGTGGGAGGTCTGTCGGATTCAGAAAGAACATTAAAAAATGAGATGACAAGTTCCCATAATTTTTTTTCCTCGCGGCCTTGCCTACGGGGATTCGGCCTCCAAAAGGACACCACTGGAAATCAATTTTTCTTAAATAACTTTTAAACTACGTAATATAACTTAATGAAAATTTAATATGATAAACAGTAGCAAAAACTTTTTAAAATACTGCTCTAAAAACATAATTATCTTGTTTAGTTTACCATGGACGGACTAGGTTGTACATTTTATTGCTTACATTTTTAAAATCCTGTATGATAAGGAGGAAAAAATAAATTTGGATATATTCAACATTGTCGCTAAAACCGTTTTCGAGAAAAAAAAATAAAAGCATTAATGTTTTATTACCTAAATTAGAAATAATCAATTAAAAACATTATAAGTGGGTTCAACATGTGCTCCGTGAACTCTAATACACTCGCGGGCTGGACGAATAGAGGACTGCTGTACTCGTCACAACAAACATTGTTCCTTATCACATCACAATGAAATGTAATTCTCTGTAAAAGTTCCTCCCTAGTATCAACAGCAGAGGAATACACCAAGGTTTCAAGGTTTTGTTTTCTTCCAATTCAGTTACGGGTTACGGGAATTTAAGCAACTTGTATAAAATATTTTTTAACAGAAAAACATATAAAAGAAATGCATCGCGTAAACAGAATATTTTTTGCAGGTTAGTTTTATTTTCAGTAACCTAAAAATGAAATAGTAGAAAAAATAAAAAAACGTTGAAAATTGAAAATTGGTATATTGGTAAAAAATAAGCAACTTTTTTCAGGCATAGGTTTTTTTGCATTTTTTACAAAAAAGGTCAAATTTGACATTTACAAAAGTCACGTGATTTTCCGTTTGCACGTTATTGCTTATTATTTTTGAAGCAACAAATAATGGTAAAGTCAAAATGTATCTACATCATTTAGACAGAAAAATTCAAAATGATGCGCACTTCATATAAAACAATGTGTATAAAGAAAAGTAATACCTGTGTCCTGGATCCCGTAAACAGGGATTAGAGACTCAACTAAACTAAAATTTTTCTTTGTCAAAAACTATATTCTCCATCACTACTTCATAGTTATACTGTATACAGCAGAGTTGGGTCGAATACTGAAATCCGGTATTCGAATACGAATCCTGAATACTGTATTCTAAATTGTATTCGAATAATCAATATTCGAATACAAAGAAAAAAAAAAGTATTTGAATACCGCTGTATTCGAATACCTGGATTCATTTACATATGAATACTTTATGAATATTCCAACTACAAATAACATTTGCGCACATAAAGCTTGATTATTATTTATGTAGTTAATTTATAAAAATATAAAAAGAATTAAAAATCTATGTTAAATAAAATTTGAAATATCATTTTTTGATACATAGTGTCACAGTGAGGTTAAATAAAACAACTGTTTAATAAAAAACATTTGCTGATTTTTATTTCTTAAAGTTTCATTAAAAAAATATAAATAACGATAAAATAATGAAAAATTTAAAATAAAATTCTTTGGTACACCGTCAGATAAAAACACAAACTTATTGTTTAATAAAAAATAAACAATTCCCATTACCTATAACCTATACCCTACAACCTACTTACTTATACAGAGTGTCCCACGAGATACGCCTCGGACCATAACTCCATACCGGTGCAATTTTTGAAAACTAATTTTAAAAGATGGCTTTTTTGAATATACATAAAAAAGGACACTTACAAAATTTTTGAAAATTGCACCGTTATGGAGTTATGGTCCGAGGCGTATCTCGTGGGACACTCTGTATAATAAATAAAACTTAAAATAGTTTCTTTGGTACATTCATTGGAAATTCGAACACAATAAGGTAACACAATAGAATTGCTTAGCAAAAGAAGCTATCCTTGAAAAATAATCTTAAATAATAAATAACTTAAAATAAATTATTTTTGTTTTAAATAAAATATAATATAACATTCATAAAGTCGCACTAGTACTTGGATATCAGAAAGAAGACATCAATCAAAAAGCATTTCCTATCCCGTTTGCCTTCAACAAAACCAACATTTCAAAAAGATCGTAATATTCATAGAAATAATCAAACAGTATTCGAAACAGGATTCGAATACCGGGATTCGAATACCAAGATTCGAATACCGGGATTCGAATACAAAGTGTGGTATTCGAATACTAGGATTCAAAAATGGTATTCTAAATCCAAAATACCGAGTACTGACTAAAAAAATATTCAGTCGAATACCGAATACAGAAAACACAAATGTATTCGAATAGTATTCGAATACCAGCCAAATGTATTCTGAATAAGATTCAGAATACCGAGTATTCGAATACTACCCAACTCTGGTATACAGTTATGCAAAATTATAACAAATTAATCAGAATTTTTGACGTCTATATTAAAAATTTGTACAAATATCGTATATCTCGTACACAGGAACGTTAAACAAACCTGAGTGTTTTACATAGCTGTCAACTTTATTATTTGATATTTTCGACAGGAATACTTTAGATATTTCAATTTGCAAAACACACGGGTTTGGAGGCTTTTCGATGGATAGGGTAGAAAAGGAAATAATATTTCAATTAATACTTTCAAAACGTCATAAATCAATTTGGAACCAATTCATGTTGTTTTACCAAGAAAAATGTACGAATGGTACGAGTTAGACGCAAATGCATCTGTAAATTATATTACTTAATTATTAAAATACTGGGCATACAACATGCGTAGAAAAGACGGTGAAGAATATAAAAATGCTGTACTTTAAGCTAATTTTTTATTCGTGAAATAATTTTAACATATACTTCACGTGCATCTTATTTAATGGATAAACAAACACAATTTTTAAAATTTTACTTTGTACTTAAATTTTTAAAATAATGTTTTCCCATACAGTTTAAACGATTAAACTAGATGCACTTAGAATAGCCTTGAAAAATATCCTGCGCCTATAATATAATCTCCGTTGCAAAAGTATCCATGTCTGAAAACGTCCATATATCTTAAAAGTAATTCTGTATGCAGCTTACGCATTCAGCCTCCAGCCTCAAGAGGTAGACATTTTATTTAAACCTCATCCTTTAATGCTTATTTGTAGTTAAATAAAATTTTAATACATCTGATCGGCCTATTAAAAGTTTTCGTTTACACTTAATCGTATGTCTATGGCTTTTACTTTAATAAAACTTTTTCTTAAAGGTAAGTAAGACTTTATTTATTTATAGCCGTATCGTATTTTAATTGAATCAGAATTTTATTTTAGTGTATATTATAATTTTACAGTTATATAAAAATAGCGAGTGCATTAGAAAATATTGTAAGCATGAATATGTGTAAAGGACCTAGTGGACATAAAGCATTACCTTTATAAGAACAAAATATCGTACTTAATGTATTTAAACATGGGTTAATGCTGGACGTACAAAAATTTGGCAATATACCGCCATCAAAACTAAAAAACAAACATTTATGGAAGGGGTCTCTTGTGACTTGAAAAATCCAACAAGAAAATGAAATCGTTTAACAGTAACCCACATTGGAAGCACTGATGGATGTTTGCCAGATGGTTTATTAATGTTCGAGTTAAAGAAAATAAAAGACTACCATGAAAAAATTGATGGCCCTATCTTTGAAAATTGATTTCAGAACATTATAAAAAAATTCCAGCCAACTCGTTATTTTTTTTTGTGTCATCGGCTTCTCGTGTTCTCTGTAGGCTTTGTTACTGTTTCGCAGAGCCACTTTGGAAACAGCACAGTTAATTAGAACCCAACAGTGAATGGTCAAGTTTTAGATAATAAATTTTATCAGGAGTCCTACCTACAACAAGATAGAGGAAAGAAGATATTTCAAAATGGCTTAATTCTAAAAATATTATTAGTCCTCTTAAATAATTGAGGGTAGAATTACTTGTAATATCAAGGCAATATAAAAACAAACTGGACAAAATGCATTTATCATGTTAAAAAAGTGGAAAATTTATTTTGAAAAATGGATATAGCAATGGACAACTTAATAGACCCTATAATAACAAAAAACCTCAGAAAAGGCAATGATTATGATACCAGTAGTTATAGTGAAGACTTTTAAAGAGAGTTCTTGAACTTTTTATTTTTTTAAATCTTTGTTTCTAAGTACTTTTAATGCCAAGAGATTAAAAAAGTTTTATCCTACTAACAACACGAATTATTTATTGGTTAAATTTAATTCGTTCAATGTTAAAGTGCAACAATTTTGTCAGAAGAATAAGGTTTATTTTTATTTTCTGTAAATAATATAACTTTCTTCATTCAAAATTTAATCTACGAAGTACGTATGTTCCATTTTATATGCTGTGACCTTATTTATATTATAGAAACTTAATTTGCAAAATACGCCTATGGAATTTGACGTAAAATCCCTTCTTTTACTGCACTCCTCGTTTATTCAGACTATACCAGTGATAAACCAAGAATAGTAATAAATAAGAGTAGATTAATAGAACTGCAATATCATAGGGGTTTTCGTTAGTAATGTAATAATTTTTAGTACTCTTAAAAAGGGGAGAAAATAAGCTTTTCTCTAATATATCATTTAACCTACGTTGTCGTTAAAAAATTCAAGATGGCGAGGGTACGCTAAACGCTGACGTCACATACATTTGACATTGCTTTTAAAATTGCAAGATATAGTTTCATTTATCACCCTAGTTTTATAATTATACATTCATTCGTTTCAAACAAAATTGTTCTCAGACTTTTTCGCTATCTTGTATATACATATTATTGTTTAATAACTATATTAATCTTTAATTCTTTTATTGAATTATTTATATCATAGATATTTCTGAGGGGCAAAATTGTACGTCGTGGTCAAAATAACGTTTATTAATACTGTTGTTTTTAAATTCTTGAAAATGGAATTTGAAAATAAAAATCAGTAGTTTGGGAAGAGAATTATTGTCAGAACGGTTGAGAGTTATCAGAGAGGTTTGAATGATTTAAACAAAAGGACTGTAAAAAGTTTTATTGAGAATAGTTTATAAAAACTTTGAAATTAAAATAAAGAATATAAAAAAATAATTAACAGGACAAGAGTATAATTTAAATGAGTTAAAAAGGAGCTAAAGATCTATTTATAATTGGTCATAAGTATTGCGCTATCTATTAGCGAAGATATAAACTTAAAAATAATTTTCAGTGATTTGTTTTAACCACTTTTACGTTTAAAATTTCAAGTAGCATAGTTTTTGAGTGTTAGAATGTATCCTAGAGTCGCAGACAGCGGGCATCATTTCTTATTTAAACACCAGGTGTGTATTAAAACATTACCCTTTAAACTCCTAGAATGTATTTAAATATTATTTTGAACAAATGCCTATGAATAAAAAAATTAAATTTTAAATTTTTATTTTGGAAAGGGCGTACGCCACTGAAGTATTCATAGCTCATGTACAAAATTACTGACTCAGAATTAGTCAAAATCGCATAGCCATAAATGAACAAATAATATCTATTATGAATTATTACCTTTTAATGCAAATAGATTTTTTGCCCACAAGGGCTCGGCAACTTCTGAAATAATATTAGTATGATCTGGAAAGTGATCGAAATTTTTAACTGTAATATCTTTGAGCAGATCTGGATCTCTTATCATTAAAATTGGTGCCCCGAATGAATACACACCAGTATACCTAAAAACAAATAATTAATAAATAGTTGTTTCTAAAAAAAAAATAATTGATTATTAATTAGAAAATATGTATTGGAAAAAACACAATAAACAACTTGTTAGTATTAAAATTATATAGATTAGGCAATATCCAACACCGTTATTGGTAAAATTTAAATAAATTTTTGTTAGTACTAACAAATTGTTCTCTCAGTGGGGTGACAATGCATTGAAATATTTAATCATATTTATTTATGTAGACACAATTAATGAATGTCTTTATTAATCTTTGAAAACATTAATTTGATCATTTAATTAGACATTTAGGAGAAAATTGATAATAAAACACAATTAATAATTGTTATTCCCGCTCAAAACCGGCCAATATTACACACGGAAAATAATATTTTTTTTTGCGTATTCTTTTCGTAATGCGTAGCTAGTTTTAGTGGTTAATTATTGTATTTTTGTTCTAGTTGCATTGTCTTATCTAACTATTGTAGACGTTTTTAATTTGAGTTTCAAACTGATACATATGAAGTTTTTGTTTCCTGTTTTATTAGAAAACATAAAAGAGAGTATTATTTATGGTTATAATCATCGAGGTAAAATAAAGTTGAGACGACATAATAGTATATTATGCAACGATCATGTAATGATGGTTATTAATACACGAGCATTAACCGGGATACGAAACGAGCCAAAGGCGAGTTTCGTATGGTTTATGCGAGTGTTTTAATAACCATTACATGAGAGTTGCATACGCTATTTTTTCTACACCCGATAAATAATCAAGACCTATAAATATTCTATTTATATTGGTATTGAACACAATAACAGTAATTACTCGTATTTCTATAAAAAATTCTACAAAATTGTAATTAATGGTATTACCTTGGGTACTGGTATTACCACAGATTTTTGGGGCAAAATATTTTGTACTGCATTTTCTCCTTTCTCCTATATGTGTGGAGGAGTGTTCTATATCGCTGATATCAGACATTTTAATATTATAATTATCGAAGTTTAGCTATCTACGAAAATTTAATACGTTTTGACAACTAAAACAATTACATAGGAATTTAGGACAATTGTCAAACATCATGCTTGATTGAAAAATTGTAGGTTTCTATTGATTAAAAATCTGTATCATAATGAAAAATCTGTATCATAATGGGTATGAAACGGATTATGGGCATATAAGTGCATTATTATAATACGCGTGTAGAAAAACACTATTTTACGATATGACAAATGGACGAACTTCAAGTGACGGAAAAGTGTAATGAAAATGGCGACTTGAGTAGTACTCTGATTAATTAAAGTCAATAATTTTATATTGGAAGACTGACCGAATAAAAATGATTTTATATCATTTATATGAAGCTATTTAAAAAAAATAGATGATCTCGAGTTTTACGTTGACGTAAATATGTAATGCAAAGGTGTGGACAATTTAGCATCGTCAGTACCTAGATGCGGTTTGTCCATTGGTTCATCTTTGCAGTGATCACCCTTACATTTCATAAAAACACATCATTTTCAAAAAATATAAATTCAGTTTTAATAATTTTATATTTGGCTGACTTTTTCGAGTCTGCGGGAGAGAGATGCTTTCCCGAAAGCTATTAAAATCAATAAAATCTTTTTATTTTGCGCAACGCACACATTGACGTCACAAAGTAGAGTGTTGCATACGAATCTTTTAAATCATAGATATAGAATATAGAGATGCAATGATAGTACTTAAAGTGTCTGCACTTTTTTTTACCCTTTTACGACATATGTTAAACTCGAACTAGTCAGTTTTGGTGATAATAATGCCATTTTTTTAAATTGCGTGATTTAAATGATATAAAACATTTTCATTCTGTCAATCTTTAAACATGATATTATTAAAATTAATCAAAATATCACTAAAAGTGCCTCCCCTTGTCATATCACAAAATAGTGTTTATGTCATGTCTACATACTTCATTATCTACCTTCAATCTCTAATGAAGCTGTCAAATTCTTAAAATCAACATGAGAAAATTTAAATTGTGTATTGTATTATTAAAAATTAGGTTTAAATAAAACTGCGACTTTAATAAATTTAAAGTATGTGTATCAATTCAACGAAAAACGTCTCAGGTAAAAAAATTACTAATATTTTTGAAGTTATGTTTGTTTACTGCCAAATTACGGTTGTAACTTATATTTTGTTTTTTGTTCCAGGGTCTATAGATTTTTTTTTGTTTCCAACAAAAAACAAACGAAGTTTCAACAAAGTATGACAATTTTATTGTATATTTTATCGAGGGCCAGTCTTGTCACCTCTGAGTAAAGTTGACAGTAACTACTTGCTGATTAAACTATAGGGCTATTACTGTTTGTTAATATATAGTTAACCTACATGTAACTTTACTCAGAGGTGAAAAGATCAACCCTTAAACAAAGATAATTTCTTGACTTATATAATTTTATATGAATAATTTTGTATTTTGTAGGGTGTCCCTAGTGAATTTGAAGTTATCGAAAAATGCCCTATCTATGAATGCTAGAGGTACTGATAAACAGTGTTAGACTGATGTAGCGCTGAGGATTTTATAAACTTACATTTTTAAACACTATATAAATATAAATATTGCAATGACCTAAATTAATTCAAGAAACTTAATAGTTGTGTCTATGTTAGGTATCTTCTGTGGCTTGGTCGAAAAAGGGCCTAAGTGCAAATTTTAAAAAATTGAGTTGTTAGGCGTATCTAACTAAGTGAACAACGTTCTTTTTAATGAAAAAAGTCTTAAGTAAATAAAGCTGCTAGTTACGAAAATTTGAATGTAAAAAGGGCCTAAATGCAAAAACTCTAATGACTATAAAGACCTATGTTCATTTTGGGCCCATTTCAATTGGTCTTATCTAACTAAATTGGTGAAAATTTAGAAGTTGAATGGGCATAAGTGATTAATAGGCCTGAAAAAGTTGGCCTATGTATTCTTAGGCCTTTTAAATAATTTTCTTAATTTTTCTTGAAAGGCCTAACTGCAACATAGGTTAAATTATTTTTAAAACATTGGGTCTATATGTACTTGGGCCCTTTTTATTCTCACATGTAATAATTAAGCCAGGCCTAAGTAAAATATATGCATTTATTATTTTGTATATTTGCTACTTAGGCCCTTGTTAATTTAAAGTCACTGATTTCGTTCCGGTTTAAATAAAACATAGACCCTTAAACATGTGATCGGAAAACATAACATAACCTCAAAACTTAGCTTTTATGACTGTTAGAGTGTCTGTGTGTTCTCGTCCAAAATTAGATTTCAATGTGGATTTAAAACTGATGAACTATCTAGTTAGGTAAGTTTAATGCTAAACTTTTTGTGTAGAAAGCGAATAACTGATTTGTGTAGTAAAATAAAAGAATAACTGATTTGTGTGGTAAAAGAAAAACTGCTTTGTTTAGGTAGCAAAATGTCTCTGCAAAATGAAAAATCTCGACAGTCACGTGCCCAGAAAATGGTTCAAGATGTATTGGAGAATTATAATCATTTAAATCAAGTTACAAAATCTGATATAATATGGGAGGATCATGAAATTCAGGTAAATTCATTCGTACATTCTACTAAAGTAACAAGTAATAACAGAACATTGCAAAACAAGATCTGGAAATTGCTTTTTGCATAACAGTCTTAACAGTTGTTGTTGCCAAGCGCTAAATAATATCAAAATGAGCAATCACAAAAGTTTGTGTAAAGCATTTCGGATCCAGTTTTACTATACTTTAAAAAAAAGATGCTTTATGCACGAGTTTCATACAATATTTTTTCTAAGTTCACGCAAAAACTAAAAAAATATTAATTCGTTGGACTAAAAATGGCGTCGATAACTACCTCTAACGTGATATTTATTCGATCTGTCAGTTCGCAGTTGAAACAAAAGGTAAATCATAGTCGACTAGAATTAATTAGAATGAAAAAAAGTGTGAAATAATGACACGTTATGGCACTTTTTTTCACACTTTTGAACTTTTTTTCATACTTTTCATAAAGACCCACTTTATGCATAGAAAATGATAAAAAAACATGTACTTTTTATAATGAACTTAGAAAAAGTAACTTTACAACATAAGCTAAGTTTTTACTAGCTCTTTGCACATTACTTTCAGCAAATAAGAATAAAATGTTATTTATTTTAGAAATCCACTCCTACTAGTTTCATTACTAATGCTAAGGATATGCCGGATATAACCATTTATAGTACTGATGAAATTCCCGAGGATCCAGCAAATGTACGTACAATACGTAGGTTTCGTTTGTATTTAAGCAATAACTTGTATACTTTTTAGGACAAGGATAACGACAGCAATGAGGAAAATAACGACCCATTTGCAACTGACTCTGATGATACTTATAGTGCAGAAAGTGAAGAAGAAAGTAATTTTGAAGAAGAAGTAATGACGAAGGAAAAAAGAAAGTCTAGGAAACGAAATAGAAATGAGCGTAATTGGATAATTAATAAAAGAAAGGTTGCAAGAGCTGAAGGCCAAGAATATAGGTCAAAACAGGGTAAGACCGTCAAAGCCAGAAGCTTAAAAGCACCATGTAAATGCAGAAGAAAATGCTACGAGAAGTTCAGTCATGAGGAAAGAATAAGCCTATTTAATTATTTTTATCGTTTAACGTATAACGAACAAACTCAATTTTTGTCAACATCAGTAATCGAATTTAAAAAGTTACGACGTAATAAACCAAATGAAGGAAGCAGACGATCATTTACTCGTAGCTATCTGTTAAAAAAAGGGGGATTGCCTGTACAAGTGTGTAAAGTAATGTTCCTGAATACCTTCAATGTAGGATTTAAACGACTGAGGTACACAGTTGAGAAATGTAGATGTGGAAGCGGTTTATGTAGTTCAGACCAAAGAGGAAGGCACGGAAATCACCCTAAAATAGCAGAAGAAGACAAAGAGATTGTAATGCAACATATATCAAAATTTCCAGCCTACAGAAGCCATTATTCGAGGTCACACTCTGACAAACGATACTTATCTTCGGATCTTTCGATCCAACAAATGTATAGACTTTACATACTGTACTGCAAAGAAATCGAAAAAAATCCTGTTTCTGAACACTTTTATAGGAAGGTTTTTGTGACAGAATTTAACATATTATTCCATCCACCTCACAATGATACATGTGGCAAATGTGACAAATTAGAAATTTTGATTAAAGCTTCCAATGATGAAGGGGACAGAATAAATTACGAAAGGGAAAAACAAGATCATTTAAAGGCAGCAGATAACGCATACAAAGAAAAGAGGAAAGATAAAGAAAAAAGCAAAAGTGATGGCACTGTTATTACTGCAATGTTTGATTTACAAAAGTGTTTACCGACTCCTCACTTACAAAGTGGAATCGCATTTTATAAAAGACAATTGTGGGTTTTTAATTTAACTGTCTATGAGGTTTCAAATGATGTTGACAACAAGTCCTTTTGTTTTATGTGGGATGAAACTACATCAGGTCGTGGTGGACAAGAAATTGCATCTTGTCTTTTGAAGTACATAAGGAACTTGCCCTTTTCTACAACTACTCTAAATTTATATAGTGACTGCTGCTCAGGCCAGAACAAAAATATTTATGTCTCAACAATGCTTTCTTTGGTATTTCAATTTTTTCCACCAGGTCACAATCTAAAAGAAATTAATCATAAATTCCTAATCTCTGGACATACACATCTCGAAGCAGATTCGATTCACGCATCAATAGAAAAGGCCAAAAAACACACTTCAATAGACATAGAAATGCCCAGAGACTGGTCTACACTTGTCAAAGGTATCTATCGAAAAGGTGGAATTAAAGTAATTGACATGTCACAGGATGATTTCTTTAATATAAGTGCTCTTCAAAAAGCATATTTTATAAACAGAAAGAAAAATGCCGATGGAGAACAGATGTTGTTTCTAAAATCAAACTATTTTAGATACACTAAGAATAGTCCTGGAAAAATGTTCTACAAACAAAGCTTTCTGGAAGAAGAATTTAAAGTGTGGGATATAACAAAAAAGAAAAAAGGACAACTATTAGCTGAAGCATTGCCTACCTTAGAAAACTTACACAACTCCTATCCCCTTCCTCTCCCAAAAAAGAAATTGGACGATATCAAAAGTCTGTTATGTTACATACATCCTAATAGTCGACTTTTTTATATGAATTTAAAATCATCAAACAATGAAGACGAAGAAGACGAAGTTTGTCCGATAGGTTCGGTAGAATATGACGAGTAACAGATTTTGTGTTATTATTTTTTAATATAAAAATAATATTTTATGTTTCTAGTATAAAACCATGTTTTTTTTTTCTTAAATATCATTTCTATTAATACTACTGAAGTTTTATTTTACTTTTTACAACGTTTCTATTTAATAAAAACGGCCTATGTACTGTTCTTGTTAATGATAAGGCCTAAGTACCATTTTTTTGGGCCTAAATGCTACATGTGACTATCATAATTAGGGCTTATGTTTATGAATTAAAAAATGCAGGGGCCTAACAATCAAAAATTTATTAATTCTTGCAATTATTAAAAAAATATATATATCTTATGGATAACATTACTTTTTTGAATACTGTAGCAAAAATTTATTAAATTCTAAACAAAAATATTTGAGTAATAAGTATTTTATTTTTTCATATAAATCCTTGATTATCTCAAAACTTAATTTTCTTAGATAGGCCCTTTTTCGACCAAGCCACAGCTATATCCTAAAGACTAAATTAAATATTTATCAATATCTATCTGGATGGTAAACTGAACTGTGTCGACCTAATGCAGTTTTATAAAGGTTATATTTTTAAAATCGGCTCATCTAGACCTTTTCAGTATAGTGATGTCACAATAAAAGTTGACTTAACAAAAGAGATAAAACTATATTTAATGTTCAATAAACTTACAAGTTGAATGTTAAACAACACTTTTCAAATCTCCCTTTAATCGTACTATTTATAGAAGCATCTTGGAGGTATATGACACTGTTATAGAAAATTTGTTAGCAGAACATAGGAATATGTTATAAAAACCAACAGTTCATGTGTAATAAAAAAAGTTTAATTAAGTAGATTATTAGTAAACAATACATATTGTGACAATAATTGGGACTAACTGCATTTCTGGCCGAAATATAATTATTATATGTAAATATGGAACACCAAATGTCTCCAACCAACATTTAGTCTGATCTACTAAAAAGTTGACTAGAATGACAACGCAGTTTATCTCTGAGGTACTAATATACCTATTAAATAATTTTTAAAACATTGATTTTATCATTCTTTTAGTCTACCTACCTATTTTTTAGGCTACTATGTAATTGTTTTAGCCTTGAATATATTATTATTCTTCCCTTCACAAAGTAATCTGTGAAGAGTATTATAGAGTATTATATACAAAAACTGATATCAATTTGAAAATTTTAAGCAAAAAACAAGCTCTATAAGGGGACAAAGCCTATTGATTTTGAAAAAATCTGATTAAAAATAGGGAGTTAAGTTGGGTTGAAATTATAAAACATCCTTAATTAAAAACAAAAATATTTAGTAAAAATGAAGCTCTATAAGTAGAAAAAAGTCTGAATAAATTGGGCAGTTAAAATATATAAAAACAAATCCTATCTCAAAAACTTGAAATTTTTAGTCAAACATCAAGCTCTATAAGGAGAAGAAGCTGTTTAATTTAAAAAAAATAAATCTGATTAAAAATGGGGGCTTTAGAGGGGGTTGAATTTAAAACAAAAAACAATTTAAAAATGAAAAGCAATATAATTATGAAATTTTTAGTACAAATCAAGCTCTATCTATAAGGAAATCAGGCCTATTGATTGTAAAAAAAAATTGAATAAAAGTGGGGGTTAAGGGGATTGAAATATTTAAAATAAATCCAACTTAAAAACAAACAATAATATCAATTTGAAATTTGAAGGTCTACAAGGAGATAAGTCTATTGATTCTGAAAAGAATCTGATTGAAAATGGGGGTTAAGGGGTTCTGTTAAACTGTAAAGAGTATAATTTAGAATACCGCGCATTAAATATCTTTATTCTAGTTTGTATCTGTGTAATATTATCTATTGTGATGGGACTGATCTTATAAAAGTTCACTTGTTTTTTTTGCCAATAAAAGGTATTCAAAAAATATATTTTTTTATTTGACATGTGTGACAAATTGTGAAAATGATTGAATTTACAATAAAAACTGAAAAATGGTAAGTGAAATTTTATATAATAATATTTTTGTACAACAATCTACATCATGTGATATTTAAAAATAATCTCAAAATGTGAAGAAAAGTCAGTTGACTAACTAATAATGTTTATAGATGGTTTTTTCAATGCATTAAAAACCAAAAAAATATTACAATAACTAAAATGTTCATTTATTCATTTATTAATAGTTGTAGTGCTCGAAAACAGTATGATATTGATAATAATAACTACATTTAACACAAACTCAAATATTAAAAAAGAGCAATATTGGCTCTTGTACAAAGTTTTGAACCGAAATTACAAATTATAAAATTATTGGAAAAAGTGAACATCTATTTGAAATTACCACAAGCCGCCACTGTCAATGGCATCTCTCCTTTATTCTATCTCAATGGTTATATTTGTATTGACTTAACATAAGGCTCTAAAGCGCACAAGAGGCTTTCAAAATTATATTAGGAAAGTATATTTGCAGTCTTATTGCCAGTTATTAACAGGTTAATATCTTTTTCTCGTTAAAACTGTTGTATATTGTTTATCAGAAAGTAGTACACAATTAATTTTTAAGTGTGATAGCAGTAAAAAGCAAGCATATTAGACATTTAATTAAGAATGATTGGATTAGTCTAGTAGTTTTTCGTCGTTGCTACGCATACTTTTAAAAAATTATATATTTAGACAATTATGAAAATGTATATTTACCTGCTTTCTGGAAACATATTATAATTTAACTGAATAGATTCCGCTAACGGTTTTTTCTGTAAAAAGAAATTTATAAGTTCTACGATGGTATATTTTATTGATCCTTGTGGAACACCTTGTCTCCTCCAAAAAGTTATACATTGTATATAATAATACGTAGCTGCGGCTATTACAGTCGCTATTAGATATAATAACATCTTAACTATAAAGTAGTAGTACCTAAAAAATAAGGATATATTAGGATATAATTTATTTACTTTAAGTAAATTACGATTAATCGAATTTTAGTATAAATTAAAATATGTTTCCAAACTATTTAGTTAGGTTCCCGCGCCTTATCAAATTGGAGAAAAGACGCAGGGATCTTTATTCAGGCCAACATTTATGGACTTGGTTTTACATTTTCTACAAAAGGCGGTGATAAGTACAATAGTTTCAAGTAAGATATTTATCATAGTTTATTTATTCGACTATATTATTTTCTGTATCAATATATACTAAGTAGTAAAAATTAGTAAAAAGTAGTAAAAAGTAGTAAAAAGTAGTAAAAAGTAGTAAAAAGTAGTAAAAAGTAGTAAAAAGTAGTAAAAAGTAGTAAAAAGTAGTAAAAAGTAGTAAAAAGTAGTAAAAAGTAGTAAAAAGTAGTAAAAAGTAGTAAAAAGTAGTAAAAAGTAGTAAAAAGTAGTAAAAAGTAGTAAAAAGTAGTAAAAAGTAGTAAAAAGTAGTAAAAAGTAGTAAAAAGTAGTAAAAAGTAGTAAAAAGTACAAAAAAGTACAAAAAAGTACAAAAAAGTACAAAAAAGTACAAAAAAGTACAAAAAAGTACAAAAAAGTACAAAAAAGTACAAAAAAGTACAAAAAAGTACAAAAAAGTACAAAAAAGTACAAAAAAGTACAAAAAAGTACAAAAAAGTACAAAAAAGTACAAAAAAGTACAAAAAAGTACAAAAAAGTACAAAAAAGTACAAAAAAGTACAAAAAAGTACAAAAAAGTACAAAAAAGTACAAAAAAGTACAAAAAAGTACAAAAAAGTACAAAAAAGTACAAAAAAGTACAAAAAAGTACAAAAAAGTACAAAAAAGTACAAAAAAGTACAAAAAAGTACAAAAAAGTACAAAAAAGTACAAAAAAGTACAAAAAAGTACAAAAAAGTACAAAAAAGTACAAAAAAGTACAAAAAAGTACAAAAAAGTACAAAAAAGTACAAAAAAGTACAAAAAAGTACAAAAAAGTACAAAAAAGTACAAAAAAGTACAAAAAAGTACAAAAAAGTACAAAAAAGTACAAAAAAGTACAAAAAAAAACAAAAAAGTACAAAAAAGTACAAAAAAGTACAAAAAAGTACAAAAAAGTACAAAAAAGTACAAAAAAGTACAAAAAAGTACAATAAAGTACAAATAAGTACAAAAAAGTACAAAAAAGTACAAAAAAGTACAAAAAAGTACAAAAAAGTACAAAAAAGTACAAAAAAGTACAAAAAAGTACAAAAAAGTACAAAAAAGTACAAAAAAGTACAAAAAAGTACAAAAAGTACTAAATAGTACTAAAAAGTACCAAAAAGTAATAAAAGTACTAAAAAGCACAGAAGTAATAAAATTAAGAATTACCAAGCAGAAGGCATAGTGATTTTACCAAAATGGGAAATTCAACTATCCCATGTTACAAAAAAAAAATGCTTTTTACATAACATTAAACCTACCTAGTCACTGCAGCAAACCTTCATATTATTTATAGAACTCCTAATAACCAGAGTTCTACCCTAGCTTTCATTATAGGAATTCTACATATTTAAATAAAAAATATATATTGGGAAATTTCTAAAATGGCCAAAATATATTCAAATTTGAGATCAAAATATAATTTTTACTTTCCTATCTGTATACAGATATAAGGAAAGTATAGGAATCATGATTTTTTTCGACCTTAAGTTTTCGACGGATTTTTACGTCCTGATAATTAATCATGATTACTTGATGGAAATCCCAAAAAACTGAAGCAAGAACATTTCCAGCAGATTTTTAAACACAAAACTTCTTAAGCCTTGGATAACCAGAAGGTCTCCATTCCATCGATCGCTGCTTTGTTTCTGAGTCGTAGAAATATATCCTAGTTTTATACATGGTAAAAACACTGCTTCAGGACATTAGGGAATCCATTTTGTAAAAATTTTTCTCATGCTCAACTTGACGTGAACTTTAAAATTGATGTGTTCGTACGAAATATTCAGAGCCTCAGATATTTGACGGTCTGATAAAATCGTGTCATAAATTGCATTGATATTTTCGGGGATGGACATAGAAACTGGTTTTCCTGATTGCTCCTCTTCAATAGAAAATTCACCTCTTTTGAAGCTTGTAATCCAATTTTTTACGGTCGCATACGAATGACATTGATCGTCAAGAGTATAGGCATATCTTCGTAAATCTTATTACCCCTACACTCCTTAAATACAGGTTTTTATGACAACACGATACTATAATTTTTCTATTTTCATAATTCTTTGAAGTCAGGTATAAAGGGTTTGAGTTACAATTTTGCAAAATTTAGATAAAATAAAGTTCTAAGTCAACATTTTACTTTCTTTTAACTGGTGTTTAAGGTTTAAGTCTGTAATGAAGTCAATTTTCATTATTATTATTTTTTTAACTAATTCCGGGTATTAATTTCGATTTTTACTTAATTTTAACTTCGTGGATATGCCCTGTATATCATCCGTATTGCCGCTGTTCGAAAGCATCGAGATACTCTACGTGCGCGCGTGGTAATGGTGAGATTTTCTGATGTGGAAGGGCATGCGACGACTGAACGAGGTCCGAGAATGAATTAAAAATTTCACTTGCTTTTACACCGTGAAATCGAATAGGCGAATAATTAGATACGATACGATTCCGATACACTATAAACCGAAAGTCATTTCTAGCCGCGATCTTGACGATAGGTAAATTGTTGTCATTGTTTTTATAATTTTTTTTCTTGCCCGAGACTTTAAGCCGTGCTAATTAAAACCGATTTAATTTGATTTATTTTTATTTAACAATATTGAGTTGAGTTAAGAACTGGAAACTTCCACGAATAAATAATAAATTTCATTTTAGTTTATTTAAAGTTTTAACCGTTAAATAATTTATTTTTCATTCGATCGTAAATATAGTCGTAAAGTTAATTTTTCCTACTACTGGAAACTTCCGCGAATAAATAATAAATTTCGTTTTAGTTTATTTAAAGTTTTAACCGTTACATAATTTATTTTTCATTCGATCTTAAATATATTCGTATAGTTAATTTTTCCTACTACTGGAAATTTCCGTGAACAAATAATATAGTTTATTAAAAACATTATCCAATAAATAATTGGTTGGAACTGTTTGGGAATTGTCTAATGTTTTGATTGGTTATATTAGTAGAGTTGTGACTAGACATTTTTTTTTGTTTTATCCTCCGAACCGCAAATTTTAAGAGAATTTAAATAGCATCATTCCCTGTCTGAAGCAGCTCGTGATTACGATCACTTCATCCAGAGATAAGGTGTTACCCCGGTTATTAGTTTATTTTACCTCTAAAACATTTATTTGCGCAAGTCTCCGTTATTTGAAGAGAACTAAAATAGTACCATTCCCCTGTCTGAAGCGGCTCGTGAGTACGATCACTTTATTCAGAGATAATGTGATATCCCGGTTATTAGTTTATTTTACGTCTGAAACCCTCATTTGCGTTAGTCTCCGTTATTGTAAGTGAACTCAAATAGTATCATTTCCCTGTCTGAAGCGGCTCGTGATTACGATCACTTCATTCAGAGGTAACTTGCTATCCCGGTTATTAGTTTATTTTACGTAAGACTCCGTTATTTTAATTGAACTTAAATAGTATCATTCCCCTGTCTGAAGCGGCTCGTGATTATGATCGCTTCATTCTGAGATAATGTACTATCCCGGTTGTTAGTTGGTTTTACTTTCCAACCACTAGTTTGAGTAAACCTCTTATAGAGTCCCGGTTTAAGCCCTAGAATTAGTATTGTCTCGAACCTGTCTCCTCGAATTCTCTGCAACCACATATGATATTTTGATTTGCCGAAGCATTCAATTACATTTGATTGTAAATACCGATTAGACAATTTAACAGTTAATTTTTGCTACGACCGAATTAATATTTCCGAACGAAATAGCAAGTTATATTTTTAGCTCAACAACCGAATAGATAGTTCAATAATAAACTTTTGCTGCGACCGTGATTACTACAAGTATTGATTTCATTTTTTTTTTACGTCTAATTGAGACTACTCGGAAGTCATTTCTGGCCGTTTTGTTTGTTAATTTTTGTTTAGGGTTTGTACATATTACCATGAGGGTGGGCGTTGAAATACATTCATATATATTTTTTCATATTGTAAATAGCTCAAAACAATATATGTGTCAATGTTAATTTACCATATTACTGGTTGTTAATTCCTTAATTTATTTCCCCCTTATATTTCAGCTAGTGATAAATTCTGTACCAGTCCAAGCAACAATTAAAGCCCGTTACTTGTGGTCTGTTATTACCTGTGTCTAAGTGACCTTTGACCCCTGGAATTTTTCATCTCCATCTGTAGCTACTCGAGTACTTTCGACACCGTTTTGAAAGTTCGTAGAGTAAACCATCACCAAAAATCTGGCGCTCGAGAACCGCCCGTAACCAGCGTCATTCGTAAGGAATCGTTTTCTCTGTGGCGAGAAAACCCCCTTACAAGTCTAACACCTCTCGTTAAAGTGCAACGAATTGGCATAAAGGTGGCAGGTCAGAAAGTTTCCGGTACTAGTGTCTCAAGTTTACATAAGTCGTTTGGACCAAAATATTCAATAATTCAGACTTTGTAAAAGCAGAACTGCAAGGTCAATATAGAGCTCAAACCAAGATCACGGGAATTCTCATAACAGCAAAATAAATCCCCAGAAATAATATTACTGGAAGAAACATGCTCATCTATACAAATAGGAGACAAGCACTACTCACACTAGACAGAGCACGAATTTACCTAGGATTAGTACTAGAATGCCACGAAGCTGAGGCCGAAGTATCCATCAACAATGTGGCCAACTTAAGAGGGATCAAAGGTCACACCACATCGAAAGGTAAATGTCTTGCTGATTCACTGGCCAAATAGGCAGCCAACTAAATACTTTTTGAACCCGGCCCTTCTATTGGACTGACAACATCGGTAGTTACAAACCTAATTAAAGAACATTTCCTTGTGAAATTCAAGGAAAGATGTGATGAAACAAGAAAATTCAGAAGTGCCAGAGAGCTTTTAAGTTATCCTGACAATATCTGACTATGACTTGACAGAATCTGCGCCTGATCACCAGCATTCTGACTGGTCATTACCAATTACGGAAGCACCTCCATATCATGGGGCTGACAGAATTCGCACTCTGTAGGGAGTGCAAACAAGAAGATAAGACATCGAGCATCTGGCTTACACATAGCATCGAGCATTTTGAATACGTCGCACATCTTAGTAACCACTAGAAACTGTCTCTGGGCTTTATTTTGTTAACGTATTGTAACGTTTGTTTAATTTATTTATAGTTTATTTTATTTAAAACACTTTATTTGCAATTTATTTATATATATTTATAATTTATTTTAATTTTAGTAGGTCGATGATTTTCCGATCTTCTTTATAATGGGATCGTTGTCTTGTTCTTTCCTAAGTTTGACAGGGGCTCACTCATCACTGACTCATCGTTCGTCGTACTGGAACTTCTTTAGCAGATATGCCCAATCCCTTTCCAAACAGAGTTCCTTGACTAACACCTTCATTACACTTCGAAAGTTTTACCATAACAGGCGTTCCTTTCTCTACAGTTTCTTGCAACCGCGTTACTCTTATTGCTTCACATCTATCAGGCACCACCGTTCTTTTCTGTACAGCCCCTGGTACGGTTTTTGGATTTGTAGTGTTCTTTGGGTGTTTGCGCGAACTGCTTACATTTCCCATTTTACCGCAATTCCAGCACCTAAAAATTCTACGGTTGCTTCTCAATAAAGCTTTTTATCATGTAAAATAATTGGTCGAATTTATTTCTCTGTTCTTCCTCTTTTACAGTTCTTACTTTACTGTATTCACAAGAAGCCAGCGTAGCCGCTTTATGTTTAAGAGCAGCGGACAAGACCGACTAATATTTTGTGACGGGCTAAACGGAGAGTTCTTTGCATTTCATGGTTACGAAGTCCAATAAAAAAATTTATGAGAAGCCAAACATTCAATAATGTATTCCGGAGCTGATGGGTAGGCAAATCGCACCATCTTCGCAATATCTAATTCAAATTCTTGAAGGCTTTCATCACGTTTCTGTTTGCGATTCTTCAACTGTAATCAGTACACCTACTCCAAGTGTTCGTGGCCATATCGCATGTCTCTTTTTATGTTGTTCAAAATCATCTGTCTTTTCCACGGTTAAAGCCTGAACGACATTTAAAGCATCTTTTTGAAGGAAGATGGTCAAGTTTACTGCCTTTACTCTTTCAGTCCATTCATTTTCTGACGCGACAGTTTTGAACTGTTTAAGGTCCATGAGATTTTCCCGTCGAAAGTTGGGGCTTTAACACGAGCAGAGTTTACATTTCCCTCCAATTTCAACTTTGACTCCACCTCATGGCATTTTATTTTAACGTCCTTGGTCTGTTCTGTAGGTTCCAGTTCTTTTATTTTTTCCATCTCTTTTATTTTCTCCTCAACAAAAGACATTTTCTTCTCAACGGAAGTCATCTTATTTTCCTCATCAGCAGAAATTTAATGTTTCAGGGAAGACATTTTGTTTTCCAAGTCGGAAGAAATTTCGGTATTTAAAGAAGATATGTCAGAAGACATCTTTTCGTCTAAGGAATAAACTTTACTATCTAAAGAAGTAATGTAAGAAGTAATCTTAGTTTCTAAAGAGGAAATATTATTTTTTATAGAGGAAATATCTGAAGAAACTTTATTTTCTAAGGATGAGATCTTACTTTCGATAGAAAAAATTACAGAAGACTCATCATCCGAAAATAGAAACGTGTCCGGATCCAAACTTTTGTTTTTCATTGCTTGTTTAAGCCGTTCTGTCAGCTCTGCTCTTCCTTGTCATCTCCAGATCACGATCTTCTCGACGCAATTCAGCCACTTTTAAATCAAACAGTTTTTTAGCCATTTTTGTTCACTATTTATTTACAGTTTTACTTAATCTAACACTAATGTAACGTTTGTTTAATTTATTTATAGTTTATTTATTTAAAACACTTCATTTACAATTTATTTATAACGTACTAATATATAATACTTAGACACTATTATAACTCACAATTCTAATTAATTTATTACGATTTGTCTTTTCTGTCCAACACTTAAATTGAATCTTCCTGTCCGTTGACAAACCGCGCAATTTATATAAAGCCAGCTCTGTACCAGAACACTCTCGGCTTTCCAGAACGATAGAAAACTGCCTCTCAATGACTCTATCCGATAGCTTCTCGAAGCGGTGCGTTTGTCTTTATATGACCAGCGCTAGATTTCATACATCTCGAACAAGGAGTAAACAAAGTTCAGAGATGGCTCCGTATCACAATATTTAAATGATTGGTCGACTTACCTGGTAAGGAAGGACAATCTTAATTATCCGAGCTCATATTCCGGACATTTTTACTCACACTGTAGTATACTGCGATGTGTCACGACCCAAAAGTTTAAAGATTCAGCTAAAACTTTTTCTTACCCTGAGTCATAGCAGCTTTTATCACTGATAATTCATTATATTGTGCGTACCTTATGTGAATAGATCGTTGGTAGGGATGGGATAATCACAAACAGGGAGGGTAGTAAAAATGTCCGGAATATGAGCTCGGATAATTAAGATTGTCCTTCCTTACCAGGTAAGTCGACCAATTATTTAATTATCCTTCGCTCATATTCCGGACATTTTTACTCACACTGTAGATGTTTAAAGAAAATACGATCTATGAACACTTAATATAATAACAAACAAAGTTACCCAATTGGTAATACAATAATTAAATTAAACAGGAACGACTATTTAATAATAATATTAAAAATAATATCAATACCAATAAGTTTACCTAACTAGTAATATAGAGAACAAACAACAAAAGCAATTTATTATTTTAGAGAAATTATAGTTTTGGCAAACCTGGTGGAATTAGCTGTAAGTGGTTTATTGTAAAATTTATTAAAAATTTCCGAATTTTTTGTCCAACCAGCTGTTTTTCGAATTATTTCAATATTAAGTCCAACACGCGCTGCTGCAGATGTTGCAGCATGACGGGTACTGTAACCTTTCAAAATATCTGTATTGACACCACTTATTGTTAGTACATTTTTAAGCCATCTACTTATTGTCTGCGTAGATGTTGCTCTATGTGGCTTTTTTACTGTAATGATGAGTTTATCTTCTCCTTCTGGCCGTAGAGCTTGCGTTTTATTTAAGTAATGAAAAATAGTTGACGCCACACAAAGTTCTGGCCTTTCTTTAAAAAATGGAAAACGTAAAACTGGTTGTGATTTATTAATACTAGACGTTTTTATTTTATCAGGTATTTGAATTTCAATAAGCTCTTCTTTTATGTAAATATTTTGAATTTTTATTAATGAAATTGTCTGCAACCTATGGGCAGATGTTAGAGAAATGAGCATAACTAATTTATACGTTAATGACACTAGAGAAAGATCCTTAAGGGGATGCTGTCCTTCTAAATATTTCAATATGGAGATAGGAATTCACCTTTACTATGTTTACATTTTGATATAGCACCCTTTTTTAGAAGTTGTTGAATGGTAGAATCGTATAGAGCCCTCTCCTTTTGGTTAATATAGACTGTAGGTATTTCCAATTGAAATGGGATTTTTGTGAAGGGTATTTCATTACCGGCAACCCAGTTTAAAATCGTTTTATTTGACGTTATGACTTCCCATTCTTCCATAAAATTCCTCAAATTTCCTGCGATTTTCTTACTCACCTCTAACGCTGGTTCCTTTTCGCTTTCCACTGGTACGACTTCTTGAAGGTATTGTTTGGGATTTCTGTCCTTCTCGGTGGTCTGTTTGTTCCTCTGCTGGCATTCCACTGAGATCTTTCCGCCCCCCTGTATGTTCTTAAATTGGGTTTGCTGTTGAGTGGGCCCTTGTAGTTTAAAAAATGCTGTACCGGGTTTCTTTGCTTTATAATTGCCCCTACTTGAGAAGAAGCCGATTGTGCAGCCTGTGATTGTTTTACTTTGTCCATTAAATTTTCACCATATAAGAATTTATCAATCGGTTGGTTTTCCAGAAGTTTTTTGTATTTTGGGTTCAAAAATGCATTTAAAAGAAATCGTCTATGCCGAGAGATTTGATGGAAAATATCTGTAAAAATTTTTCCCGCATCGGCTAAATTTTCCAAACTCCTTGTATTGTCTGAATTTTCCGATACCATGGTTTTGATTGGATCATATATGGCCATTAAGCCAGCTGCTATTTGGGTTTGAAGCTTCTGAAGATATTTATCTTCTCTTATCTTATTCTCTTTTAATGAGCCTGCTATTTCCTCATTTAAAAGAGGGGGAACCAATGCACAACAGTTATTTGGTGGAGGATATTTGTCAACGAGAATTTGTATTTCTTCATTTCCTAATCCATTTTTTATATTATGGTCCCAACGGGATGCGATTCCACCCAATAATGCTACACCCTGTTTAGTATTGTTTAACGGATCTACTCCAAACAAGTTCATTATTTCTTCTGTAGAATCCTGATTTCTGGGTTCTACTACTTGAATGGCATCTAAATCTTTGTTTTCTCTCATATTTAACTCTTGATTTGTTACATTCTCCGAATCACCGATAACTAGGTTAAAATTCTCTTCCCTATGATGAACCTGAGCAGCTGTTTCTACTACCACATCTTGTGTAGTTTCCTCATCTGTAAAAATGAGAAAAGGTGCTGAACTATTCAAACTGTGTAGGCTATTCTCTGAATGCCTTTGATATCGTATTTACCGAAAATGAGTCATATAGACTCGGTGGGCTACTCATCGAATACCCTCGGTTATATAAGTATTTGCAGAAATAACAGAACAAAAATGTTTTAAATAAAACATTTTTAAGAAAAAGAAAAGAAGAAGTAAATAAATATATAAAATTTACTACTACTGAATATACAAATAATGCTTATTACATATTAATCACCGAAAAATGAGTCATGTAGACTGAGTGGGCCACTCATCGAGTACCCTCGGTTATGTAAGTAGGCAGAAAAATAAGATATAGGGGGCCACTCATCAAGTGCCCTCTGCTCTGTAGTGTGCTTTAACTAAATAATTTTAAATACACCTAAATAAATAAATAAATGTACCTGTTGAGTCACTGTCAGATATCGTTTCTATCTTCTTCTGTAATTTTTCCATTTTCCTCTTCAATTTTTTGTATTTGAGCTGTTTTCTTTCACGCTCATTTCCCAAATCACAACTACCAACCCGCTTTGGCATTTTCACCACAAATTCACAATACTAAACTCGTAATCAAAAATTTAAAGGTACGCGTTGAGTCGATGAAACAACACAATATAATGAATTATCAGTGATAAACGCTGCTATGACTCAGGGTAAGAAAAAGTTTTAGCTGAATCTTTAAACTTTTGGGTCGTGACACATCGCAGTATACTACAGTGTGAGTAAAAATGTCCGGAATATGAGCGAAGGATAATTAATAGCAGCATGTATTAAAACACTAATCTTCTTAGATAAATAGAAAAGTAGATCTGTATATCTCAAGTACGATCTAACCACAATGTAAATGTTTTACGAATATATTTTAATTTAAAATTTATATAAAAACCCAATTTTATTATTTTATTTAATATTACTAACGACTACACACTAATAATTCATCAATATATTCCGGTTTTTAGAAGAATTTAGAACTCTTTTGTTTATTGGCAGTCTTCACTTACATAATTTAACCCTCTAAATAATATTTCAAAATGGTCATTAGATTTTGAGATGTCGTAGAAAACATATTGACCTACTTCCCACATTATTAATTTTTAAATACATATTTATTAAGCAAACTGATATTATTTTGATGATAAAGGAGTAAAGAATTCCGTCTTTATGAAACACGTTATATACAATAACTACAGATATAAAAAATAAACGAATCCAAAAATCTACTTTTAAAGTACTCTTACCTTTAAAACAGATACAAAACAAATAATAATAAAATTGTTGTTTACAATAAAGGGAACTAATATCACATGTCTTATCTGCAGCAATTTATTAATAAATGATTATAAATTATATCTGATGTCAGACCTTGTCGTTGACCTTAAAGCGCAATTCCCAATTATATTGAACTTTTGCTTGTTAAATGAAAGTGATAATTATCTTTTTTTATCATTGTATAATTTTAGATTACCTACCCGTACCAAAAAATAATGAGCTGTATGAATAAAAAGTACTTAGCATGCAGTGGCGTAACCAAGGAGGAAGCTTTGGGGGTAGAACCCCCCCGTTGGGGATCCACGCGTCCCTTTAGTATTGACGCTAATCGCTATTGACTGTTTGTTTTTATTCATTTCTTAATGGAAGCCCCCTTAGTTCTCAAAAACGCTTCCCATGAAAAATGGCTGGCTACTCCACTGAGCATGACGGACAAAGATAATATATCAGTGGATGGCAAAACTGATTTTTATCAGAGATTTTGAACTCTGCCATTTGCAAAACTATTTGTATTTATATATTTTTTTTCTTTGTATTAGGTAATTAGTTTGGCCATTTATATTATATTATTGTCTTTGTTTTGAGCAAACAGATTTTCTCTCTCAGGTGCGGTTCAGTTAAATCCGACAGCTCAATTGTAAATCAAAACATTTTTTTTATAAATTGTATACTTTGATTGAAATATTGTCCTTTTTTTTATTTAATTTGACCATACTATATTTTAAATTAAAATAAATGTGTTTAATTTTATACATAAATTAACCATTTATTAACCATTAATACCTTTTTTTCTTTTTTTTTTTTTTTAAATTTAACATAAATTATTTCATAAACACTTAACAAGAAATACCTACTTAATTATCTAAAACTATCTCTCGTTGAACTCATTTTAAATATTTAAATTGTTATTTAAAATTGCTGTTAAAATAATTTCAACTTCTTAGTTGAATTAGGCCTAATTCCTTTAACAAAAAAGAAAAACTTAAGACTATCTATTTTATAAACTACAATTTTAATTTTTTTTTAAATTATTGTCTAATTCATTAGATAATAATTTTATCATACTCGTTGCGCCATCTATTAACAATCTTAGTAACATTAATGTATAATGAATAGTTTTCTATTCTCTTCAAAAATTAAAATGATCAAATTCATTAGATAATAACTTTGTCATACACGTTGCGCCATCTATTACCAATCTTAGTAACTTTAATGTATAATGAATAGTTTTCTATTCTCTTCAAAAATTAAAATGATCAAATTTGCACTAGATGGGACAAATGTTTGTTTATTATTATATTACTGAAGTACCAAATCATTTGTGGTAATATTCACAACCGAAAGAAAATGTGTGATTTGTTTCTTATTGTCAGTATAAAAAATTTCATTTAAATTTGGTAAGTACTATTCGTAAATCTTTGTAATATGCAAATATAGTTAATATTAATTTATTTAACTCCAGTTCATGTATTAAAAAGAAATTATTTTAGCATTACACTTATCTGGAATGTCTTCATTCCTCGATCACCACAAGGATTCCATAAACTTGAATTTGCAGTCAAAACTAGAAATTCTGATGAACAAAGACTCCAATTGTGATCCTCGTCTTAACTATGAAGAGAGGTTAAAAATACACAGTCTTAAACAATACTCCTATCCCATGTGACTTAAAGTTACCAGAAAAATAACACATGATGAATTTACCAGATTGCTAAAAGTTAAATTAATAACTTCAGAAGTAACGATCGAGATAGAATAAAGTAGTGACGACATAAACACTATTTTGCGATATGACAAATGGACGCACTTCAAGTGACGGAAAAGTGTAATGAAAATGGCGACTTGCGTCGTACTTTGATTTATTTGAAGTCAATAATAAACCCCGTCCTTAAAATGTAAAAATCCAAAAACCTTGAAATACATCATTATTTATTTGTAATGAGTATCTACAATTTTAATTATTAAGTTCCTACCTTTAAAAAACCGAAAGTATCATACAAACATTTACCTCCCGTTTTCCCCCTCAATAGGTAAAAATCCAAATACTCTGAAATATATCTATTTTTTTTACGATAAGTAGCTGCAATTCCTATTTTTAGGTTCCTACCTTTAAAAAGATAGACACCCCCATACAAACTTTTACCCCCTCTCATTTTCCTCCTTTCCCCCATTTCCCTAATTTCCCTGAAACACCTCATTATTTATTTATGCTCAGTAGCTGTATTTAAAATTTTCACGTTTCACTACCACTATGCAAAAAATCTTTTCTGATCATTTGTTCTGTGAAAAACAAAAACAAATCTATCCCACAGGAACCGTACATTTTTTGGGATTAAAAAGTAGCCTATGTGCTATTCCAGTCTATAACCTATCTTTGTGCCAAATTTCCAGATCCGTTCTTCATTCTGGCGTTATTGAGCAACAAACATGCATGCATCCATCTATTCATTCCAATGACATACAGATTTAAACGGACACAGCTTAATGGGAAGAAGAGTACACTTAGCTGAGTTGAAAACCTTAATTAACCTTTAATCTTACTCGTTTCTGAGATATAGGGTGTTTTATGATTTTTTGCCAAAACCCAAGTCGGCCATTTTATTTGAACGGATAGAGATATTATAATAAAATTTTGTACAAAAGTAAGACTCTCTTAGGTTAATCAACGCTATAATTTAATTTTAAAAAATTTAGGACTGGACTCTCTTTTTTTATATTGCTCTTCTTAGCTAGACTATCACCATGTACATCGGATTTTAATAACTATTAATGGACATTTAAATAGTACATGGATCAATAAATAAAATAGTGTAATAATATTTAATGATTTTCCTACAGTAAATTTTTATAATGGCGACTACAATATTATAAATCAGTATTTTCAATATTAAAATAAAATATTTTACTCTGTACTTTTAAACCTCTACACAAATTAGGTACCATCTTAATTTTTGATAACTACTGCATTTTTCAATAAGAAATTGAAGATCTACACAGGACCGGGCTCACTTTATTTGATAAAGTAGTAGAACAAACTAACAGAAACAAATAAATAATTAAAACTAAAGTAGATTTTTAAAATAAACACCGTGTACGTCAATACACCTCTGCAAACGTTTAAACAGGTTTTTTATTGATTTGTCAATTATTTCCAGTTTATTTCTAATGTTGTTACATACATTATCAATTTTGTCCAATAACTGTGCTCGGGTACTCATTTCTTCGTTATCTTAGATAATATAATAGCAGATAGGCCACCACTGCATAAAGTTATACAATATTAATGTCGCTATCATATAATCAGTATCTCTCTTTCTAATGAAGGCTTTCTCACTCGTTTTAGAATTCTCAGCAGTAGCGTACCGTAAAACAATTTCACTGGGTCATTTTTAATGCGAAAATGTTGACCAAGTAGAATATAAAATAAAATGTTTTAAAAGGTAGGTAGGTGCATTTTTAATGAAGTGAAAACAAAATATGACTTTTTTGTTATGAATACAATATTAATAATAATTACTTTTAACACCACAACACGAACAAATTTAAATTAAACACTGGAATAATTGTCTGAGAAAAGCTTTGTCAAACTGACAAATACAAATAAAGAGATAGAGATATTAATCTGTTTCTCTCTAATTAGAATCCTCGACCATATTATCATGGCGACACAAATATTGTTTACTGTCCTCTCTTTACTACTTACTTACTTACTCTAAGTTCGTTATACATCTGTGATTTAAGGTAGTCCCATAAAAATAATGCAGAAATGTTCGATCTGGAAATCTTGGTGGTCAATTAACGGGACTCCCTCGACCTATCCATTAATTTGGGAAACGTTGATTTAAATGGTATCTGACCAGTATTAGAAAATGATGTCCAGGACCATCGTCTTGAAAATTTATAGAAAATCTATATTGGTAATGTTTTTGTGATACAATCTGAGGAATTTCAGTTGCTTAAATATGACAATTCTTAGCGTTTTTGATCTCATCATGTGTAAATAGGGATTCATCAATAAATAAAATTCTCAATATTGTCCTTTTGTTAACCAAAGTTCATCTACAAAAAGATAAGCGGGGTACGTCGTCTCCGTGTTCAAGTCACTGTACTTTTGTACGTGAAATAGATGCAAATTTTTTGGTTCGAAATCATCCTTATGTTAGTGTTATAATTAATAATGAATAAGCAGTACGTAGGTACCAGAAACAAGTGTATGGAGAACTTAAAAAAATAAATTTGTATCTATTTTATTTATTACAAATAGTACAGCTACTTGAACACACATAAAATGTTTGGTGAGGAATTTATAAAAATCAGTTAATACCTGAGCACAGTTATTGGAAAAACTTAATAATGTATGATATATTAGGCATTCCAACGACCTGTCCAAATGGCTACCAGTGGGGACTGACAGTTTAGATATGGCAACCCTGTTGTCATGTTGTCATTAACAGGGTCAATGATACATATATAGTTGCTCAAAGCAGGTCATTTGCGAGCGGCCATATTGCCTGGCAAATATCTATTAATTTGAATCGGTTTAGCAAAATGTGTTTTAAAACCAATTTGCCTTTGGATATTAAAAAAAAATAATTGCTTTTATTTTTACTTCAAGGCATAAGCTTATGTTTATTTTAAAAAATATGGATGATCAATCTATGTAACTACTATTTCATTGACCTTGTCAAATCACCAGGCCTACAGGGTTGCCATAATCATAACCTGTCAGAACCCACTGGTAGCCATTCAGTTTGGAGAATGCCTAATTAGTAGGATTAACTACTTGATGGCAACACACACAACATGTACGTATAATGGGTCCTATGATTGAACGTTTACGTTATCCGTAACGTACATGTTAGGCCGAATTTTAAAAGTAACGAGGCAAGTTCGGATGATGGAAAACTGTTAAATTAGAAGATAACAGGCGGAAAATAACAGTAACGTGTTGGAAAAAGTTTTCCATCATACGAACTTGCCTCATTACTGTTAAAACTCGGCCTAACATGTACGTTACGGATAACATAAACGTTCAATCATAGGACCCAATGTGTAGTGCAGCATGTGACCTATCTTTATAATTTATTTTCAAAAAATGACTACAACTTTTCTACAATACATTAAACATAGATAAATATCACTAAACACATAACCTTTATCAGAATAAACAAGTTTTTGTTCTTTATAAACAATACAACAAAAATAATTTAATAATAAATTGTGAAAGGAACTGTCAAAATTAAGAGGTGCAGCATCAGGCGGCAAATTTATACGATTATTTAATTGGCTAGCCATTTCTAGATATTTGCAGGGCTAGCCAAGAAAGATGTTTTGCCGTCTCTATAGAAACGTCAAAATTGAGTTTTCTGTTGGTGTGGGATGAAATGTTTCATAAATAAGCCATGACCGACAAAGGCAGATATACGATTAATGTCCACGACAACTATAAACGCTTAAAAAATAACTTGGAAACATTTTTGGATCGCTCCAAACTTTTAACAATGATGATCAGAATAATAATAATAATAATGATGATGATGCATCAGAATTAGAGCTTTAAATCAGAGTATATGACGGATATGCAAAAAAACAAGTTATATTTACATTTTAAGATAAATACCACGGATACCGAGGTTTATTGGTATAATTAGCAAAGAATAATACAAAACATACAGTAAAAAAACTACTAAGAACATTTATTTTTTCAATTTTTTCAGTCCGAACCAAAACCCTCCTTCAGAAGTCAAATTAAAGCTTTTGGCAGACAATTTAACAGGTATTTTTGATTTCTGAGTTGGAACTATTTCAAAATTATGCAATAGGTAGAAGAATACAGTTTTAATTTCAAGCAAAGCAAATCTAGATCCAATGCAGTTTCTTGGTCCCAAACCAAAAGGTAGGTACGAATAAGGATTAATATTTCCTTTATTTTCGTCATTAAATCTTTCAGGATCGAATTTTTCTGGATCTGGATAAATATTTGGATCGTGGTGGATTCCGTAAATAGGTATCCAAATTGCCATCCTTTCTTTTAAGTAAACAGGTTTTTCTCCAGGCAATTTTGGTTCAATTGTGTAAGGTTTCGAACATTCTCTATCTACAGATGCAGCAGTTGGCCATTTTCTTAATGATTCTAAAAATAAAATAAATATTTATAAAACTTTGTAGTAGTATCTTCGGTAACGGTAATAATGAGAATAATTAAGTGAATGAATTGAAAATAATGCAGCAAATAAGAACAGAGACATTGTCAAATGTTTTGTATAGAACCTGTGGTATAGTAAGGCATAACTTTATATAAATTTTATGTTAATTAAAATGCTTTATAAAGCATGCAAATCTTTAACCCACTAATAAGTATAAAAAGTGATATATAACATTGGAATTTTAAAAGTAGTTCAAATTTAAACAAAAAAATATAATAAATTTTGACGTTTATAGCTTATTGTGGATTTCATTTGTTGCACTAGTGTCACACTTGCACTGTATTTGAACTGTCATACTTATCAAAAGTATATGCTACACTCAAGTTTTAAATCCAATGCAATTAGTGCAGAAAACTTACACCTAGTGCAACAAATAAAATCCACTATTATTTTACCTTTATGCTTTACAGTTTTATAGTTCATGGAACGAGTGAATATTTGCCGGACGATCAGACGGACGTCTCGCAAAATAAGCGAGTTAAATAAAACAGCATTTCGTAACGTGTTACATACAATATTTTTTTCTAATTTTTACTAGAATTTTTTATAAAATTGTGTTGTGTAAAGCGTTACTGACATCTAGGCAAACAATATTACTTCCTTGTATTGTTACTTGCATATGCATAATTTTATTGACAAATAGAAATTCATATCAATTATTTATTCTCAACAACTTTTAGTGCGTTTATATTGCTTATTAAAGTTTCTTAGTTTTTTAAAAAGTGAGCTATTTTGTTGTGAATTGTGTTTTAATTATCTTATACTGATAAAAAATAAAAAATAGGGATCTGAACAACATTATTACTAGGTTGTAGGTTTAACCAAATTCTAATTTTATGAGTCAACCTGCTCTTCTTTGATGTAAACTTTTAGTAATAGTGTATATATTGATTTTATTACCAAAAAAGGATTATTTTTATAAGTTTTCTTTTCGCAACTGGTAACATACTGAATTTTTCGTAACCAATTTCATAATGTTTAACATTGTGCAACTGTTTGTTTTCGTTGTTGTCGTTGTTGTCGTTATTGTCGTTATTGTCGTTATTGTCGTTATTGTCGTTATTGTCGTTATTGTCGTTATTGTCGTTATTGTCGTTATTGTCGTTATTGTCGTTATTGTCGTTATTGTCGTTATTGTCGTTATTGTCGTTATTGTCGTTATTGTCGTTATTGTCGTTATTGTCGTTATTGTCGTTATTGTCGTTATTGTCGTTATTGTCGTTATTGTCGTTATTGTCGTTATAGTCGTTATTGTCGTTATTGTCGTTGTTGTCGTTGTTGTCGTTGTTGTCGTTGTTGTCGTTGTTGTCGTTGTTGTCGTTGTTGTCGTTGTTGTCGTTGTTGTCGTTGTTGTCGTTGTTGTCGTTGTTGTCGTTGTTGTCGTTGTTGTCGTTGTTGTCGTTGTTGTTGTCGTTGTTGTCGTTGTTGTCGTTGTTGTCGTTGTTGTCGTTGTTGTCGTTGTTGTCGTTGTTGTCGTTGTTGTCGTTGTTGTCGTTGTTGTCGTTGTTGTCGTTGTTGTCGTTGTTGTCGTTGTTGTCGTTGTTGTCGTTGTTGTCGTTGTTGTCGTTGTTGTCGTTGTTGTCGTTGTTGTCGTTGTTGTCGTTGTTGTCGTTGTTGTCGTTGTTGTCGTTGTTGTCGTTGTTGTCGTTGTTGTCGTTGTTGTCGTTGTTGTCGTTGTTGTCGTTGTTGTCGTTGTTGTCGTTGTTGTCGTTGTTGTCGTTGTTGTCGTTGTTGTCGTTGTTGTCGTTGTTGTCGTTGTTGTCGTTGTTGTCGTTGTTGTCGTTGTTGTCGTTGTTGTCGTTGTTGTCGTTGTTGTCGTTGTTGTCGTTGTTGTCGTTGTTGTCGTTGTTGTCGTTGTTGTCGTTGTTGTCGTTGTTGTCGTTGTTGTCGTTGTTGTCGTTGTTGTCGTTGTTGTCGTTGTTGTCGTTGTTGTCGTTGTTGTCGTTGTTGTCGTTGTTGTCGTTGTTGTCGTTGTTGTCGTTGTTGTCGTTGTTGTCGTTGTTGTCGTTGTTGTCGTTGTTGTCGTTGTTGTCGTTGTTGTCGTTGTTGTCGTTGTTGTCGTTGTTGTCGTTGTTGTCGTTGTTGTCGTTGTTGTCGTTGTTGTCGTTGTTGTCGTTGTTGTCGTTGTTGTCGTTGTTGTCGTTGTTGTCGTTGTTGTCGTTGTTGTCGTTGTTGTCGTTGTTGTCGTTGTTGTCGTTGTTGTCGTTGTTGTCGTTGTTGTCGTTGTTGTCGTTGTTGTCGTTGTTGTCGTTGTTGTCGTTGTTGTCGTTGTTGTCGTTGTTGTCGTTGTTGTCGTTGTTGTCGTTGTTGTCGTTGTTGTCGTTGTTGTCGTTGTTGTCGTTGTTGTCGTTGTTGTCGTTGTTGTCGTTGTTGTCGTTGTTGTCGTTGTTGTCGTTGTTGTCGTTGTTGTCGTTGTTGTCGTTGTTGTCGTTGTTGTCGTTGTTGTCGTTGTTGTCGTTGTTGTCGTTGTTGTCGTTGTTGTCGTTGTTGTCGTTGTTGTCGTTGTTGTCGTTGTTGTCGTTGTTGTCGTTGTTGTCGTTGTTGTCGTTGTTGTCGTTGTTGTCGTTGTTGTCGTTGTTGTCGTTGTTGTCGTTGTTGTCGTTGTTGTCGTTGTTGTCGTTGTTGTCGTTGTTGTCGTTGTTGTCGTTGTTGTCGTTGTTGTCGTTGTTGTCGTTGTTGTCGTTGTTGTCGTTGTTGTCGTTGTTGTCGTTGTTGTCGTTGTTGTCGTTGTTGTCGTTGTTGTCGTTGTTGTCGTTGTTGTCGTTGTTGTCGTTGTTGTCGTTGTTGTCGTTGTTGTCGTTGTTGTCGTTGTTGTCGTTGTTGTCGTTGTTGTCGTTGTTGTCGTTGTTGTCGTTGTTGTCGTTGTTGTCGTTGTTGTCGTTGTTGTCGTTGTTGTCGTTGTTGTCCTTGTTGTCGTTGTTGTCGTTGTTGTCGTTGTTGTCGTTGTTGTCGTTGTTGTCGTTGTTGTCCATTTTATTTCTATTGTTATCAATTGTTTTTAAAAACATTTAATTGGCAATTTTTTATTATTTTTAAACATGCCTACCATCTAATATTTATATTATGGTTTCGTCATGTTAAAGTACACTAGAAACTGTACACCCTTAAAAGATATGAACTAGACCCAGTTTGTTCGTAGAGGCAAATAATTAAAATACATCCGACACCAACAAAATGTAAGATGATGTCTGATAAATTCAACTTATGATGGTTTTTAATTTTCTGATACTTTAAATAACCACAATTAATACATATCACTATGTAATAGTTTATTCATCAAAAAATATATAGTTATAAAAATACAAATGGTAGCTTAAAAATTAAAAGTAATTGAATGAATAAAGGTACACTCAATAAGTGAGTACTCACTTGTTTCGATTATAATACATGAAACTTAAAAAAAAGTACGATAAATTATTATTTAAAAACATTAATGTTGTAAAGATAAAAAAACACAGGGTTCAACACTCTCAATCTGCCCTATTAATCAAAGCTATTGAGGGAAAACGAATTTGTGTAATAAACTGAAAATTCAGAAGTGTGCATGTTCTTTCACATTTCTTTGTTTTCTTTGAAGTTGCTATTATTGTTTATTTGTGAATACGTTTTGAAGTAAAAAATCATTTTTATTATCTGAGAAAATGAATTTTACATTTTAATTTTGAGAATATGATAACATTTATACATTTTTTTTCTCATTTTCAAAGGTTATAGAATATTCTTTAACCAAACCGTTGAATTTTAGAAGCTTGTCAAACATATACTAAAATTATTAATAAATATTATTACCTGACACAACCATATCCATATATTTCATTTTCAGCAAAGCTTCGTAAGTCAGTTTTCCGTCACAATTTTCTAAAGTTTCTTCAATTTCATCTCTAAGTCTCTGTTGTAGATCAGGACTGATTGCTAATTCATAAGCCATGAAACACATTAATGCTGATACCGTTTCAAACCCAGCAAAGAAGAATATAAGAGCTTGGGCAGCAATATCTAAATTGGACAATTCTTTTGGTTGAATTGCTTTTCCTAGAATATAATTAGTCTAAGTTTAGAAGCGATCTTTATCAATTGGTTTATTTTATGTTTTTAGTTTGATTTATGAAAGTAATTATCTAAAATGAAAACTTATTGGTTTATCTTTTTTTATGCCATTCGCGAACTCACAGATTCAAGAGTGGTGCCACTTTTTTTTGGAGATGTTTGTAAATTAGACTAAGATCAAATAAGGCCAGAAAACGACAGACTAATTCAGGTCTGTAACCACCTTTTGAAAAATGATATGAGTGACAATTCAACATTGTCGCCATTTGGACAGGACATTCAGAATTCAATTTAAAGGACAAGAAACAAACAATCAATCCTTTTACTGTATTCAACACAATATAAAGATATTTTTAAATGTGCTTTTAAAGTTCATAAATTAAATAAATAGTGTAGGGTTCAACACTCTCAATCTGCCCTATTGAGGGAAAACGAATTTGTGTAATAAACTGAAAATTCAGAAGTGAGCATGTTCTTTCACATTTCTTTGTTTTCTTTGAAGTTGCTATTATTGTTTATTTGTGAATACGTTTTGAAGTAAAAATCTAACTGTTCTTGTTAGGTTTTTGTTTACAATTTTTTTATTCAGAAAGTACAGAGTGGTTGACATTGATAATTTTCACTAAATATGCGTTAATCACAAACGTTTTGTTTTACAACAATTTCACAATTTAACAGTTTATAACTCGGTGTAATAAAGAAGAATATTAAGAACTTAAATTCAAGCCTAAATTTCAAATAAAATACACGGCAAAATCTACTTTATCTACAGTCCAGTTAAAGCAATCATAGATAGATCGAAAACTAAGTGATTCGCAACGGTGAATACACACATTGTGTTCGGAATATAGTTTTGATCATTTAAAGTCCAACCAGAAGACAAATGATTATGTATTTAAATCTATAAACAGATTACTAAAATGCACATTTAAACTACAGCCCATTGTAAGTAAACAACTTTTCCAAATCTGAAAAATTATTTAAATATAGCAAATATTACAAATTAATTTTGATGCTTGTAAAATGTATTTACGAGCTATATACGATCAAACGAATCTCCTCTCCAAGTTCCTGCATTTAATGAAGTGGATATTGTGCAGTGTTGTTCCTAGGGATTTAGATATAATACAACTTTGTCAAAATTGTTCACTTTTACGGTCGATTGTACAACCACTTATTAATCTTTTTCTATTTCATTGCCAGCATCCGGCCTACTAGTTCCCGATAAATAAAACTCTTCAGTTTTTTTTTAATGGTAAAAGTCCACTTTCATAATGATTTCAAATTAACGCGATGTACTGATTGCTTGCGAATGGAACCAAATTTAAACTTTAATTGTTTTGATTAAGAAGGTGTAAAGAAGGAAAGATCCTCTAATTCCAACAAAGTTAATTTTAATTGGCGACCGGTTGCAAACTAATTACTTTATCATCAGGCACACTTAAATGAAGAGTCGAAGGTCAAAGAGGATGGTTCTTTATTTAGTCTAACGCATTATGATATAACGAATGGTAGACCTTTGAAAGCCTTCTATACACCATATTTTACATAAATATTTAGCAACCTCAATAAGTACAAACAATATTTCCGTCTTTTTCAGAAGTGCGTACAATTGGACAACCACACAACTGATTGTACAATTTTTTTTACAATTAAGACCGACTTTTTACTAGGTGCTCAGGTCACACTGCGCTTACGATTCGCTCTCAATCAAGCATTTGAGGTAGTATTCACATGTTACACTCAACTGGCGCTCATGTTCCTCTACTATTTTTTAATGTCATGTCAAAGTGTAACTTGTCACTCAGGTTGTACAATTCTTTGGTATTTCGAACTAATTCAGTTAGTTCTTCATCCATCTTTTTCTTAACACAAGAATAGGAAAAAACAAATGCCGTCTAATTGTTGCTTGTATGCACTGACGCAAAGGTTCACTTACCCTTTGTTCAAAATATCCGTAAAGAGAAAGAATGCGATAAAGATCATAAACCTACTGTGGACATACTGCCAAATATGATAATTTTCATTTAAATACAGTGAACTACAGTAAAAATCGGCCTTCATACAACTAGGAACAACACTTTGTACTTAAATAATTAATAAAGGATGTGTATGACATTCTTTCCGTTAGGAGCGTGCCGCTTTAGACTTTCTGAGCCTCTTTAGCCATACTAGAGGGATCAGGGATCTAGAGTCCGTAAAGTTGGGGTGAAAAGAATGGTGGTAGGTATCTAGGTGCTTAAGCTTAATATACCTAACTGCAACGAATGTACTGATGTTGCCACATGTAATAATTCAAACAAATTAAGAACAAACCAACCACTGAGCCAACCAGCCTCTATCTTCCTTAATTACCTATAACAGCTTCTGTTTGAGATGCAAAACTGGAATCTTCCACTTCAACTTCTTTTTCACTTTCTAATCCTTTTTGAGCTTCCATTAGCAAATGTATCATATCTTGACGAACAATTTTCTTTTCTTTTCGTGTTTTCAAAGTATTATCAATTATATCAATAAAGAATTTAGTTACTTCCTTTTTAAATATTGTTATATTAAACCACTAAAAAAAAGGTTAATAGATATAAAATAGAAAACGTATTAAATAAACAGAAAGAGTTGTAATGGGTATATAAAGCAACACAACGTTTAATAAGATATTAATTAAATCGAAATTGAAGAAACAAAAAGATTCCAATTTATATTAAAAGTGGTTTTTTACTAATCAATAATCTCCCATAATACAAAATAAAACAGCCAAAATGGGTGGTTTAGTTTAAAACTATGAAAGACGTTCTAAGTTATATTATTCAAGCCTTTTACAAATTGGCATTTGACAAGGTATGGATTTCTAAAAGAAAAAGGTCCTCAAATAAAAACTTAGATCCTTTTTAGTAAAATCTCTAAAAAAAAGGTCCTCATC